>JAZDUH010000037.1:2732500-3285000 GCA_036419115.1 Scarus forsteni
ATCTCTGCTTCTACATTTGGTAAACTGCTTACCTCAATAGCCACAAAATCTAAAGAGGCTTTCTACACCTTTTGGGGGAAAAGGGGCCAAATTTACAAAAGTATTCAGATAATTAGCAAAAAATTTTTGTTTTTTTATAACACTCATTATCAACTGGCTGCCCCAGGACCACATCAGGCCCCTCATAGCTCTGGTCCAGGCAGCCCCCAAAAACTGAGACTGAAATAATTTTATCAGCGCTGGCATGTCTGATCTGTTCAACCTGTCAGCCATGGTTAGCCAATATTTGACCAAGCATATTAGTGTCAGAGTCTGTGATGGATAACACAGAAAGAAACAGCCAAATATCTCTGCTGCCCTCATGACCGTGCACCGTGCCACAGGGACTGATCTGAAAATTAAGAAGTATATTTGAAATAAAAGGTATTGAAAACTGATGTGAATAAAACCACAAGTTTTTAAGTCTCAGCTTATTTTGAAGTCTGTTCCAGCACCTTCTGCCAATAAAGAAGAAAAAAGTTTATTCAATAATTTTCTTTGAGAACTTAAACGTATGTCCCTATCTTAAATCACTAAAATATTTATCAATAAAACAAACAGAAGTTTGAATTCATTTTATTGTTACATGGCTAAATCCAAACAAATGAACTGCTTTATGAAAGCAAGAACAGTATTATGCAGGCCTCCTTTGTATTGCCCTTTAGATTTTTTAAATGGTTTCCAAAAAGAAGGTATTGTTTAATAAATCAAGAATGTTATGCTAAAATAAGCAACCTAAAAAATGACACACAGACATGATTTCACCTGCAACACATTTATTTACTCAGTTATTTATTTGCTACTTCCTGTTTTGCTAGCAATGTTAGACATACATTTCTTACATAATTTTTTTATCATAAACAAAATCTCCCTGATCTGGGGGTTTACAAATTAATTATAACGCACAATAATGATTCGTTTTTACTAAGTTGAATGGAATAATTAATAAAAGAAAAGCACGACAAAACATACAACCAAAAAATAAAAATAAAAATCACCAAACACTTGACACCACACACTTATGACAGTTTTTAATAATGACATATCAAGTATCTGATTTCTAAAACAGACAGTGCAACCACAACAATGTTTTTCAACAATTCCCATACATATTCATATTAATAATGAAAAAGCATTGCAGTTTCCCATGCTTGTCCAGTTCGTAAAATCCACCACAAGAGATTTGGGATCTCGTTCATATCTTCTTGAACGCACTTCGCCGCAGACTTATAAATCTGCTTTCATTTTCTCTGTGATTTTTCAGACATGCAGCTTCGAGCTCCCGCCGTCTGTTCGTGTCTTCGTCCAGTCTGCAGGGTTCAGAGGTGAGTTTACCGAGGATCTTAAACTGTTTCAAAGTTAAACTCTGCGGCTCCCAAAAGAAGGAGCATCCACGGAGCGACCTTAGCTCTCAAGCATTTCAACTTTAATCCCTTCAAAGAGGCCAGCGCTCTCTTCCAGGCCACTAATCCGCCCCAGAGCTCCTGCGCAGGGGGAGACCTCTCCTCTGCTGCGGAGGGAGCGGAGGCTTTAACTTTGGACTTTTACATTCATGGACGGAAACAGTAACGGGGATCTTTGGCATTCATGACGTCTGAGTCAACAGAGGAGGCGACACAATGGTCCCTTAGAGGCTCCTGAGGGCCCCTGAGAGCGGGACTCTGACTGTGGGGATTATGGGCCCCCGGAGGACCGCGTTGCAGAACAAGCTCTTCACTGATGACGCTCTCATCTCCTCAGAGGTGTGGCTCAGTGGCCATTAAAGGGCAGTTTCACCATTTTGGTGTTAGTGTAGCACCTTTAAAACAGAGAAGGCATTTGTGGAAACACCCAGTAATGAACTATGTTGTAGATTTGGATTATTTCTTTCTTTTTGTTAATTTCATAAGCACACTTAGGCTCTATTTAAATATGTTTGTGTCGAAAGTAGATACAGACTTGGCACAGCAAAGTCATCCATTAGGCTATAATGAGAAAAGAGAACTATGGCTGAACGATATGGACCTAAATTCATATGTAATATTTCTTAGCTGATTCTATGTTTGATATATGTTTATGTCAATATTTTCTCCAACAAATAATGTTGATATACTCAGGTCAAAGCAGCTCATATTTTTGAAGTTGGGTTGTGTCAGATTGATGCAGTAAAGCTGCTAAAAAAGCTTGTGGCAGCACTGCACCTTTAAGAGGAATGAGCTCAGACTATCACTGCTCTGGTTATTTCACTTAATTGTGTGACTTTTACATAAAACCAATCCACAAAATGTTGATCAAAAGATATGGCCAATAATTTCAGAGCTCTTTTATATGAAGCTTTTCACAATTTGGTTGGTGTAATGACAAAGACTTTCTGATCTATTCTGTTTATCCTCCAAAAAGTCTGTGATAGCTTTATAACTATGCAGAAAAACACTGTGTTCTGCTTGTGTGCATTAATTTTGCTGATCTGTGATTTGGGCTCATGAAACTACAGAGATCTCAGAACTCGCATTTAACTAGAGACATTAGATTGGCTCCCTTTGGTCAGAATTCCTCGAGTGGGACGAGCTTGTTCTCTTTACCAGCTCGTAACACATCCACCCTTCCCCTGCCTGATCTCTGAGGTAAATGGAAAGCACCATAACACTGAACCAATTATGAGTGATTTTGACTCAAGTGATGATGACATTCCTTTTACTGATTCATGAACTGGAGTTTAAAGAAGAAGAAGTTCAGCTGATGGAAATAAGTAATGCAGCAGAACATTTAACCTTTTCATGGTAAACGAATGTCAAACTCAGACACCACCTGGAAGAGAATTGCAGGCTCTCAAATGTTCCCCCAATTGGTCATTCAACCCAACACAGTTTGGTGGCTCATTTTTATATAAACTTAATTAAGCGTAATAACAGCACCCGCCTATAGCAGTGTATCTTACTGTAGTCTCAGCTTGTTCTCCTTAAAGGTGCAGTGCTGCTGAGAGCCCTTTCAGCCACTTCACTGACTACTGTCCATAACTTCTCACAACCCAACGAAAATACTGAAATATCCCTTATAAGCTTTAGCTGTGGAGCTGCAATTTACAGCTTTACATCATCATATTGCACTTTTCTGCATTTCTTAATGAAAATAGTAGCCTAATCTTTGTCAATCTTTTTCTGGTTGTTTCTGCTTTTTCAGCTTTGGCATTATGGCTCACAGCTATACATTGACAAAACTGTTATTACATATCTTGTTTAAAAAAATATTGAAATATATATTGATTTCAGGAACTCGATCTATCTCAAGCCCTAATGAAGACCCGGGATAATATAAAGTAGACATTTTGTGATTTTTTTTAGTGATCACAAATTCATGATTCCTGAGGGGAAGTAAACTTCACTGAATCCATGGGTGTATTTGTTTTCATCCTCTCTGCATAGCAAACCCAACAAAGCCCAGACCTGTCATTAAATTCCCAGCACCTGTCCCCTCTGTCTTCCAGTCCTACCTTAAATATATATTTTTTTTTAAGGTCTGAAGGGCTCTAATGAACAGGCAGAGTCGTCTGTGTGCGTCAGGGTGTCCGATGGTCGGAGAGCCTGGTCCGTGATGGATGGTCTTGATGGAGAGACGGAGAGGTGTATTGACAGAGGCAGGGGGGACAAGGGATGAGTAAAAGATGGGACACTGACGGAAAGAAAAGCCACGCGGGAGGCCCAGTCCGGTTTCTGGCCCTTGACGCGGTGGTGGTCTGAAGACCGACTGGAGCCTGCCGGGTCCATCCATCACAGAGCTCAGAGAGGAGGAACAAGTTTCTGCTGTTTTTGACTCCCAGTGAGGCGATTATTGATCCTCAGGGCGGAATATGGGACCTCCTCTTTGTGCCGCACGTCTGTAACTGTGTGCGTAAAAGCGGATTATGGACTGTTTGCTCTGTATTTAATTAGGAGTTAACCGCACTAAATAACATTTCCTTGATAATGTCCACATTAGGACGCTTCTGGAATGAGAACATTTGATTTCTACTGCATGAAATGGGGAAATTAAAGAAAGAAGGCCCAGATTTGTTTAGTTTTTAAAAAAAAAAACAAGCTAAAATTCAGGGAAAAGGATTTTGATAATTAGGTTTAATCTTATAATACTCGTTAAGTTCTAAAAAAAAAGACATCGTTAGCTTATAGCCTAGATATCATATTATTATACCTCGAATACGAACCATTTTGTTATGTTTATGTACGCTTTTTTGTCTGTTGTGTCATTTTGCAGTCTAAGACCTGCAGCAGTGTTTTACAGAAAGAACAAATCACGTTCTGATCTTCTCTGTGAGTCATGAACTGCGGGTGTGATTGCGGCATTTTATTTTTGCGCTTAGTGGCGGATTCTTTTTTCTCTTTAGTGCACACAAGAAGATTACCTGTAGTCTATAGAAACGCTGTATACATGATTAAAATATTTCTACCACATATTTTAGTTCTCTTGTTTGAATAGAGTTAGATCATCTTGAATTCATTGACTTCCCCCTCAGACTGAGTCAGTGCAGGCCGTGGGGTCCACACGGCGGCTTGTGTCACTAAAATGTGTCGTGTCATCGCCCCTCCTCGGACCCTCTTCCTTCTATCGGCTCGATTTGATCTCACGTGAAGTAAAATCAGAACTCACATCGGCTTCATCGGCCCGCGTCTCATAGAGGCACGTGGTGCTTTTGATTTGCGCGTGATTGATGAGAGACGGTGCAGGAGGTAAAGGGGGCGGCGGTGGCGGTGGAGGGACTCATTGCCCCGGGTGGTGGTCCCGTCGGTGCTCCTGTCCCCGCATTTCAGTCCTCAATTACCACAATGCACCGTGACGCTGCGGCCTCGACGCGTCCAACCGGGTTAGAGACGCGGAGGAGCAGCAGTGAGCTGAAGTGCAGCCACTGCCCCGCTGATACATACGATCAACATCATTCTTCTGGGGGGAGCTCAACTCAAATCAAAACGTTATGTTGTATCTACACACATGCCGCCCCCTTTTTGTGTGAATTTAGATCTTTTAGCTGTAAAGGGTTAAGTGCAAGGGCGCTGCCAGGCATTTTGGGCCCCAAGAAAAGATACCATCAGAACCCAGCCCTGCAGAGTTCCTCAAACCAAGCATCTGTGAAGCAAACTCACTGATAAATATGAGTAAATCTGCATTTTTCATGGACCACATTCATTACTGTTAACAACCAATTTAATTTGTCTAAATACACAAAGAAGCTTCAAGCAGAGGAGAAACACTCTTTAGCTAAAGAACAGAGTAAATTGAGATTAAACTATATTGTCAAGGATGTGTTTTGCCAAATGTTTGTTAGTTTGATCATTTGTGAACAGGATAACTTAACTCGGTTACAAACACGTGTTGTGTTTGGGATTGTTGGAGTGATTATATTGTGGAGATCCAGGTCAGATGCAGATCAGGATTTTTGATGACTTTTGAAGATTGCAAGATAGGGCAAAAAGATTCGGAAATGCATTGGCAGAGGTTTGTGCTCTTTGAGCACTTTTAGTGTGTCATTTAATCATGCACATGAAAGTTTGGTATTTTAACCCAGTAAAGGATTAAATATTGTGCACATTATAAATTTGATAACAACATTTTAACATGCTCTTTGGTAGCATGCCTAAACAAAATTTAATGTCCTTTAGGAAGTGTTCTTAATGGTCCGTTTTATGGTATTTTATGGGAGCTCATCAGTCATTGACTGTCCTAAAACTTATAAAGCTGTTGAAATGATCAACCAACATATTACAAATTTAAAAAGAATTTTGATTAAAAAAGAGACAGAACACCATTTGTGCTCATGGGCAAAGAACGATTTTAAAGGCCA
Organism: Scarus forsteni; assembly: GCA_036419115.1. NCBI lineage: Eukaryota > Metazoa > Chordata > Actinopteri > Labriformes > Labridae > Scarus > Scarus forsteni. Next base: position 2,738,349 of record JAZDUH010000037.1, read on the forward strand.
ATGATTGGCAGAGGCCTCTACAAGTTATACTATCATTTTTATTATATCGATGCACTATTTTTTTGCCATAGACCTTTAAAGACCAATTTTCTCTCATTTGAGGACTTTTAATTGCAAAAAGTTGTATACTGTCATCTTTTGCTTCAATTTACTCCCATTACATAACACTAATATAAAAGAGAGGTTATTTGAAACGTTTATTAGAGGATGTTATTTTTTTAATGCTTTTTCTGTTTAAGAATGTTAAAATGTTGGGATCTTTAGAAAATGCCAGGTCACATTGCAAAATAAACATAATGTGCACAAATGTTGAAGTTTTTCATGGGGACAGACCAAAGATTCATGGTTACTGATAACATTAGGTTAACCACCATTTATTCAATGATTTTACTTAAAATGTGTTCTCTCCTTTGAAGCTTAATGGGTTTCTGAACAGAGTAATATGGCTATAATAGTTATTATTGATTTACTGAAAATTTAAAGCCCCTAATATTTATCCATCAGTTTGCTTTACAGACGCTTGGTCCAGCTGAGAGCTGGTTTTGGATAAGGCCCAACCTGATGTGTTCTTGGGGCCCTAAAATTCAGGCAGCCCACTTGTTTTTGCTTCATTAGACATGGTAGATCTCACTGTAGTGCACTATTTTTCCACAAACAGCGTTGTTAAACTGAAAGGTGAATATAAAGGCATTCCCGTGAGCCATAAACATGTCTGTGGGCGAATACAGATTTTAAAACGTGTGACAGTCAAAGTGCAGCTCAGTGTAAGAATATAAACGTCCCACTCACAGACTGCTCATCAATAATAAGCCATCATATTAGAGTTATCCAGTTGTAAATCAGTGTAACATCAGTTAAAGTCGCCGTGAGCAGCCTGAACATGACGCAGAGCAGCTGCGCTCATTCTCATGCTGCGTCCATCTCTCCACTGCGGCATGCAGCAGACCCGTATTACCCTAATGGATAACGGCATGTTACTTAAAAAAGAAGCTTTTTAGGATAAAAACCAGGTCCCGGGAGACCACCGTACACACACTCTCACACTCGCACTCACACACGCACGCGCAAGTACGCCACAGCTGGAGCGGCGAGGGATGGCCGCGCGCGGAGAGCTTCTCCAAACACGCTAATTAGATCTGCAGCTCTGGCCCCGCGCTCTGAAAGCAGCCCAGCGGCGGGGCGCGCGGAGCTGTGGAAAGTTAATTGAATTAAATTCCCTCTAAACTAATTAGGCTGCAATCTGCCACGCGAGCTGTCCCTGAGCAAGGTTCGAATTAGGCGGAATGGATTTGTTCCTTTTCTTTAAAAGAAAGGAGGACAGACTGGTGTGTTTTGGTGGCTCCTTTATGCCTCTTTTATGCTAATTCTCCCGAGGGACTGTCACGTGACGGCCTTGCGGTAACCGGACAGCCCTCGGCGTGTTAACCCCCCTGCACACTCTGAAGCACCTCCACACCGGTCCTTCCCCAAACCCATCCTGGGGTACCACAGGAGCAACGAGTTTAGTCTCAAACATGAGGAACAAACGGCTGCTGTCTGTGCTCTCCCCGCTGAATGAATAGAGAGCATCTTGGAGTGAGAGCAGAGAGGAGCACTGAGGAGGTAATGGAGGTGGAATCGATCGCTGCCTTCCTGGGGGAGCACAATAAGGAAAGAGAGGGAGGAAGGGATGAGTGGAGTGCAGAGGGACACGGATGAAAATCCCCCGTTAAGAGCAGGGACAGATATGATAATGGGAGAGCCGCTAGTAGTCGTTCATCATTCAGCACCTCCACCTGGCTCCTGCTGCTCCTGCTGCTGCACCTCTCTGGCCTGCTGAATGCTTGGATTACAGTCTAACTGCACAGACACGGCACACACCAACACATGCAACAGTCATGGACAGCAGAGCATATTGTATGTGCAAGTAACTGAAAAAATGAAGTTTTGTGTTTTTTCTTTTATCATCTCTTGATTTAGCCTACATCTTGCAGCCTGGTAGTTATAAGAAAAAATATTTTCTGGGCAAATTTTGAATAATCAGCTCTTTGATATGATTGCCATGACGTTTTAATAGAGTCTGTGGATGCCCAGTTTTGAGCAGGTTTTCATGGAAAATGTTTTATCATTGAAGATGAACACATACATATTTGAAATAATTAAAAAGGCTTGCAGCATCTCTGTACTGAGGTTATCAAAACCTGTGCTCTTAAAGCAACTTGCCTATGAGATAACAGGGTTCTGTTTTGGAAGAAGGTCCAGATTATATCAGTTAGTAAACCATTTATTGACAATATATAAAACAATACACAGAAAAATCACTCAGCTGCTGGGGTCTCTGATCTGCATGTCACTAGGGATGTACAAACGAGATCTTATACACTTAAGGCTTTAGGGAGGTGTCATCATATGTTATGGTGAAATCTAACCTCAGGACTGATTTCATAATCATGAAATCATCAATGTCTGCTAAGAAATGGTCAAACAGTGCAGGGGGTAGGTACTTTCAGTTCAGCTAAATTAGCATAATCAACAGGAACTGAAAACAAGTAGCAAGTCTGGAAACATCAGACAGGAAACAGGAGCATGGTCCATTTTGTAAAAAAAATATAACATCCTTAACTGAAACAGCAAAAACATGAAATCTTTGAGTAAATGTTAGCATAAAATATTTCACAAAACCCAGCATTCACATAATTACCCCTGTTTTAAGGTAAAACTACACAAAAAGCAACACTGGCTTTACAAAGTGCCACAGTCAGATTTTTTTTAAACAGTATTTCAATTTTTCTCCACCTAATTACGGTTTGGAACTGTTCCTTGATGCAACATAAGGGCTACATAGCAACTCCTTTTGTTAGATGTTCAGGTGGTACATGGTAAAGGGGGTAGTATCTCTTCCTGCCCCCCCCCCCCCCCCCCCCGCCCCTCTTACTTTATTAATTTAATAATAAAGCCTAATCATAATTCTATTGCCCAAGGCCTTAAGCAATCCCATTCAAAAACCATAACTATAACCATATGAAATTGCACAAAAAATCTGCAATATTTGAAGAGGTAGGTGCAAATTGACTTCCCAGTTAGTCCAGTATTGCACCCACTAAAAGCCAAATAATATCTGATTATTGAAAATGTGTCCTAATGATGTCACAGGGGCCCCCAGACAGAGAACAGTCCCTGTGTCAGGTGTTTCAGTGGAAGAAACATGCTCACACAGCTCATGAGGAGTTGCACTGGAACAATCTGTCTTCAAAATGAACCATATCAGTGGAAACAATTGTTCTCTTACCCCATATCCTGTTTAAAGGTATATTCATTATTTTAAAAAAGGAAATATACTTCTTAGCCCTTATCCCGAGGTTACACCAAGGAAATGTGTTTGATATATCTCATCTTTCTTGTCCTCCATCTTCATCCTGCCCTGTTACCCCCACCCCTCTTCCTTTTTAGGCAGAGAGTGAAGCAGAAAACACCAGGCCAAGAGGATGACAGAGACAGATGGACAGACAGACAGGAGAGGGGAAGGTATGGACTAAGGGAAAAAGGTGGAGGAGAAGACTTAGAGTGTAAGGTTGAGGGAGGAGGAAGGGAAATACAGAGAGATGGAGGGAGAGGGAGGTAAGGACGATGGAGGACCAGGTTTCTGTTTCTCCATAATCTAATCAGAGAAATGGCAGCAGTCAGAAATAGCCTGACGGACAGACTAAGAGCCTCTTCTCTTTCTCCTCCTCCTCTTATTCTCGTCTTCCCCCTCTGGGAGGGTAAATGGATACACACATGTGCGCACACACACAAACACACATGCCAGCTTGACTTCCTAAAATCATAAAGTGTAGATGTGACGGAGGGTTGGAGGAGACGGGAAAAGCCTCGAGGTGTCAGAGCTGAACCTGATCTACTATCCAGATGTAGTTAACACATCTTAGATGTTTCCTTTTTTTCTGAGTCAAGAGTGACCAAGTACAGATTAAACTTGAACACGATGCTGCCTAAAATGAAAGGTGCCAAACACAGCTACAAAAAGAACTGAGATTTATGGAATATTAGCAGGAAAAAGAAACATGGAAGGAGGGACTTCGAAAGTGGAAGATGATCTTAACAGCTACAGAATCAATGTTGATCTCTGTTATTAGAAATAGACAGCTCAAAGGGAGGCGTTGAACTGAGGAGAACACATTTTAAAGATCGTTGGAACTAGGAGTAACATTTATTTATGATACCATCACCTTATATCTTTTAGGTGATTTTTTTAAAACCAGCAATTCATTCCTTTCCTCTGTTTAAGACATCTCATAAGTTTTTTAAAAGCTTTAAACCAATCAGGTTCTTGTGCCAGATAGAGGACATCTGGACCATTCAAGTGACCTTTTTGGACTGAATCAGTAAAAACAGAAATTCTGCCTCATTTGACCTGCTACTCAACAGCTATACTTTGTGGAGAAGAGTGTAAAATAATACTGGTTAAATGAAACACCTGGTTCAGTTTTTTTACATGGCTCTACCAGCAGTGGCTGAGGTTGGACACGTTGACAGCCCTCTCCTTTTGTGCTGTTTTTTCTCTACTAGTGACACGGGACAAGCTGGCATCAACACATCAACAGAGACTTTGACCCCATAAAGAAAAAACTCCAAAAAATATTAAAGTGTAATGCACACATTATTTTTTGTTTAAATATGTGTTTGATTTATTTGTAAAACAAGAAAATCAACACTGAAATATTTAAAAGTATTTTTAGAATTTCTCTGTGAGCTATCAGGTGCTCACAGGCACCGTGCCGACTCCCCCTCTGCTAACAGGACTGAAATTCCTTTAAGTGGAAAACTGTCAAAATACTTTACAACAGTCTATGAGACTTACATGTACTCACTTTACAAGGTTTTTTTTGTTGGTGCTAATGTAAAATACCTGTGGAGCAATCATTCGAGCTGATGTCCTGATAAGGGTTGAAAAATTCCTTAAATTTTGAAAGTTGGAAGTTTTCCATGGGAAAGAAATATTTGGGATTAGACGGGAATAAACCTTTTGAGCCTTAACTGGGATTTTAAATACATTTGGGTAAAATATATTTTGGAATCATTTTGACTGAAACAACCAGATTTGATGCAAGTTTATTGAGGATAGTTATGCTATTCTTCCATCAAATGCACAGATAATTCAGGAACTCTGTACTATTGAGGGCACATTTTCCCATAAAGTGAAGTTGAAATAGATTGTTCAATAAAACAATTAAAACTTCACAATGTTCTAAACCTGATGAAATTTATTTATTTATTTTTCTTATTTTGCATGAATTTCTGCCTATGCTGATTTTTTTCTTATACTGCATGGATTTCTGCACATGACAAAAAAACTTCCTGATGTTTACCACTGAGGAGCTGGTGGCTATCATACAGAAAACATCAACAGTGACGTGTGTGTGTGTGTTGTTGGGGGGTCCAGGCCAAGTGAATGTGTCTTTTTCTCCTACATGTTAATCCCTCCCCATGGGGAAGTCATTCCTGCTGTGTGTGATATCCTCACATTTTAGTGACATGTAGAGCTCTGCATTCCCGCTCAGCGTCTGACACAGACCCCCACACAGAGCAGAATTCCAAGGAAATTCCTCTGTCATGTTGTCTCACAAGGTGGACAAGCGTTATTGTTGCAGAATTCCCACCCAGGCACTGGTGTCTGTCTTAAACCCTCACACATCCATCCATCCATCAGGGGTGTCAGCACAACACAAGAATAACAAAAAGACAAACAGGAATCTCCTTTTTGCTGTGACCACTTTATTTACAGGGTGGAGGTTGGGATACAAGAATGATAAACGTCCCTCAATTACATTTGGCTCCTTGTCAGCATGCTGTTAAAACATTTATGAATCAACACTTGGAATATTATTTTTTTATGACTCTAAATTTCTCTAAATGTCATAATAGCTTCTGCGGAGCAGCAAAGCACTCCACTATGGCTGAAGAGATATCTCCACATTAACATGAATCAACAGACACATTACCCATCATTCAGCAGGCTGCAGTGCTTTTGTGCTCCGTGTACGAAAATGAAATGAAGATGCAGGATGTGTTTACAAGTATCTATTGATGAGGCTCTGCTGGTGAAGAAATATGCATTAGCACGGGGGTGACTGTCTTTGGTCGATACTACTTCCTGTTTGATCATGGAAAATGAACAAATACAGGACAAACACTAAATGTGATGTTATTCAAGACATTAAGTTTTCCTGCTTGTTAATGTTCTTCTAATATCTACTCACATTTTCTTAAATACATTTCCCATGAGCTGTCCTGTTCTCACATATACTCTGTTAATAACAATAAACTTATACTTGTATCTTCAATAAATATTTAACATTTTGGCATTTTAGTGCTCTACACATTAATGTGGACGATAAACACTGTATGTCACAGCTAAGTTCAGCTAATACAAAAATGATGCAGTGCATTGTTTTTTTTTCAGCTGATATGGTGACCTTTGACACACTGATGAAACATGTCTGATGCTGATGGAGCTCCACAGACACACTGGAGCTTTGAAGGTCTCTAAACATTCATACTTTTATCCTCCTGATACCTCATCTGGCTGTTGTATGACTTTAAGGTCCAGCTACACTAACTGTTAACAGCATCACATCCTGAGCTGCATATTGTGTAAAGTTGGCTGTTTTGACATCTTGAATGTACTAAAACAGAGAGGCAGTGATGTGTTTATCAGAGGTACTTTTATTGGTAACATGAACCAAAATCCATCCATCCTCCTGACACTGTAGGGTGATGGTGATGATGATGATGATGATATGGTGAGAGAGTGCAGCATGTGTGCATATGTTAATAAATATCTGTGTTTTTTTTCTTTGTTAGTGTTCAGGGCTGAGAGGTGGACGGATGTCCAGTGTTCTCGATGAGCTGTCCTCTCCCAGCACCTCCAGGCGCAAACTTGGCGCACTCCACTTCCCCTCATCCTCTGATTGGACAGACAGACGGAGGGTGCAGCCTTTGGGGAGGAGCTCCTGCTCATATGCTGCGGCTAACTGGTTGACAACTCGCCGCTCAACCTGTTGGATCAGTGGAGAGGTTAGAGAAACAGCAAATGAAGAAACTACACAGAAGTGTATGAATGATTTCACATGTGCTCCACTGGAGCTTTGTTGTTTGGGAACGAAAATCATCAAATTGGAAAAAATTCACAACTTAAACTGAAAAGCAGCAACAGTTTCTCACTTCTTTGCTATGAAGCAGATTCAGAGTCAGTCTAATGGTACAATAACTTAGTGGCGTCCTTCCTTTAAATGTCTGCATCGCAGTCACAGTTTGTTCACGCCCTCACACTGAGTAGCAGAGAGCAACGTCTCTAATCTATGTTGGTGGTAAGAAACAGGGAAATGCCTAAATTTTCCAGTAAAGTGTCACATTTTCGTAATTTTAATAAAATCTTATTATTTTTGATTATGTACATTATGGAACATGTAGATTCTAGTCCAATATATGATTAAAAAAGATTCAAATGAATGTCTGGAGCCATAATGTGACATTTAAAACAGGGCATTTATTTATTAGCCTGCCCCAAAGGATGAAGTGACTGCAGCTCTGTATCTGTGTGATTTTGTGTTTATCCAAAATTAGATCAGTGCACCCAGGCCTCCCCGAGTACACAGCTTTAGTATCCATTTAACTGTCGTTTCCTCCTCTTCATTTTTACATGACAGCTGAACTGGTCAGAAACCTTCATCTCATTAAAAATATCACTTCAATAATCGGCCAAGTGGAAGTCAGGTTGCTGAAATAATTTCAGTTATTTGTGGTAAAATCCATGGATGTTTTTTTTATTGTCAACCAGCTGTTGTTTTCTGACTTCTGAGTTTCATTCAGGCAACAAGCATGCAAACATCATCCGATGTCCTCAGTGCCTCGTCATTTCAGACACTGATGTTTAATGAGGACATGTTAATTTTTCTTTTTTTGTAAAATCTAGGTCAAACAGTTATCATGTTTATAGTTATCATGTCTGTGTGCTTGTATCCTCATGTGCCTGAGATTATGGCTCCAAATGTTTGAATATAGCATCAGCTAAACATCTATACTGCTCCTGCTGAACATTTTAAATAAGAATAACAAAAACATGACACTTGCCTGCTGAATGTAGGTATTTGACTGATTACTTCAGAGTCTGTGCTCATTGCCACTCAGTGGCTGGAATTCCACTCGCTCACACTGACTGTGACGTCCTGTGCATACTCTCTATTACACTGGGTGCCAGTAATACTGAGCTTTCCGTGTACTAAGGTTTATAGCACCAATTAAAACAACATAGTTTTTGTGTAGTTTTAGGCTAAAGGTAGAGTAATTACAAAGCTCTCCGTGGCACCATTGACTGCTATACTTTGAGGCCACAAGCAACCTCCCTTCAAATACCCAAACTATCCCTTTAACACCTAAACATGAGCATGAACAGTGTTAGACTTTGCTGGCCTGATTTAACAGTCTTCAGGTTACCTCATGTTTGATGGATCGGGCTCCGTAGTGCATGTTATAGCCACCCGCTAACAGGTCCAGAACAGGACGGTCCCACTGAAGTGTGATGTCATGACGCTGCTTAGCCTAATGGCCAGACAGGAGGGGAAAAAGTGTGTTTATTTTAGAAAGAGATCAAACTTCAACATCAACATTTAAAAGATGTGAGGCTGGTGGGATGCTGAAGAGGAGTAATGAGATTGTAAGAGGAGAGGAGATACTGTCATGCAGCATCTCTGACAGCGCTAATCAACAGGCTCTTAATGCGTTTTAATCAAACACCAGTCGATTGCAGCACTCTGAGCTTCTCATTAAGCTACTGATGTTAACACCATTCAATAAATACAATGTCATATTTCACTCCAGAGGAATAAACAAATATTACTGTAAAACTGACACTGGGATAATGAGAGAACTGAACATTTCATTAGTCTCATATAAGTGAGTGACAAACACATGCACAAGAGGGTTATGTAGTAATAAGACCTAGTTGTAAATATGGCCACTTCATGCAGGTAGTAAACCCGCCACCCAGTTTTAAAATTATATTTGTGCTGATAAAAACACAATAAGACACTAAATAACATTCGATAAAGAGAGTCAAAGTCAAAAGTCACATTACTATGGGTCTTTCTGCAGGCAATCAGGGCAGCAGCTTTGATATCAGACATTAAATATTGATAAAGACTCCACCTGTTAAACGCTGTGATCACATTATAGTGAGGAGTAGAGGCACGTTATATTGATCTGTGTGCTGCAGGACTCAGTGGGAAAGGGCCTGAAAACTCCATATTATGAATGAAGGGTGCTGTACAGTTGGGACTGAAACGTTTTCTCATGTAAGAAGGAAGTTTTCTCAGTCTTTGTGACAAACTTTTAAATACTTATTAATACAGACAGAGGTTGTTTGATTGACTTGATCGTGAGCCCAGGGGAAAGATGTGTTTTTGTAACAGACTTTTAAAAATGAATATGTCCTTTGCTCTGTCTGTGTCACAGATTGAGAACATTTTGGATTGTAACTGCGTGTGCTCAAATACCCTTGCAGTGCAGATGGGTGAGCCTGATTTAATGTCTGCAATCAGGCACATCCATCTTGCCAAGCTTCAGTCTACAACAACTGTGAGCAGGCCAAAGCCGAAGGCTCAATCAGAGTCCATTGGAGCAGGAGAGGTGGAAGCCATGAGCGAGCACAGATGCTAACAGCTCCAGCAGCAGTTTTATCAAATCTGGACCACATTTCTTTGCTCAACAAAAAACAAATAACACCACCACAAACCTCTCTATAGAAAGGATAGCTTTGTTCTGCTTCCGACATGTTTTGGTGAGAGTTTGTTCGTTGTTGAAGTGACTCACATTCAGCCCTTTACACACCGACAGTCGCACCCTCCCATTACATTATCTAACTGGACTGTAGTGGTTGTAATTTACAGATTGATCGTTCAATCATCTACACTTCTACACAATCAGCACCTTCTACAGGCACTTTCCTTTACGGACAGGTGATAACATTGAATTGTACATCTGGTCTATCAGGTGAGTTCTCACATGGAGGCTTACCTTTTTGGACCAGAAGCTGAGCTCTTTGCTGACCAGCTGCAGCAGCTCTGAGTGACAGAACGGCAGGAAGTACACAATCTCATTGATTCGCCCGAGAAACTCATCCCTCCTAAAGTGAGCCTGGGGAGGGACAAAGACATGACTTAAAACTGTAGAATTTGCCTGGGAGCATACCTAAGCAAAGTGGAATTAATTCATACAGTCTGAATGTGTGTTATAGAGGGAATTACCTTCAGGATTGGTCTAATGACGCAGTCTTTAAACTGTCGAGAGATTTTGATGTCATCACTTTTCTGAACGTCCTCTGGGGCAAAAAAAATAAGAATTTGACTTTAAGTGCTTCAAATTTAATTCCAGATGTGTTCATATGTAGTTACATTCCAAGCACATTTGAGCTTTAATCATTTACCACACACTGCATCATTTAATAAGTGTCTAAATATCTGTCAGATGTAGAGCTTGAAGTTCTTTACAAACTCAAGATGTGTACATACAACTTATTCACAAGTTTAATCATGTGAATGTCTCTATGTTTTTCTCACCCAGGTTGTCAGCCAGTTTTCTGCGGCTGACCTGTTCAGCCTCCTGGCGAAGCTGAAGCGCATGCTCAGCGATTTCATCACTGGCAACGTTAGAAGTCATGATGAAGATGGCATCTTTACACTCGATGGTCTTCCCTTTTCCATCTGTGAGGCGACCCTGAGAGAGGAGTGACATTTATAGGTGAGATTCATTATTTTAGTTTGTGTGTAAATGGGTGCATTTACATCACTGGCTCATCTGCTCTGTTTCATTTCAAGAAAGGGTCACAGCCTGCTTTCCCACTGCCAAAGTAAACTATTCATACTCCCACTAGTCTCACTTTGTATCATGAAGCACAAGTTAGCAAACAAACTTACTGACACAGTGAGTCATTGTTTTACCTGGAGGAGAGAGATCAATGCTTCTGAAATGTTTTGACAGATGAGTACATTTGTCAAAAGTTCTAAACAACTTTCACTTGAAAAGGTTAAACACAGCAAATTAATGAAAGGGGCTTTCAAAATATTGATCACAGAGATCAACAGTGCACTGTTAATTTTGTAACCATAAAAAAACATAACATAACCATAAAAAATGCTCTACACTTCATATTTTAGTTGACTAAATGCACTGTAGATTTTGTCGACAAAATGTTGTGAAATTTCATCGACTAAAACTAAAACGATTCAGATGACTAAATGATGACTAAAACTAATTTTAGAAGTGCTGTCAAAACTAACACTGTGACAGAGCACGTGTAACTCTTCATATCAAAACACCTGCAGCAGTGTCTGAAGGGAAACTCTGACAGAGATCTGGAAAAGTAAAGACCAGGTTTGTTAAAGTTTAGGTTCAAGTGATGAAAGAATCAGTTCCCCTGGTTGGTGACCAGGGGATGAAGTACGATTTAATATTAATGTTTAGGATCCCAGAGGCACAGGCACAACATCCCATAAAAATCAACAGGCTGACATTAATCATAGTCACTCCAGCAAATCATAATGACTCAACAATACTTGATTCAAAAATGGTCAAAGTCCCAAGAATTAAACCCATCTCGCTCCAGCAGGAGAATTTGTCCTTTTTTAAAGCTGCTCTCAACTTTTTTTGCATCCCCATCAGTTTCTCTGTGGACTCTCTACGTGTGAATGGTTGCAATGAGTGCCATGCTCTCTGGTGTCCTCTATGGTCCGCTATTGACACTGGTGAGCGTTAAAAGAGAGTGACCCGTATACTGGTGAGTGACTAGGGATGTAACGATATGAAAGTTTTGTATCACGGTTATTGTGACCAAAATTATCACGGTTATCATTATTATCGCGGTATTGTTGCCATGTGCTCAAAATGTTCAAAATGTACTTTAACACAAAATTGAAATCATTTAACCCCTTTAATATTATAATTTTAACTGACTGATTACCGTGGGAAATTTTACCGCGGTTTACCTTTTGACCGGTAACCGTTACATCCCTATGTGTGACATAATGACGTGGGGGCAGCCCTGACCTTGTGTCTGACTCAGAACATAATTAAAGCAACTCTGACTTTACTGTTACTGTAACTACTGCTTTTACTATTTCTGTTGTCCACTTGTTTCAAAGCCAGGAGTGAAAGCACCCTGTACTCTCACCTCATCAAAGAGCTGCAGCATGATGGTGAGGACATCAGGGTGGGCCTTGTCTACTTCATCAAACAGGACCACAGCATTGGGACATGCCTTCAGCAGCTTGGTCAGCTGACCTCCTTCTTCATGTCCCACATATCCTGGAGGTGAGCCAATGAATTTTGCAACCTGAGAGACAAGAATGTGCATAATGGGTAATGGTATGAGGTTCACTGGCACACACATTTGAATTCTTTCACTCCGAACATCAGACGCTGAGAGGGACCTCACACATCAGGACAAACCACGACACATTTGACAATTTTATTTACTTCTGTCGCAGAGAGTACACTAAGTGTTTTTAAGATTTGATAAAAAGAAGACAAAAGACAAAAATCTGCAGTAAGTCTCCATTAGACACAGTCACTGACTGGGCAGTAATACTGCTGGGTGAGTAACAGGAGTCTACAGTGGCTTGGATTTTAAGCAGTCTGAAAACACGGACTGCATGCCCCATGGTCTCTGAGTACACCTACTGAAGGTGACGCCAAGCAGACTTTACTGCAGACACTGTTGTGGAAATTTGATAACTGGCATCTATGGTGTACATCAAACGGCACACAACTGGCAGCATCAAGACATTGTTGAAGTTTAAATGACACAGGTGTGTGTTAGTTTGACCAACCCTCTCAAAGATACTGGTAAGAGAAAATAAGGTTGAGGATAGCAGAGCACAGTGAGTGAAGCAGAGCTGCACCACCCAGAGGCTAAAAAACACTGGCAATACATTGTTAATATTGACAAATCACTCAAACACAGCTCTGGGTTGTATCCCTCTTAACCTGAACAAGCAACTGCATTCTCATATAATTCACTTACATTTAACAGTAAACCTTTTGTTCCCTTTATTTATTCTGTAATTGTTACTGTCATAATCCAATTTTTTATCACAATTGATTGTTCCTTTTTATTTTTAATCCATGCATTTCTATTTATTTTCCATTTTTAATAAAATGTTTTCACAATAACAGCAAAAAAAATGTCCGTAAACTGAACTGAAGTGAAGCTGAGTGTAACATCTGTGGATGACCACCGCAGAGGGTGCACTGAAGGTGGATGTAGCATGGACGAAGCTAGGTGGTGGTAAATAAAGCATACAAACCCCCACAGATGGAATAGCTCTGTGCTTATTTAGGAAAGCTTGGGTAATACTCCCAAATATATTTAATATATTTAGTTCCATAACAGGAGAGGCTTAACTGGCCTTTAAGTCAGGCATGCTTTTATCTGAAGAGTTCCTGCACAACAACAGAGAGTAAAAAGCCCTTGAGGTGAAACGAAAAGATTTGATCTAAATACTAACAGCTCTGATTCACTGATTAAATGTATTTATCATCTGAGCCCTGCTAAGGAGAGCAAAACAAACAGTAATTTTGGTTTATGCATCCATTTGGAGTACATAAACAGAATTAATCCAATGCGTCATTGTGGCACAATAACAGGCTTTGAAAAAACTGAGTCGAGCTAATATGCAGCACAAATGTGTGAATCAGGTGTTGGACAACACTCCTGTTGTTTCTGGACTTCAGTCTGAAAAAGACAAATATCCTCTTACCTCATGTTTTTCCTGAAACTCAGACATGTCCAAACGGATAAAACCCTGAAATGACAAAGAGCATTTCACTATTTAGTCCGAGGAGAGACAAAATATTTCTGCATCAGAGTGCATTTCTGTTTCTCTATCAAGTCATTGGGCCTTGATGGATCCCACATCCTGTATATTATAATCCTCACACATTTCTGAGTGTGTATGATATGTTAGTGTTCATGCCAGTGAGTGCTGCTGACCCACCTTCTTGATGTCTTTGTGCATGTAGCGAGCCACCTGTTTGGCCAACTCTGTCTTTCCTGTAAAAACAGCGTAAAGAGCCAAATAAAACTGAGAGCTTATTTAATTTATTTGCTTTTGATGTAAAAATCCATCAGTATGCAGGCTTTTCAGGAACTAAAAGATGACTCCCTCTCCTCCATGTTGGTCTTAACCTCAGATCCCCAGTCTCTAAAGCTTTCAATCATCTCCTCCTCTCCAGAAGCACTCATTGTGTTTGTCAGTTAAATATTCTGCATAGAAATGCTCATATATGATATTGATGTCTGGTGTTTGGTATGCATACGGGTATGTTGTGTGTGTGTGTGTGTGTCTTGTTGCTGTGTTTAATATTGATGCTTCGTGGCCACTGTTTGTCGCTGAAGGCAACAGAGAATATGAACACTGTCTCTTCTCCATCTATCTCTCTGGCCTGTCATTTTACAATCTCCATCTTTTTTAGCCATCCATCCGACCCTTAATATCCTCCTGTCTCTGTCTTTTCCTCCACTCAGAGACACACAGATACGCACTTCTGTATCCCGCTGCTGTTTGAGGACTTCTAAGCCTTTATATAAACTAAAGATGTCTTTGCCAGTTTCTGTATTTTAATTATAAATGTCTGCAGACTGAAGAAATACCACTTCAAACTAACATTTTCCTTACAAGCTCAATAGAAGGCACGCATGGATGGAGTAGAGTTAGTCTGTTTAGCAAAGACATTGGTAAACTGTATGACGGTGAGTCCGAGTTTTAATTAACTTTATTCTTAAAAGTATGAATGTTTTATGGAGAAATTAGAAAATTTTAAGACTTATAAAACTCGTTCTGACTGATTCATAATACCCTAATCAAACATGAAAACAGTCTTCAATATCAAACTCATGCCAATTCTTGACTGATCGTGATTTTTGTGTGGAGATTCCAAGTTGTCCCTGTGCATGTATGGGTTCTCCATGGGCACTCTGGCTTCGCCTCACAACCAAAAACATGCTCATTGGGGCGTTGATGGCACAGTCTGATAGTACACTCGGTCAGTAATCAGAAGGTTCAAGCCCAGCTCTGGCTGTCACATGGGGACCTGGCCATGGGTAAGAAGCTTAACCCAAAGTTGCTCCCACTGCTGCGTCAGTGGTGTGTGAATGGGCATGAAAGGGGCGTGACTGTGTTAATTCAGATTCCCAACCAGGGGCATGTGTAACCCCAGGGGTGTATGCAAGCTCATTGCAGGAGGACTATAATAATTTATTTCCATCTTGGAAGTACTGAGATAAGCCTGTCAATAAAATGCTAAGTTTGCACTACTACTAGATTCCCTGGGGAGACAATAACCTGTGCCACAGATTATTGTCTTTTACAGACACTTCCTTGGTGTTTGTTGCTCTGGTGTTGCTGTGACTGAGTGGGCTTCATTGAGCTACTTGCCAAGACTTCACCGCAAAAGAGGCACTGAGGCTGCGGTCGGTCCGCAGAGGTAGAAGTGAATTTATATAGACCAGGTTGATTAAGTTTGTCTTTTAAAGCATCTTCAACCTGTATGAATAAGGGAGTACTCATTGAATGACAAAAGACTCAGGGGGTACACAAGTCAAAAAGATTGTTAGGTCATGTTTACATGATAATGTTTTCACCAGAAGCAACGTTTTTTCATTTTCATTTTGAAAAGCAATCTGTGTTCACATGGAGACACCAGAACGCCTGAAAACGCTGGAGCGTGCATGCCAGTTCAGTCGATTGCGATGTAGGTTTGCAGAGAAACAGCAGTAATACAAGACACGTACAAAGAAGAAAACATTTTCTCAAACAATGGCGAGTGGACACACAAAAATGCAGTTCTTGTCTGGACAACAAATCTGTCTGGATAGTTTTGTCTGGATAACAGAGCACAGCAAGCAGCAGACGTGTTACTCAGAAGAAGACTGAAGCTGTTGTTGTTCCTGGTATGCGTGCGTAGCCTTCATGTGAAAGAGTACTGCGCACGCGGTGACGTCAGTGTTTCACCCTGAAACGCTGAATCCTGTCTACATTGATCCAGATGCCGATACGTTTTCAAAACGCTCCAGTTTGGACCCTGGTTTCAAAAGTTTGCTGATTCAGACACTCAAGGCACCATTCTTGTGTAAACAGGAGGTGAAAACTCAGTTTTAGGCTGAAAACGGAGCCGTGTAAACGGCCCCTTAGTTGACACTGATGGACAACTGACATCAAAACTCAAACCATTAGTGAGTGAATGTGAGAGACTGACATCAGCCTACTGGGTGTTCAGGGGCCACCGTGCCTCTCACCCAGTGTCAGCCAGGGTTCTGATAGGCTCCAGCACCCGTGACCCCGAAATGGAGAACTGATACAGACCATGGAAGGAGAGACAACTATTCTGAATTGACACTTTTATGTCAAATTAATTTTATAGATTAAACAGGGAGATGTGAGAAAAGAGCAAATTGCTGCATATTTTGGTTGTCAGGAAAGTTGACATTCAATTCTATGCTTTGTGCGACTTAATTTGTGTTTACATTCAACAACGAAACATTCACTTTGTGCTCTTTGTGTTTTATCTTGTGATCTAAGTGCACTGACAGGAGGAGAGTTTACTCCACAAGTATTCATCAAGCTTCAGAACGAACTCAAGTGCTCTGTTTATTTTGGCAGCAGCTTTTAGGAAACAGCAGCGGGTTTGTTCCATCAGTTGATGAGATCAAACTAGAGTGGGAGTGTCGGGTGTGAACGATGAGGGAGTGATTTACCGATTCCTGATGAGCCGAGGAAGAGGAAGACAAGAGGATGCTCTTCATCGTACCAGCCGTTTTCCTTCCTCCTTATGGCTGTAGGGAGAAGGAAAACAAGTTTAATTTTAGCCATTTGCATTTGTTGACTTTGCTGTTGCTGTAATTATTCTACGTTTCACCCGGCTGAACCGAGGTGACCCGGGGGCGACGGGTATCCCAGAAACTATGATAAAAGAGCGAGAGAGCAGGGATGAGAAAGGGGTCAGAGACATTTGATGTAGAAAAAAGAGAAAGAAGACAGAAAACAGAGCAAGAGAGCGAGATGAGAGACCTCCAGAAAGCTACCCACGATGCCTCTCTTCCCCCCTCAGTCAGTGGGGCCATTAGCCAGCGGTAATTGTGTTAGCCTCCCTGGCGCGGCCATGGCGAAATCAGTTTAGCATGGATCGCAGCCTCGCACACACGCAGACACACACGCTCGCTTAAAGAGGAGTGCCTACCCAGCCCTGCCATCACCCCAGCAACCGCACTCGCACACATACACAAAGACGAGATGATGAGGTGGGTCGGAGGGGGGCAGAGTGGATTTGGCTGTGCTTTTCAGTAGCAGAAGAAAACTCATCCAAACCTGAAGCTGCTGAGAGGACAGAGCCAAAACCAGAGGCTATAAATCAATACTCAGGTAAAGGAAGTGGATGAGTGTATTCTGATTGTGATATTCAGAGAAGCTGGTGTTAAAATGTTGATGAATCTGACTCTCAAATGACCACAATTCACTGTGACCACAATTCCTACGACCTCTGAATTATCAGTGATGCAGGAAGACGGGATGCTGCAGAGCTGATAAAACCTTTGATTTTAGCAAGAATGCTTGTTACACTTCAGGTTAAAAGTAACTCAGTAAATATTACATTCAAAGTACTGCCAAAACATAAGGCTTGGATGCTGTAATGGAGGATCAGGCTTTCAGTAGAGCGAGAAAAATCACCTTCACAGGTCAACGCAACAAGCTAATTAGCTTTGCTGCGTGTTCAACAACATTTACTCATTACAAACAATTCAGGCCCATTTTTACTCGCTATTTCTTGAAATAAGATGCAGTGCTTAACAAATTTATTATACAACTTGTCATTGCAACAAGAAAACATACATATTAAAGAAATATTTCCAAAACATGTTTAAAACTCTACATGTTTCTGTCATTGCACAAACATTTTGAACAGGAACCAGGAATTTTAAACTAAATTCACCTTTTATACCGAAGTTTGAGCTGGCTAACTGATGCTCTCTGAGAATCAGAATTAATCAAGCATTACATTCAACCAATAAACCTAATTTGTCTGTTCAGAGTTAGGGTTAGTAAGTAAATAACTACAGTGTGACACCATACCCAAGAAATTATAATGTGCCTTACTAATTTTTTCTGTGTTTCTGTAAAACAGTCATTTAGAAAATTCATGGATAGCAATTATTTTATTTTAGCATTAAAAATACCATTTCAGTTGAAGAGCTTCGACATACTGGCGTATTAATATAACAGAAACATAAAAAATGATTTTGGTAATTACCAGTGCTAATACTTTAGGGTGGCAGAGCATAAACCTTATGTTGGGTGGTGGTCTAATATTTTTTTTAAGAACTCTGTTTCATGACTTTTCTGAGGTTTGTGTTCATACTTATGCATCAATGTCCTCTTTGATTATTTTGATGCAGTGTATTGGACTTTTGCAGATATGCCAGTATTTCATTTAACTCATTATTGCAATACTGATAATGATATTTTTGTCATTTCACCTATTTGTATAGGGCACAGGCATGAAACATTTCACTTTTGAGAAAAAGAAACTAATGATTTTTAAAGGTACCCTCTAAGTGCTGATACACTGATCATCCATAACAACAAGACCGCCTCTTTATCAGAACCAGCATTAACTTTTTTAGCCATCTGAGAAACAGCAGCTTGCTTGTTGGATTAAACCACATGGGCATCCATAAGCCTTGGCTGCCCATGACCCTGCCCCTGGTCACCACTATTCCTTCCTTGGACCCTTTTTGATAGACACTGACCTCTGTAGACCAGGACCGCCCCACGAGAACTGCAGATTTTAAAATGCCCTGACCCAGTCAACTATCACAATTTGGCCCTTGTCAAATTTGCTCAAATCCTGATTTTTTTCCTGCTTCAAACATCAACTTTGAGGACAAAATGTTAACGTGCTGCCTGACATATCCCACCCAGTAACAGGTGCCATGATGAAGAGGTAATCACTGTAATTGACTTCACCTGTCAGTTATCATAATGTTAAGCCTGATCAGATATACTGGCTGCAAATATTATCAGAAATCTCAATATCCACCAATACCAATATCTAAATTTTTGAACCAATATCTGCCAGTACTGCTATCATACAAAAAAAATACTGTGAATCCCAGTTTGATTGTTTTCACTCAAATATATTTTAACTTATATGACTCATTTTCTAAAACTAAAGAAAAGATACTAGATATAATACAACACAGATAAATGAGTAGATAAAATTGTGTTCTTTAGTACTGAACATTTCTTGATGAATTAAAAAATATGGTTTAATTTTGTGCCATTTGGTTCTGCATCTTTCTTGAACATGAACTGCAAGTAAATCACATTTTATCCTCAGATTTAAGAGAACAGGTACACTACACACAGAACTGCAGAAACGTTCACAAACTAATTAAAAACACGTGCTCTGCATTTACACATTTAACACATCACATGGGCTGAGCATCTCTCCCAATAACAAACCATTACCTTCAGATTAGTTAATGTTAATTACATTTCCACTGTGAGTATAGCCAGCACGACAGCAGAGACAGAAAGTCAGGACAACTGAAGTCGATCAACAAAAGACATGAAGTGACTTTCTGCTGTTTGGAAGTATATGCATTTAAGACACAGGTTCTTTATCATAAAAATGGTGTTATAGGTAAAATGCTCAATCTTTCATAGGTTTACTCTTAGATTATCACTATTTGTTTGTTTTTGATTAAAAAAAAGCTTGCAGGGAAAGGTCTGCACGATCTATACTGCACACATCAGATGACAGTGTTACAAGGTTTTTTTTTTTAATCATTTAACATTTAAAGAGCTTAAAAATGTTGACAGAGAGATGCTGCTTTAACTTTTGATTTTAGCAGCACTGGGCTCGAATATGACAAAATACCGGGAGGTACGGCTCCTCGATTACAGCAAAAATCATAATTGTGACTATTATAAAAGATATTAAGATCAAAATTATGAACTAGAAAAGCACTCTGAGAGTGCAGACCTCTGCCACCGCCACAGTCCTCAGCCATATTGTCATTTTCACCATAAATATTAGTCCTACCTTTATTTCATCTAAATATTTAGATTCCCTGACCATGAACACATACCATTAGCAACTGGATTCATAATGATATCTATTTTAGTTCAGTAGTTACTCACAGAAATCACATTTTTCCCCATGGCAGCCAGACGCTGATCCCGATCAACACCAAAATCGAATCAGTTCTTTCTTTTTCCATGCTGAACATTTCCTGAAAATTTCATCCAAATCCATCCATTACTTTTTGAGTTATTTTGTTCACGGACGGACGTACAAACTCTCCCGAAAACATCACCTCCTTGGCGGAGGTAAACATGATCACTTATTGACTTTAACACAACACATGCTTTCATCGAATGTCTTTTTTTTGTCACTATGATTTTGAACATTTAAAGGTGCTATGAGGAGAATTTATTTCCAGCGACATAAAGACCGTGCTACCCATGAGCACGCGCAGTGACTGTCGTAAAGATGTGACCCAAGCCAAAGCGTGCGTTTGCTGTGATGCTAATGAATGCAGCTCAGACCTTCCTCAGAACTCTGCATTGCTTTACAACTTCTTTTTTCAACAACTTACAGGATGCAAAGCGACGAGGTAATGTATCTCTTTCTAGTTACGTAGCGGTAGTTTTTGATGTGTGACAACAAGATGTTGTCCGAATAATATAAATTTGCTCTAGTTTTAATCGTCTTGTTCCCGAAGTTGAGTATCCAGGCCAGTCCAGCCCTGTCCGACCCGACCACTTAGCTAAGGAATAGCATTTACAGATAACCTATTTTGATGCTATAAAACTCATCTTCAAGTGTGTATTTCGATATATCTTAAAGTAAGACTTTTTTGTAATTACTTAGAAACTCATAGCACCTTTAAAGAATGGGCAACACATAGAAACATACTGGTAAAATACAAATATCTTATAATACTAATATTATTAATGGAAAAAGGTTAAAGATGTTCTGTTGCATTATCTTTTAACCCCAATTATTCAGTTTTCATAAGTTTGGTAGGCAGTAATTGTTACTGAAGTTCCAACTTGATTACTCACCCACCTCTATCCGAAGGTTGTTTTTCACTTATTATATTATATCTTTTAGTTTTCTGGCAACAACCAGATCAAAATAGACCCCAAACCTTATTTTGGAGTATAAAGCATTCGTAGCATGACCAAAGACGCAGAAACCTTTCCCACTTACTCGTTTTACTGTGCTGTGGTCAACAGGCTCTTTGTGTGTGCGTGTAAACACGAGTTGCGAGTGTTAAACTACTTTCAAATGGCTGATAATCATAAAGAACAGATGCTTGGCAGGAGAAGAGCAGGAGATGTAGAATGAGGGAGATGGAGAGATGGAGAGATGAGGGGAGCAGTGGCAGGAGGAGCTCAGATAAGGAGAGGAGAGAGAGAGAGGGGAGTAAAGGATGAGAACGAGGGGAGATAAAGAGAGGAAGGAGAGGGGAGTGATGGAGATAAGAAGGCAGAGGAGGAGGGAGAGAAACAAACGAGTGTGTCGGAGATGGACACAGAGATGAAGAGTGACAAGAGGGGCTCCAAAGCTCTGTCTGCTTTATCAACGGCCGTGTGAATGACAGCGTAACCTTCTGTGTGTGTGCGTCTTCACTGATTGAGAGCGACTTTGACAGAAGGGCACATTGACATTTCTCAGAGGACCCTGACAACAACAAGGAAAGGAAGGAGAAACCAAACAAATGAAAGCTCCCTCTCTTTCTCATGCACTCACGTACACACTCAGTGGCAGCAGTGTGTAGTGGGCAGGTCTGGTTGGCTCTAACATGATTACAGAGGGATGATTCTCTTCAATAACTCTTAGCCCTGAGAGCTAAACCTGGATCAATCTAACCTCCTTCCTGTATACCCGTCTGTGTGTGTGTGTGTTTGTGTGTGTGTATGGGTGTGTGTTTGTGTGTGCATCTTGCTGCAGGCCAGCTGTTCGTCACAAAGAGTTCAGATGGAAACAGCCGTTTAGGAGACATGACAACAGAAGAATAAAAGATTGAAAACAAAACTTTTTTAAAAGTTATTTTCTGTTCCTCTAATCTACAGTATGGTCAGGACATCCATTACATCTGAATTTATCTAAGGGTGAAATAATCAGCTGATTAATCTTAGTCCTTAAGGTCATTAGTCAAGAAAACATAATCCATTTTCCTCCACACGAATATGATTAGTGCTAATTTCTCTTACTTTAATCACTGCAAGACAAATGTATTTTGTTTTTGGACAGTTGCTCATTTTAAATAACACAAAATTAAAGACTTGTAAGTTTGATCTTTTCAGTACATAATAGTGCACTAGTGCAGCAATAAGGGAGGGGAGGGAAGACAATATTAACAATAGTAATAACAGCATATAGATATATATATATATATACATACATGTATCATTTGATGCAAAAACTTAGAGCAGTGTGTAATGGCAGTCACAATACCATAACTTCAGTACAGTTCTATCCTTACTTGTTTTGATACCTGAGCAACAAACACATGCATTATACGCACCTAACCATGGATACTTATTTGTTTTACATCTTGAAAAAAAACACAGACAACCTCCACTTAACAGCCTACAGACACAAATAAGCAACAGTAAAATAATGAAAAGTAGAGGTGCTCCAACACACAACCCTCCGCTAGAGCACTCCCAACATCGTCAAGTGTGCTATCATCAAAAATGTGGAAAACTGTCCAATCTCACACTGTTAACAAATACTTTAAAAGATAATTCTGGATCCACATCTAGATTTAGATCACCACCAAATCATAACTATTTTTTTTTCATCTGCCATTCCCTGAAAATATGATCAAAATCCCTTTGAGAAATTATTGAGTTATTAGTGAAAATGTGGACACTGTTCAATCTCACAATGCTGAACTCGTGAGTCATATTCAGATTTGTATCACCATTATAATCTCATCACTTTTCCTTTCACCCTGACCAATATTCACTTAAAATTTCATCCAAACCCACTGGGAACTTATTGAATTATCAGCAAAAATATGGTAAAATGCCCCATCTTGCAGTGATGATTAAAAATACTACTTAATCCACATCTGGATTGTATCACTAAACTCCAACTGATTGGTCCTTGTACAATATCCGACCTATCCTGAAAATCTCATCAAAATCCATTCACAGCTTTTTGAGTTATCCTGTTTACAAACTGACAAACACCAGCCAGAAACAGAAACGTAATAATTTAATTTACTTTTCCGTCCATCAAATTCATAACACCTCTCACTTTGTGCACAAAAATACAGAACTCTTAGATCATGCCTATTAGTCCTTGAGAGGACACCAATGAGTCCGGTCATTTTCTGACTGGGGACAATCGTTTAAGCTTGAAGCTTTGCAACATGGATCAGCCTGATGAAAAACATGGAATTTAGGAAATCCAGCTGCTTTGCGAGGTTATGAAATTAATTAATGGAGTATAAAAGGCTGAGGATCGCATAGTGAGTGGATCACGTTGCTTTTGCAGAGATGCTATGACATAATGTTGTCCCGTGTCCCCCGACCCCCTCCCCTTTATCTCTGCATCCCTGTCTCATTAGTGATGTCTCTTATCTACAGTTTCCTCTCTTCTGGTCCATCTCATCTCAAAATCTCCTCTTCCCCTCTACTGCTTCCTGCTTGGCTCACCTTTGATAAAAAAACAATGACCAAACTGTAACAAACACGGAGAAATAAAATGTTTGTTGTAAATACTTTTAATAATCTCCCTTTTTCACCATATCGCATGAGCTGTGTGTGTGTGTGTGTGTGTGTGTGTGTGTTTGTGTGTGTGATATATTCACTGTAATACTTCTCACAGATCAATAGAGTGTTCCTTTATCACTGCGCTGATGTCTTCTATGGCTTTCAGGACAATTTGCCAGGATAACAACAATCATTCATCACCCTTTCAAAGACAACAAGTCCCATGATTCCCTGCTTCCCTTTTCACTCACAGAAACCCCCACATGGACATGGAGCGGCTCTGTAACTTCTTCCAGTGTTTTTAATCTGGTTCACTATCACAGGCAACGTTTAGTTATCAGATGGTGTGTGTTTTTAATAGAGTTGATTAGTATCTGAGTTTAGGTTCTCCAGTTAGTTGTAAAACCTGCACAGTTTGTCTCACATGAACATAACACATTATAATATCTGCTTTGGGAGTGAGTTGATTATTTTCACAAATCTGCCTGAGATCATAAAAATAACACACAGCCTCCTTCAGCTCTGCACACACACTCATCTGCGGATCGATACGTGGCCTCCGTGGATGTCTGCTGTAATATCAGCTCTTTACTGTCTGCTGTGTTATTGTGCTCTAACTCATCCTCCCTCCTCTTCCTCATGCATTACATTCGCTCTCTCCGTCTTTCTGTCAGTGCTCCGAGCTCTCTGGTTCTCGGCTACTTTTCTGCCATCGTCTCCCATCAGCGTCCACGTCTCTTTTCTGTCCCCCACCGCCTCTGTTTGTTTTACCCTTGTCTCTTCTGCTTTCCTCTTCCTGTCTCCATCAGTTTGCCTTCCACCTGTCCATCCCCGACTCTTAAGGTTTCAAATGAGAGCAGCTGGATGACCCAGCAGGGGGATGATCATATGAGGAAGCAAACAACGAAGGCCATGAAGGGAAGGACAGAAGGGTGAAGGAGAGACAATAGAGGTGATAAAGACTGAGGAGGAGACGGAAGGAAAAACTGAGAGAGGAAAAGAGAGGAGGAATGGAGAGGGGGAAGCGCAGAAGAAGGAGGAGGGGAAAACAAGAGGAGGACGGGAGAGGGTGAGGGGGTCTGTAGTATGTCTCTTCTCTCTATAATCGTGTTAACTGGCGGCTCCAAGCCTGGCCTCGTCACACACACACAGCACCTGTGTATGCCTGACAGACAGCTCATTCATCACAATTAACCAATTACAGCCTCCGCCGGTCTGTCTGAACCCGCCCACTGCGGGTGGAAGGAAAGAGAGATAGAGAGAAAGTATGTTAACATGAAGTTAGAAAAGTTAAATTATCACGTTATACCACGGTCAGAATGCACGATTTATGCACAATTATGGCCTGACACGATGGTCAGAGAGGTGTGGGACCCTTCAGCCACGTATATCAGTCATTCCATATTGTGTAATTTTCACTTCATAATGACTGACAATAACAGACCAGTCTGGGACACCTGACGACTCCAGGACACAAAGTCTAGCAGGTTTGATTTGGTCCTGTCTCCTCCCATTTGTCCCTCCACATCACAGACGGCTCTGCATGTGCAACGATCACCAATATAAACAAACCAAGGTTTGGACCTTGAGAGCCACAGGACAGACAAAACATTTTTTTAATCTCTGACAATCCACACCCTGCCCTTAAAAAGAGAAGATGCAACATGGTGTGAGACAGCTTTCATTTATCAGCAAACTCATGTTAAACGTAACGTTTGTAGAGACAAACAGAAATACTCTAAAAACAGTATGGTCAGTCAGTCACATCTGTATGGGCAAGTCACGGAGCAAATTTACAGCTCTGCAGTCACCTAATCTGACATTATGTCCTATGTATGTTACCAACGAAAAATAAGAAGTCTGACCTTGGCATTAGTCTGACTAAAACTGGACTCTAGGACATGTTAGACCAGGTGACATTTTAATTCCATAAAATCCAGATACACTGATCAGGCATAACATTTTGACCACTGGTACAGATCTGTGTGAGTTTACAAAGGGCCAAGTGACGGCTAGATGACTGGACCAGAGCTTCTTCAAAACTGCAGCTCTTGTGGGGTGTTCGTGGTCTGCAGGAATCAGCATCTATCAAATATGGTCCAAGGACTACACAGTGGTGAACCGGAAAAAGGGTCACGGGCAGCCAAGTCCATGTGGTCCGATCCAACAGAAAAGCTACTAATGCTCAAACGTCTGAAGGAGTTAATGCTGGTCTGACAGAGAGGTGTCTGAACACACACAGCATCACAGCTTGCTGCGTATGGAGCTCTATAGCTGCATGATGATATGCTTTACCTGTGGATATAGTACTGTATACAAAAGATGATCATTTAATGTTGATTTCTTTAATCCAAGACTTCGACTGCGACCTATATAGCCATGTGAGTGGTGTAGCATTTTAAAAATCAGAGGTGGCTCTGTCATGACAGAAAAATAGGTGCAAACATCAAAAAATGCATAAAACCAGGAATTTTTGAATGTTTGCCCCAATCATTCAGGGTGGAATAATAACTGGTACTAGCCTGCACCATGTGTGGAAAAGATGGGATATATGAAATCACTGTTAAATTTTAGCTTCAAAATCAGTATATCCATTTTCTGTCTTAGATCTGATGTATCAGGGCCTGCAGATTCATAAAGTCAAAGCTCAGATTCAAAATCATTGTGCAGGAAGTTTGAGCAAAGTCAGACACAGGTTCACAGAATTCTGTTGGTTACTGACTCTATCTGCATCTTCTTTACTACATAAGAAATAAACTCTGTCATTTCACTGTTTTGTTTCCTCTTACTTATTCTTTTGTTTAAATAAATATTTTAAATCATAAAACCATAACTACAGAAGTTTTTGGTTTTGTTTGAGCAGTTTTAAGTGTTTTTGTTAAAGTATGTCACAGTCATCCACCCTGAACATCTGCTCAGGTTTTTATCAGGAGGCCCAGAGCTTAACAATTGTTTTATACTTTTAAGGAGTATAACCTCTTGATGAAAAAAAGACTACTAAAAGATTTTCACTGACAAAATAAAGAGCAGTTTGTGGACTTTGCTGAATGTAATAATTGTTAAACAGAAAATGAACAGCATAAAAGCTTCATGTAGCAAAAGCTGGGTTGTCATCTGTCTTCTTTCTGTCAATGACCAGAATCTCCTCTGCAGCATGTGTACAGGGACATGAACAGCAGTGAAGTTAGGGACTAATGAACTATAATCAGAGCTCAACTTAACTGTGCATGAAGACATACAGAGAAGAGAGAGAGACAGAAATGAAAGAAAAGACAAAGAAGTCCAAAGTACCTGTGTAGTCTACCTGTGTGTGTTTTAAGTGTGTGTGTGTTTACCTGAGGCCACAGTATTGATGGCCCCCTCTTGTCCGATGATGTGCTCCTTCAGCCTCCTCTCCAGGGGAAACCTCCTCCTTTCTTCTGCTTCACGCCGAGCTTGTGCCTCCTGGAACTAAAGAGATGAACCAAAAGCAGACAAGACAGTCAGTCAACGGGAACAGAAGAGGGACATCTGTGGCAGACATTATCTCAGTGTAAACCACTAGAGTATAAGATCATCGTCACTACTTTTACCCTCATATAAAAAAAAAACACTGAAAAAAGGACTGAGCAGCCACGCTTTTTCCTCAGACTGCTGAGTGAATCCCCAAAGTAACTCTTATGTTCCTGTTTAACAAAGTTTTCTTTTATTGATTAGGTTAGAAAATTTGAAAGAATTATTTTGGACTCTGTCCGGGATCTTCTATAAAACTCAATAAAATCGTAAACATTCACCTGATAAAAATGTTTTCAGTCTGAAAAAAGGAAACATACTAAGCTTTCAATTGGCTGGTTTTCATCAGTTCTTGAAATGACTGCCATTTTTCCTTTTTGTTTTTTGATGACTAGCATAGATATTATCCCTGCTGCAGCAGAGTGACAGAGGTGTGGACTCAAGTCATGTGACTTAGACTCGAGTCAGACTCAAGTCACAGTTTTGATGACTTTGGACTCGACTTGACAATATCATCAAAGACTTGCAACTCGACTTGGACTTCAACATTAATGACTCGGGACTTGACTCTGACTTTAGTCTGATGACTTGAAAATACCTGAAACCTTCAATAAGACTGTTAAATAAAATGTGGTCCCATTCAAAGTATTCAACTAAGTGCCTGATTATTGTCATTTCCAGCAAGAAAATGCTTTTTCCCACAGGATCTTTCCCATTGAATGCATCTACTAACATCCAATCAGGGATTAGAAGAATTACCAAAGATGGTTTGGATTACACAGTTACTTCCCTGAGCGCAAGGCTGCAGGACTGCAGGAACAACCCAGAGATGCGAAACCATGCTACCAAGGATAATTTCATTTGCATTCACATACTACAATGTTATAAACAAAAAACGAATTGCCTTTTACAAAACCTGCAGCGTGAGA
This sequence comes from Scarus forsteni, assembly GCA_036419115.1. NCBI lineage: Eukaryota > Metazoa > Chordata > Actinopteri > Labriformes > Labridae > Scarus > Scarus forsteni. The sequence goes on from JAZDUH010000037.1 coordinate 2,766,595, forward strand.
ATAACAGATGGAGAGCCGACGACGATCCTTTAGGGTAACTTTAGCTTAGCATTTGTTATATGCAACAATATGTTCGCTCGTAAACTCGCCGTGGCTTAAGACTGAGACTGACGTTAGCTGAAAATAATTGTAAAGTTAAGGCCCAGGGTGACCAAGTGTCCTGTTTTCATGTCCTGCCCTGACTGTCCTGGTTGTTTTTATAAAGTGATGAAACTGTCCTGGTTTTTATTGTTTGTTTGTTTTTTTAATTTGGTCAATTGTGCTTATGACTTGGAAGGACTTGAAAATTTTAAGCCTATGACTTCAGACTTGACTTGACTTGACCCGTCTTTACTTGAGACTCAACTTGGACTTGCATGTCTTTACTTGAGACTTGACTCGAGACTTGGGTTTAAAGACTTGAGACTTGCAAAACAGTGACTTTCTCCCACCTCTGCAGAGTGATACCGAAATGACTCAAGAAACAAAGAACTGAGTTAGCATTTAGCAGTTCTCAATTCCCATGGTCAAACGTCTATGAAGTTTTAAGTTACCTTTTTAGATAACCTCATATACAATTTGAGATGAAAACATGAATAAAAAAAATTAAAATCTAACTTGAAATAATAAATGCATCTGACATAGCTCCTTTTTGGATTTTTAAACATTATTGTTATTTAAAAGTATGACTGCTGCCAAACTACTATCAAGGACTATAAAAAATGGTTGGGGACCCTACTGCAAGCATTTCTGATTGTATTGTGAAATCATAATAATTCCTGCCATGTCTATAAGGATAAACTTGTTTTGGTAATTTGATCAACAGGAAGTTCTTAAACAAGAGGAAACAACCTGACATTATACATTGAAAAATTGTTGTAACTGGTTCACAAGCCTAGCCACTTTCTAAATCCTCCGTCTGACAAAGGCTTCAAAAATATACTTGCTAAAAAAGGTCATAAACAGCAAAAATGTCAAACATAATTATGTGCTTCAGACCTTGTAAACAGCAAAGATCCAAGACCACAGTGAGAAACTCCCAGGATTTTATTCGAGAGAACTGTTGCTATGCTAATCTCTGCATTCACCTACAAAAATATATCATTCCTGCACCACTCTATACAATCATAAGATTTGGCTGCATATTTTTTCTTTCAAAACAAAACTAATTGCAGCACAATAACAAATTTTGAGGGCAGTGTTGAGTTGTGTAAGTAAATTAACTTTTTGAAAAGACACTGTGCAGTTTGTTTTGGAGTCCTTATATCACATTAATGACGTTAAGGCTAAGAAACAGACAACAGAACAGCTGGACAAAGATCAGATAGGAACTGAAAGTCTGTAAAACTGCAGCAAAACAAGTTTTATAACGTTCACATCTCTTTATATTCTTCCACTAATGGAACATCAATGAGCCTTAACCTTTTTGCCTTATTTCCTTTGACACCCTCCTTTCAAACATTGGTGTAATCTTTCTTTTACCTCAGTTTTGTGCTCATTTTCTGTTATTTCCCCCAGCCCTCTGGTTACTCCTTCTATCTTTCTCATAGTCTCTTCATGTCTCATTCATCCTCTCCTCATTGTCTCCTCTGTCTCTGAGTTTCCACTCTGCTGTGGGGGCAGACTGCTTATTCTCTCCCTCCATCTTGCTTAACTCTGGCCTGCTGTCAAGCTGCTAGATAACTGCAGAAAGTAAAGTCAGCATCCCCACTTCTTTAGCTGTGTTCAGCTGAAACTTTACCCAAACATCTCTTTGGATAAAACACTTTTTGTGTCGTAGGTGCAGCATTTTGGCATGTTGTACACACTGTGCTGAAAATGCAACACAACTTCAATGCCTAACAAAAGTATTTTAACATGGCTGAATTTAAACATCATTGTAACTAAACTATTGGGAAAGTATAGGGGTAAAGTAAAAGTACTTGTGTGACTGGAACTGAGTCTTTTTTTTAACATATTTGTGCATTTTAAAGTAGATTTGAAAAGAGTCTCTTTAAAGATGCTATGAGGAGTTTCTAAGAAATTACAAAAAAAGTCTCACTTTTAGATAAATGCCTGATCGAAATACACACTTTAAGATGAGTTATATAGCATCTAAATAGGTTATCTATAAATGCCACTCCTTAGTTTCGCGGTCGGGTCGGACAGTGCTGGACTGGCCTGGATACTCAACTACGGGAACAAGACAATTAAAACTAGAGCAAATTTATATTATTCGGACACGTCTTAGAGCACCGGGCTTACGTAGCGATATATAGCCGACTACAAAACTACGATACTAAGTTTTCCAAAAATTGCTTGTTGCTTGTCGCACATCAAAAACTACCGCTACATAACTACAAAGAGATACATTACCTCGTTGCTTTGAATCCTGTAAGTTGTTGAAAAAAGAAGTTGTAAAGCAATGCAGAGTTCTGAGGAAGGTCCGAGCTACATTCATTATAGCATCATAACAAACACACGCTTTGGTTTGGGTCACGTCTTAACGACAGTCGCCGCGCATGCTCATGGGTAGCAGAGTCTTTATGTCGCCGTAAATAGATTCTCCTCATAGTACCTTTAACTTGTGTAACTCCTAGTTAAAAATGTACTTTGCTCAGTTCACATTGAGAGCATTAACTAAACTAAATGTTAAATAAGTCCTTGCTTTCTCCATACTTAGTGAAAATAGGAATTTACTGTCTAAAGTGTATCACCGCACTACCAGACCAGACATCACAGAAGCAACATCTGAAGTAAAATCAGCATGTTGAAATTCCAAAATTCCACCTATCGAGAAGATATTAGGCAAACAACTTTTTAAAGTTGTTTAGAGTGAAGGATCACCATCATGAGCTTCTAAACGCTTGAAGTCTTGGTTCAGGTTTTTAAAGTGGGGTTGCTGAGGGACCATGACATGAGAAAATGTAATTGCCAATAAAGCAACTGGTCAGCTCTGCCCCTGTGGGGTGACAGCTGGGCACCAATGATAAGCAATACATAGCAGCCAATTGTCTTGTTTACTGTTTGAACTTCAGTGTGATGTGACATAGGGGGTGCGTGTCCTACTGCGAGCAAAATGCTGCTTCCTTTCATCAGCTGTTCGGGAAGTTGGTTTCCAGGGGGAACAACAAACACGAACTTCACTAAAATCTTCACCAAAATGAGCAATTTTGACCTGATTGATGACAACATGCTGCTAGTTATGGTACAAGAAGATGTCAGTGCGAACCAGAGTACACAGAGGAAGACCTTTAGCAGATGGAATCACAGGCAAAAAAGAGGGATGTGAAAAACTGTTGTGGAAACTGAGGAGCAGGACAAATCACAAGTTACTTGGTGGGGCAGAGGCATGAACTGTGCACCGATGCCCACAAACCCAGAAACCATTGCTGTCATGAGTGGAATCTAGTATTCAGCTGGACCTTTCTGATCCTGATGGGTGAAATGGGCACTGCAGACATGATGTACTGTCGCTGCTGAGGGAGGAATCCTGACGCCCAGATTTAAAACGCTAAGGCTAAAAATGGAGAAGGCCCACTTCATGCAATGGAAATCGGTACTTTGATGAAGTTTTTGCCTGATTTGACACCCAGGAAAAATAAAGGAGTCCCTCCTCTTTTAAAGATTTAGGAGTTGGATTAATAACAGTTTGTTAGTTCGTACTGAGCACTTATCGTCCCCGCTGCAGCACTCTGACCTGAACAGCTGATCAGAGGACTTGGTGCATTGCTGGTGGAAGCGTGAACGTGAAACATAGCCCAAGTTCCAAACACAGGGAGTTTGTCAAGAAAAAGTGAAACACTGTGATGCCTGTTTTTTGTGTAATTTTACCCTAAAGTGTGGAGATTACAAGACTTTCAGTGGCACCATTCACTGCTACGTACTGCCTATCATTTGAATCCAGCTATCCATCCACAGGGGCAGAACCAGCCAGTTCCTTTTATTGGCAATTACATTTATTAGTGCCATGGGCCTTGAGCAACCCCATTTCAGAAATCTATCCCCTTAAGAAGACAATACGAAATTCCATAAATCACAACATTACAGCTGCATTTCAGGTTATATCTAATCTGATTTAAGAGAGCAGTAAGTCACTTTACAAAGATTCATCATCAGTCTCTTCTCCTCAGCACATATTAACCCCAGTTAACCCCCACCAGCTTTCACGACTCTGAGCCCCAATAGCAGCTGTCAGTCATTCAGGAGCCTGACAGAGCCCTCCTGAGGAGTGTGTGTCTGTGTGCATGGAGGCAAAGAGATGACACAGATGTCTGCACACTGAGCTCTGCTGAGTCATTTAGTTCTGGCAACAGGAAATGACTGCAGCAGCATCAAAACATCAGCATGCCAAGAAACAAATGATTTTTGTCTCATGTTTAGTCCAAACAAAAATGGAGGATTGTTTAGTGTGCCGTACCTTTCCCTCCCACTCCTGAAGCGCTGCGCTTACTTCTCCCTCCTTGGCGTAGGCCCGTGCTGTGTGTCCCAAACCGTTGGTCTGCAGGGGGTTTGCACCTGTAAGAAAAAAGATCTTTGATTTTCATGAGGCAGGAAAGCACGCAGCACCTCAGCAGGAGATTCAAGATGTCGATGAGGAGGGTTAGGGGTCACAACAGTAAAGCAGGGGCCATGCAATGACCCTATGGGGGTTTCATATCTGCAACGCGTGCCAGTAACACACTCCCTGACCTTTACACCCACACACCAACACCCAGCATCATGATTCAATCCATACTGGCTGCAGGTTGTTGCAGGTTGGGGGCCTTTGGGTAACAGCAGCACACTTTTGCACAGCAGGAGGGGTCAAAGAGAGGAAAGGTTTAGTTAAACAGGGGGATCTGACCAGAAAAGACGCTGACACATCATGTCACAGCACGTGTGGAGTGTGCCACGAGTGGACGATGGAGAGTTGTCAGTGAGGATGGTTAGCAGTGCCTTCTGCCCTGACCTGTGCCACTGCTGTCGGCCAGAGTCACTTTCACACACGTGCCTTTACAGAAAGCAGAGAAGCTTTTCACTGCAGAGGAAAGAACTGTATGAAAACCAGTCGAACAGCAAGAGGGAACACAAAGAAGGCCATTTAAAAGACCATTTGTGTTATTACAAACTAATGCAAAAATATTCAGAGCTTAAAAAACACTCCCAGACTCTGTTCTTTCTCTTTTTCTGAGAGCCAGTATGATTGGAGAAGTGTTTGTAGATTTACTCTACAAAAAAAAAATCACTTAGGTAAAGCATGTAATGATGCTAATATTCCTACAAATGAATAACATAAAATTCTAGTTTGTTTGTTTTAAAGCTAGTTTTTGACTTATAATTGTGAAGGACTTGTCTGTGGTTGTTTTCTTTACATGTCTGGAGGGGATAAGTAATGCTTGATATTTTTGCAGATATCCAGTATGTTGATATTTCAAAACCCATTATTGAAGATACTGATATCAATACTGAAAATTTTTGTGTCAAGTTTGACTCGTTCTTTTCATGCTCGCAGTCCCTTTGTTTCAGGAACACGTGAAGCAAGATATAAAAAGTTTTATTTTAAAATAAATTATATTTATATTTTTTAATTGAATACATATTTAATTGAAGGTTAACAGTGGGCATTAAGTGATTATGAGGTGTACTGGTACACTTTACTATCATTACAGCCAATATAAAGTACTATTATGACCAACTTAGATGGCCAAATATTGGCCGTAAATATCACATTTTCCATATCTGCAGATAATGATAATCAACTTCTGGGCAATTATCTGCCAATGCAACTACTGTTACAATGAAATCAATAAAATCCCTACTTCTGGAAGAAGCTGTCCCAAAATTGTTTTACTTCTGCCTTTGCCTGTTTTATGATTACTTAATATATGACTGTTGACGTTTTTTAAAACCACATAGGAGTCCCAAAGCTGTAGATCTTGATCCATGGATAGATCTTTCAGACACTTCTAGTACACTTTTTTGTGTTAGGACATAATCTGACACAAAGAATGGACTGTTTCACTAATCCACTTTGATGAAACGTTCTGCTTTTCAAGATTATTTAGGTCGGACTGACTTCCCCTCCACATATTAGTTTTCAGTTTTTATCAGGTTTTAAACAGAGTTAAAGCAGGTCCAGGAAGTATTGTTCATTTAAACTCGAGTTATTTTAGTTTGCTCTTTAGGCGAGGTCTGGATACAGAAACAGCATCTGGAAATGTCACAACAAATCTCAAGGCCCTGACTCATCATTGAACTCTGTATGAAAATGTTGGGTGGCTATCTTCAACCATCCGCAGAATGAGTCATTGGTGCATCCTGATTATTTTGGCCATGTTTAATCTGCTTCCTTCAAATTTAAGTAACTGCATTCATGCAAAAAGTGCTCAGTGATTCAGTCACAGCGCTGCTCTTTGCTATCTGTTCCCAAAGTTTATCTTCAAATGGACTGAAGAAAATTCAGATATTCTGTTCTTCTATACTGGAATCTGCTGCAGGAAAAACTTCATTTCATTTCCAATTATTATTTCATTGTTAATAAAAGGAAGCACTTCGGAAAAAACAGAAATAAGACATTAAAGGAGCAAAAAGAAGAATAATCTGATATGATTTGCCCCTTTTTTTACAAGACAGTAATCAACAGTGAACATAATAAAAACTAAGAGAGATGGTCTCATTACATCTGTTTTAAAAATCAGATTAAAGGGTTTAGATGAAGATGAAGCAGGTTGTGGATGCTTTAACAGGTGTTTTCTTGCTCTCTGACTCTGAATTGACTACTTATTTCTGTTTTCAGTGATTGTCATAGTTTAATGTCTGCTGCTTGTCTTGACCAGGACATTATTATAAATAAGATGCTTGATATCAATAAGGCTTTCCTTGTTAAAAAAAATAAATACAATTTGCAAAAAGTCAAAATATTTCCATGCAAACAATCACAAAGTATGAAAACAAAGAAATGACAAACTCAAGAAAAATAAAACAGTTAAACCTTATTTAAACTCTATGCAGGGCAGACTGGGGTGTGTTTTCTCTCTGCTGATTGATTAGGATGTAAAAGTACAGAACGTCTAAAGTCTTTCCGAGGGAGCTGGCTGATAAAAACTGTTCCAGCGTCTTAAATAGAAACAGGAGCTGGATGTTCTGCTTCTCTGACCACAGAGACTAATAATCACAGAGATCATTATTGATAAACTCCTAAATTCTGCAACATGCTCACAGAGCTATTGATCCCAACAACAATACAACACAACACCCCACCCTCCCCCCCCCAACAGCCACCCAAAACATGAGGGAGGAAAGCAATAAAGCACCCACACACACTCGCACACATCGACAGTGGACATAATAAATAGCATCATTTAGGGCTTTAATATCAGGCCAACCCTCTGGGCCATAGCACTTTATAACGGGATCAACACTAGCAACACACACACACACACAAGCTGAACAGGGACACGCATACACAGAGCCGCATACACAGGATCCCTTCATTAGGAGTGCTTTAGTTATGCCTATTAGCAGTCCCCTCCTCTTTCCTATTTCCTCCTCCCTCTCTTTCTCTGCAGCTGGTGGGAGAGAGCCCCTGCTGCTCTTTGTCGGTCTGTGTCTGTGTGTGTGTCCTTGTTTTTTTGCATTGTGTTCGTCCGTGAGCATGTGTGTTTCTGCTGGCCTGCTACCACCTACAGAGCGCCCCCATCACCCAGTGCCTCCTGGCTGCAGGGCCTGGTGTGTAGCTACTGAGGATGTGCAGGTAATGTGAGGGGCTGTGGGGCGAGCCGAGGCCCGAGGGTGGGCCTGGAGACTGTGATGGATGGGGACACGGGCGGAGGGCCGGCTGAGGCCAAAAGAGCAAACCCACTGCCAGTAAAGTGACATGGACAGATACAAACACAAGGGAAATAACACGGTACAGGACAGAGGACTCAGAGCGAGATGAACATATATGAAGGCAGACGACACGCTAATCTACACGGATGTCCTGAAGCTCTGCCACGTCTCATGACTTCATCATGATGTAAAAGATTTATAGAAGAGAATTATTAAGAATCTTATGAACACTGTATAAAACATAAATAAAAACAAAACATGGTTTACTAATCCTTCTTGACATATTTATAGTTGAATACAAACATTTCATGTCTTTCTATGTTTAAAGATATTTAATATTCACACTAATAAACTTTGCTTTTCTTTGCAAATATTCACTCATTTTGAATTTGACACCTGCAACATGTTCCACAAAAGCTGGGTCAGGAGCATGTTTACCACTGTGTTATATCCCAGTTCCTTTTTAACAACACTCAATAAGCTTTTGGGAACTGAGAACACTAACTATTTAAAGCTTTGTAGGTGAATTTCTTCCTGATTCCTGCTTGATACACGACTTCAGATGCTGAACCGTCTACGATCTCTGTTGTTGTATGTGTTGTGTCACACATTTTCAGTTGGAGACAATTCTGGACTGCAGGCAGGCCATGCTAGTACCCTCACTGTCTTTCTATGAAGCCACATGTTGTAACACGTGCAGTCTTGGTACTGTCTTGCTGACATAAGCTGGGACAGCCCTGAAAAAGATGTTGCTTGGATGGCAGCTTATGTTGATCTAAAACCTGAATATGCCTTTCAACATTAATAGTGCCCTCACAGATGCACCAACACACCCCCATACCATCACAGATGCTGACTTTTGAACTTTATCCTGTTAACAATTTGGATCATCCTCTTCTTTAGCCAGGAGGACACTGTGTCTATGATTTAAAAAAAAATATTTGAAATGTGAACTCATCAGACCACAGCACACTTTTCAGTCCATCTCAGATGAGCTCGGTCCAGGAGAAGCCGCCAGGGTTTGACAGTGTTTTAACTTGCACTTGCAGATGTAGCGACGAAATGTGTTAACTGACATTGGTTTCCAGAGGTGTTTTTGAGCCCACATGGTAATATTTTACAGAAAGATGTTGAGTTTAAAGCAGTGCCTCCTAAGGGATGGAGGGTCACAGGCATTCAATGTTGGTTCAATGGTGTTGCTTACATTCTGAGGTTTCACCAGATTCTCTGAATCTTTTGATGATATTATGGACTGTAGATGATAAAATCCCTAAATTTCATGCTACTGTTTGTTGTCAAACGTTGCACTTGAACCTCGGCCCATCCTTGCTTGTGAAGAACTGACCTTTCGAGACGCTCCTTGTATGCCCCATCATGACATCCACCTGTTTCCAATGAACATGTTCACCTGAGGAATGTTGCAAACATTTTCTTTTCTTAAACTTCCTTTAAGTTTCTCAGTTTTTCTGTGGCTTTTCTGCATATGCTACAAGCATCAAATTCAAAATGAGTTTATATTTGTAAAAAACAATATTCATCAGTTTCAACATAAATATTTTGTCTTTTCAGTGTATTCAACTGAACTTTAGTTAAAACTCATTTTCAAATGATTGTGTTGATTATTTTTTAAGTATTAAACAACGTCCTAACATCACTGGAACTGGGGTTGTAAACAATGCCTTTACTCCCACGTGCACAAGGACGGATATGTGTTCGCATGACATCATGATCATGATTGGCCTTGATGGTGGCGCCAACCAGGCAACTGGTCCAGTCTGACGAGCAAAAACCCGCCGCGTCTTTAATCCGATTGTCTCATAACAAATGTCTCTGCTTTGTGAAATTTCTTACCTTTTTAATTCAAAAATGCGTCTGCAGAACATTTGATCGAGTTAGATGAAGTGATTTGTTTAAGCGCTCACGGAGGCAGGGTGAGACGGGCAGACTGAGCTTTGGACGCACCATCCATCATAAACATAAACAAGACATTAATACCAGCCTCTGTATCTCTTGTTTGTGTGTGGGAGAGTGTGTGTAATGAGGTTGGTTTGGGTGTTTGAGCCAAATAATGGAGTGTTTTCAGATTAAAAACAGATCTGTCTGAAAACCTCGGATGACCCGTCAAGATTCAGAGAGGCATGTAAAAACTGAAAAGCATCAGAAAGACAGCATAGGTCGTGAATATTTGAATATTTTAATCAATGAAATGAAGGCTTGAGTGCACAAACACTAAGATGCTTCCTCTAACACTCACACAAGAAGGCGCACAGTTCCTGTGATTGTGGAGTTACCCCAAGGGCGTGTTCTGTGCAGAGGTCACAGTTCAACTAGGCCTGGCCTGGTTAAGAGCTGCTCGCCTGGAAACTGAGGGGGATATTCAGCCCCGAGGGTGTGTGTGACAGTGTGTGGAGCTGAGTCAACGACAGGTGCGCGTGTGTTGTGGCTGAACGGAGAGGGGGTTATGAACAAGTGATCAATTTCAAATGAGCTTTGTAATACTGTTTATATTACTCGAGGGTAGAAGCGTTAAGATGATGATACATGGAGGCCTTTTAAAGACAATGGAGGCGATGCTGCTTGCAGCCCTGGTGGTGCAATAAGAGATGTTCGGGTCATGTCCACACAAATGGAGTTTTTCACTATAAATACACATTCAAGAAAAGACTCAGGCCTGGATGAAGGTTTTCAGAAACTGTGTACTGTGCTCTTGTGTAGACAATGGGATTGGTGATTTGGTCTTGAAACATCACACAGGGTGCCAGTTTCTGCTTGGTGCAGAATCACTATCACCTCTGTTTGCATGAGAGTTTTGTAAGTGCAACACTGACAAACTTTCATGGGCTTCAGTGCTACAACACAAACAGTCACAGTTGTATTATGTAGCTCTTTGACAATATAAATCCCACCAATGTTTGAGAAAAGACCTGATGTTAAGGCTCAAGGAGTGACAAGGCGAACGAAGCTGCATTTCCACCAACCTATCTGGTTCAGTTTGGCTCGACATGGCACTCAATCCCAGGTGTTCCTACTGTCTGATAAGGGGAAAAAGTGCCCAAATAACCAACACGTGCTGTCACACTTTTTGGTATCCCTCTGACGTGAGACAGCTGAACCTAAAAGGTGGAGGTAAAAGCACTGCAGTGCTTGGCAGCAGCAAACATGAAAACAAAAAAACCTTGCCATGTTTAATGAGCTATGGATTTAGAATGATGGGTTCTCTGCCATAGCTGTAAATGACATCTGCAAAATACAATGCTCCACAGAGTTGCTCTTAGTTTACAATCTTGCTCTACTTCAGACAGCTTTACTGAGTCGCACAGCTGTGACGTTGCACATTTATGTTGTCGTGACCCTCTCCTCCCAGCTCTCATCCCCTGCCCCAAGTGAAGGTACAGCTGGCAGTGGAAATGCAAACAAGATCAGGGTTTACCAAGCCAAACCATACCAAACTGTACTGAACCAAACCAGGCCCATGGGTGCCTGTGTCTGCATTCATGCATACTGCTGCCATAGTGACATAGAGTTTTTTTGAAAGCTACTTCATGTTTTTTCACTATAGCATCAAATCATAGATCATAGATCATCAAATAGGGACAGAAAGAAGAGGTCAACTTGCTGCCTCATTCCACTTATGCAGCATTCAAAGTGAAGGCAAAACATCAGAGATTTAAGTCCTGTGGCTACAAAATGTGAACTAACACATTCATACATATGAACACTGCTGGCTGTACTGTCATCTCAGGCTTCATTCAACTGAAGGCCTCCGTTTTCTGTTCGAAAGCCAGCTCAGACACAAGACAATCTGACCATTACACCTCTGAGGCAATAATGTTAAAATGTCAGAAACATTCAATTTTAAGGTGTTTTTCACCCCTAAAGCTTGGCTCCTTTGGACTGATTCAGTTTAAAAAAAAAAAACATATCTTCATATTTCCTTTGGATCGTTTCAGGTTCATATACCAGTCCTTTTAAACAGACAGAGTCCAGACCAAGGCCCACAAAAGGCCTCAGCTGCCCTTACATCATTACTCACTGCCAGCATTGCAACGGCTTTGAGTCCTGCTGTGCATTATGGGGAAAAAAGGCTGCAGCTAAACATGTTATGTGACAGATGAGCATGTTTAATATTGTGTGACACACCTTTGTATAAGTCTAAGCAAACTTAACACAAAGAGAAGCTGTTAAGAAGTCTATTGTGGACGATAGATGACACCAGATAGAAAGGTAACAAATGACAATGTAACACCTATAGAACTATCTATGCAGCAAAGTAGAAAGCAGCTTCAAAGGGACTGTGAGGAGAATCTGTTTCCGCCAACATTGAGACTCTGCTACCAATGAGCACGCACGGCGACTGTCGTAATGCTGCGTTCCAGTAACCTCGGAACTGGGAGTGACATCATCTCCGACTTATCAGCGTTCCAGTTGAAGTCGGAAAAAAACATGCCGAGCTAACATGCTATTATTAGCTGTTGTTAGCACGCCCTGTGATGTATGAAGAATGTGATTATCACTATGGCAGCATTTTTGTAAATATAAGTCGAGCAATACGATGGATACAGCTGATCTAGAGCGACACACCCCAGTCAGAAGTGCAAATAAATTGATTATTACAGGAGCTAAATAACTGTTCATACTGGGGGCATCCATCTTCGATTGTCAACTCTTTTTCAGGCGAGCTGGCACAGTTGTTTGTGCTGAAACAGGGATCGATTGTGTTCATATGTATGTAAGCAAACCATGCTGAACATGGAACGCACACTTATATCACAACAGTTCGCGCAAATGATCTAGGTTTGTCTTAAGACTATCAACAGATCCCCTGACTCACAACCACATAAACACACAGGATTGATAGCATGGTCTCAGTGGCAGAGGTAATGGACAAGCAAAGTAACTGTCAATCAAATATAACAGAGAAAAACATTTTGCAAAATCACTGGGATGTGTAAAACTCTGTACATCTTTTTCCTCTCTAGGTAAATGGAGCCTGTAAATGGAGAAAAATATGAAGAATGTAGTGTAATGGGCTACACTTGAAAAGCACTTCTGCAGTTTTACAACCACTTCAATCAATTTACACAGCACTACGCTACACACATTTATACAGTGATGGCTAAAGCTGCTTTGGACATTACCGGGCGGCCTCTAATCTGAATCTAATCTTATCTTTATCGTGTTAATACTCTCGCCTGTGATTCAGGAGCAATTTTTGGTGTTAAGTTTAGCCCAGACACTTTTCTACAATACACTCAGCCTATAGCTTTCAGCAGCTGATTTTTTATTAATTCACATCATCTTTGTGTAAAGCCAGAGATTTTTATGTAAACTGTGCATCGAGCAACCGTACGGTCAACTATTGGCACCGATATGCGAGCCCTCAGAGGTGCTCTGTGGAATTCAAAGTGGGTTTATGGATGAGATTGGTGTGGGTTGAGATGACACGTACCAGCCTCCAGCAGCATGCGGACTGTGCGTGGATCATCTGCAAGTGTGGCGTAGTGAAGCGCTGTGCAGCCACGAAAACCGGCCCTGCTGCTGAGCCTGCTGCTGAATTCATCCTCTCTGGACACAAGAACTGTGGAGAGAGAGAGAAACAAATAAATGAAGAGAAGAGAAAGACTAACGGTTTCAAATAAAAAGAGCCACAAAAAGCTAAACATAGCCATATACTGACGCTCCAACTGTTTGTATCAGAGGAATCCCTTTGTTGCACTGCTAAAATCTGCCGTCATCGTGGTCGAACATTTGAGCTTCCCCCAAGTTATGGGCCAAACACTCACAGTATTACCTTGTGCCTATTTTGACTCAAAATGATTTTTGTTATTTTTAAGACTTATTGTTCATACCGATACACTACGACAGCCCTAGTCTACACAAGAGTAATGATTCAACAACCTAAGAACTGCCCTTAACCTGTTTCTGGTTCAGCTCTTTAAACACGTTCATAATAAAACATCAGACTACAAGATTGTTCCTCCTGTTTGCAGCCTCAGAATTGTTGTTCATTTTCACAAATTTAAGCTTAACTGTCTAACATGATCAGAATAATGTGCGTTGGGTTTTAAAGTCTCCTCTGCTTTGCTCCTCTCTGATAATAGAGACAGTCTATCATTCTCCCCTTACTTATCTTTTTCATAAGAGCACTCATCTCGTGCCACTCCTCTATCATCCATTCTTATTTTTCCGCCTCCTTCCTCTCCTCCTCCCGACTCATCAATTCCTTTCATCACTCGCACCCTCTTCCTCCCTCCCTCCCTTCATCCCAATAACTTTGTCTCATCCATTTCCTGACTTCCTCTCCCTCCCTCATCATCCCTCCTATTTCCTCCGATCCCTCGCTCCCTCTATTATCCCTTGCAGCATCCCAATCCTCTCCCCTCTCTTCCATCTTTAGATGCTCTCTCACACTTTTCTTTCACTGCCTTCCTCTTGTTGTTTTCCTTCCCTTCATCAGTCTTTCCCTTCCTCTATCCATCCCACTCTTTTTTTTCTCTGATAGTCTCTGCAGTGTGTGTGTGTGAGAGAGACAGGGCGGGATAATCATAGCTAACCCAATAAAGCGTCGCACAGGCCCCCCTAGCCCATCCATCAGCGTGCGTCTGGGAAACGCTTCCCCACGCTGCGCCGGCCCCACGTGGACCCAAACCTGACAGCCATATAAATGTCTGCAATATACATATCCCATATAAATATGTCGGCAGAAACCCAACACAGACTGGAGGGGGGGAGAGTGCGCACCATCCTACGTGTGTGTATATGCAGCTCGAAAGAGAAACAAATAAAACAAAGACTTCGTGTCACAGAACACAGAAAATAAATAAAACTGAAGAAATGAAACATGTACATATATGCAAATCTTTATGCAAATCATAATGTCTCATAATATCTGGTTCAACACTTAGGATTCATATGTGTAATATAGTCAAACACACACGAACACATGTGATTAATGCACGCACAGGCTCAGACTGCTGTGTTATTGTTCCTCACCTTCTAGAGAGTGGATGCCTTTCTCCCTGGAGGTGTCGTAAACATTGTTGAAATGATCTCCAGCATTTGGGTCAGCGCCAGCTTCCAGCAGAACCTTCACCACACTGAAATAAAGAAGAAAACCCAGGGACGGGTTTTAATACACAAATCAGCTTATACTGGACAGGAATGATACTGATTAACACAGCAGCATCTAGCTTCTATATTCAATATCTGTAATCAGGTAGATCAATCTTGCCAAGCTTCAATCTGCAACAATTGTGAGCTGCCCAAAGTGGGGAGCCGCAATCCGCGTCCTTTGGAGCAGGACGATCTGGGAGCTACGAGTGTGTAACTGCTTGTACATGAATTAGCACAGATGCTACCAGCTTAAGTAGCAGTTTCTACAGATCGGGAGCATTCCTTTATCAAACAATATAAACGTCTGTGATGTTTAGCCAGTAATTTGTCCTACCGAATGACATACTCTGTCCTGTACAGTATGACACTAGCGCATATCTAATTAGCGTGTACTAATTTGATTAATGGAACGGTCATCCAATCACCTGCTGGATATGTTTCTGAAAGGTTCTGCCCATGCCCAAATACTTTCTATGGGCTGTTGCCCAGATGGACTAGCAAAACGTACAACAGTCCATCTGGTACATCATGCTAGATGGTGCCATCAGTAACTGTTTAAGGAGAGAACTGCTGGTAAAAGCAAGCGACAAAAACAGCATTGGATGGTAACATACTATAAACAGTTTAATTAAAATAACTTACTTTTCCATTTTGCTTTGTTTAGGCACTTTCACATTACATGGCCAAACCTACAAGTCTTTCCTGTTTAAACCAAGTTTTAAACAAAGAACTTGATAGGAAGTTCTAATTTTGCTCTAAAAAAATTCAAAAGGTGGTAGATATCAAGAGATGCAAAACAAGATCTTAAAACATATTCAAATATCTTCCCAAACATGTCCCAAATGTCAATACTTTCTCTTGTAATGTAAGAAAACAGTTATCTAGAAAACAGTATGAAAAAAATAAATGAAAATTATTTCAATTATTTGAAAGGATGTAAGAAAAAAAGTCATGTTTTTTACATGACTTTGAAAGTCTGCTGAGGATCAGGCTATCTACAGATGATTTATTCATAACTAAGCAAACCGGCAGCAAATAGAGGATCTAGCTGCACTTAACCTGTGAACAGTTAACACTTTTTTACTTAATTGAAAAGTTAAGGGTAAAACTATGGCATTGTCCCAAACTGTTTGTTTCAAATAAGCTCTCCATTTTCCTGACTGTTGGGTAATAGGAATATGACAGAAATATTACAAAGTGATGACAGTGAGAGACCATAATAGACTTATAATGGGAGAACAAACAGTGACTGACCATCCTCATCCTCATGGATTTGTTGATTTTTGTTCAAATAAGTATTAAACATTAAAAGCATGGACCTTTTTAATTGATAATGTGCCATTTTGAAGCACCTATTGCAAACAGATGACCTAATATGATGTTGTATATTCCTAGTATGATCTGTATTTTCTGCAGACAGACCATCTTCAGTTAGTTTACCCTCAACTTCCTTGTAAAGTCCAACATACGATCAGACTTCTGACTCTGCCCGTTTCGAGGGGAACAAAAGAGGCCAAACATTGCAAACTGTGCATCTGAGGGACCGTTGCTGCTTTGCCCAGGAGAAGACATAAATGGTTATTTAATGAGGAAAAGGTAACCCTAACATCCTTATCAGAAAATGTTTTGTTTTGTTTTTTGTTAAGTCCTTGTTTAGTTCTGTTTCCGTCTGTGGTTTATCATTAGACTATGAATTTTCCTGCCCTCCTGACAATGACCCTCTCCCCTGATTTACTCCCTTTTCTACTCTGATGGATAACTGTCAATGGCTCTTCCGCCTTTTTTTCTGAACACGCACTTGTCTGCTTTGTAACATGTACATATGTGCTCATGGATGGGAGGGCAGGGGTCGGGCCTGTTTCCGGTGCCATTGGAGAGGCGAGGGGTTCTGTGTGTTTGTGCGTAGCCTTTCATTGGAACGTACCGCCTTATAGAGCAAACAGGAGAACCTCGGCAACACCACTCACTGTGACCTGACAGACATTCCAGGTACCGTCTCTCCGTCTACAGAACACACTTCACATTTGCCACCATGAACGTGAGCACTGGCTTTGACATTGAGACACAGACGTGCACATGAACACACAAAAAGGAGTCGGTTAGTCTGTGCTGAATGAGAGAGGACCGTGGCCGTAACATGAACCCTGTCAGGACTCTGCAGGCTGTTATTAAACCTGTGACTACATAATGCAGCCTGAGAGGGGAGCTTCTCTGCTAAATGGTTATGGCAGGGGCCTGAAAACGCTGAAATTGGAAGCAATGATTTTTATAAATGTCTAATGAGCTGCAACTTCCCTCTAGGAGAACAGGAACTCTTTAAAGTGACAGCTACAACAGCGACTGCAAAACTCAGATGTCACAACTCAGAGCTGTGGTAAAATTCAACAAGCTACCTAAAGTTAAGAAATAAAAAGTATGTTTTATGTCTGGTAACACATGCAGTTACCATCATGTCATTTCCCTCATACAGTCTTTGATTTGTCCCATTAAGGAACTATTCCTATACAGCCCACTACTCTATTGTAGATTTTTTGTGGGCAAAGCAGGATCTCTTTTTTTTCTTTTCTGAGTCTATATTACACACGGGTAACGTTTTTTTCCCCCCATTTGGCTTCGTTTAGCAGTAAAATAGATCAAAACAATGTTAATACATGCTGTGGAAATTAAAAAAAAAGCTGTTTTGCAGTGTCACATTAACCAATTAATCTGACTACTGCCCACTGGCAGGGGGGGCAGACATTTGAAATGACTGTATAGAAAATTATGTATACTTGCAGATTAGCTTATATATAGTTTAAGGGATGCCAAAAATTGGATTTCTGCAGATATGCAAATATTTCTGAACTCATAATAGCTGATACGGATAATTGAGGTCAACACTGTGCAGTGTTCAGTTAACCCATATTGACCTGTTCCTTACCCTGTGACAGATTATTTGTGTTTAAAATAGGTAGGAAAATGTTTTAATTCTATAAATGATACTGTGGATTTTTAACTGAAGACATTTAGTGGTAAGGTGATGAAGCATAATGATACATTCATTAAATCTACCAGTATTTCAACCAAAATAAAGTATTATTTTGGCTGCAGATACTGATATCTGCAGACGAAGACATTTGACTTTTAAGGCTGTAGAGGGATATGATGAGGCAGTGTTATTTGACTGTGTGTCATCTCAACCAAACTTTACCTCAACCCACATACAGACAGAGAGGCCATGTTGAGGCCAGACCTAAGGCTGTCTGACTAATTCTGACTGCATTTTTAAGTTAGTCTTCAGTTTCCTACACGCATTCACTTGTGTGTCAGGCTTCTGCAGGCAGCCTCAAGTGGTCAGTCCCAGTACTGCAGCTTTTGTACTTCTACATGAGCCTCCATTTTCAGGCCTGCAGGTTACCACTTGACCAATTTCTACTGGTACTGAAGTTCTACCAATAATAGCATGCATCCTTGTATTTTGTACATGATAAAGAGAAATTGCGACTCATTTTTTCAATGTGTTTCTCAAAGGAACTTTACAACATAGAACAACAATGTTGCCATCCCAGTACAGAAAACAGAGATATAACAATACCCATGACAGGACTTGAGTCCAGTGTTATACTTGATGATAAAAACATCAAATCATCATAGTTTAAAGACTGGTAGTTAAATTTATTACTTTGATTTGTTTTTAGAAGTAGCCATATAGTTGTTGGTTATCAAGATTTCTTAATACGGTTTACCAAACAAATATCTAAGTTTTAAATTGTCTCAAATCTCATATAGCGGCTTATCTGATGTAAAAAAAAGGCTGGGAACTGAAAGTCTTGGAAACAGCCTCGCAAAGTACCCCTCATGAGACTGAAACAGAAGCAAATGCAGAGTAATCAGTGCCCCCTTTGCCTTGGCGATCATTCATCAAATGGGAGCAGACTGTGGTGGTTTGTGGTCACAAACAGAACATATGTGTTCTGTGTGAGAGTGGCGCTGAGAACGGCCTGACCAGGTCTTTGTGTCTGACCTTGCTTGGGGGGCATAAAGGACTATCCGGAGGTCCCCTTTTGTTACTGTATTGCTGCGACCAGAGACGATGGGGGGGCTGTGACCCACTGTGGGCTCTCCTCTCACCCCTGCAAGCACTTCTACAAACACATGGGTGCATCCTCCGAGACACATGCAGACACACAAACTAAGGTTGGTCACACGAGGCTGGGCAGGACTGTGTGAAGAAATGCACCGGTCTGAAAAGAGTTAATGGCATCAGAAAGGTAAACACGGAGGGATAAAGAGAGGAAAACTTCAGAGAGGAGGAGGAGAGGGAGGAGGAGTGGATAAAAGGAGGGAAGTGCAGCTAAAAAGATGAAAGAGAGGGAGATTTAATTACTCTGGATAGTGCTAAAACTAATGAGCTCTTGGAAACAGTTTATAGTTTTACTAATCAACTGATGATCAAGTGGCTAACTTTATTTGGGACGTTTAGGAGGAGAGTTGCAGCACTAATTTGAGGCCAAACTGAAGGCATGCAGAGGTTAATTAGGTTAAACTCCCATTCTGAAGGACTGGGCCAAAAGCTAAAATTACACACTCTCTAATGCGATCCTGAAAGAATTAAAACAATATTATCTGAAAATTAGCAGATTATTTTACTTTCATAGGTTAAATAAGTAAAGCAAGCTTAAGTTTCATAAAGAAGAGGAACAATATTTGGTATTCAAGCTACATGTTTGAGATATTAAACATTTATGCATCACTGTTACTGCTAAAGCAAAGTTCTCCTTGGCATATTTGCATCTTACTCTTGTTCCAAAATCCTGAAAAATCTTTCCACTGTTCACATGATAAGTGACTGAGTTAAGTATCTATGACCTTCCAGCTCGTGCCAGCAGGTGACCAGTGTTTCTGCGAGAGGCTGGTGTTAGTTTCCCATCCCTGCCCGGAGGGAAGACAGGAAACAGACTTGTGTCTCTCTCTTGCTAAAACAGACACCCGAGCTGAACTGACCATCCATATCTCTGACCACCTGGACCAGACGCTGGACCTCACTTGACCTCATCTCCCCTGGTGCACACCTGGGGTCACGTAGATGCCAATGAGAGAGGCGCAGAGCTCACTCTGACTTTACCTCTTTATTTCAGACAAAAACTTGACTTGTATTTTCAGCTATCTTATATTATATATTTATTATTACTATATTTCTGTCCATGCTGATGGATAAACAGTGTGAAACCATTTACAGTGCCTGTCTTTCTGAATTGTTATTTATGTTTAAAAAGCTTCTTCACTTCACTGCAAGAGTCCGTGCACTCACAAAAAATGTGTATTCTAAATTATTCTACATTATTGTATATTGTCACTTATCAATATGTTTTTTTCCATGACATGTGCTGCTGACCTCTTGGCCAGGTCACCCTTCTGAAAGATATCTTAATCTCAATGGGTTTTTATCTGTTTAAATAAAGGTGAAATCAAATAAATAAATAATTTCATCTTTTTGCAATTGTTGATGTAAGCCCAGTTAAGATGAGAAATATATCTGTCTTTCATATGTAATAAACTGAATTTACAGAAAATACCATTGAACTTAATTAAATATAATCAAATGTACAGTGGTCGACAGGTCATGAAGCTCTGACAACAGTTTGGGATAACCTGCGCACTTCTGAAAAGTTATCATGGCAAACAACCTTTTTATTCTCCATAAAAGTTTGAAGTAAACCCAATGTTACTGTAGCACAATGATGGCAAAGTTACTGTCAGAAACAATTTTGTTTGGTGTGCTTTTCCTCCTTCATGACAAACTCTGATATACAACTGTAAAGGAGCCGTGCAACAGTGGTGCCAGGAGATCGGGCTGGTGGGCTGAAAGAAGTCATGAACAAAAATAATGACCATAAGCTTAATTGAAATCACATTGTCAATAATCATACTGGACTGGACCACATTTGTTAAGTGCCTAACAGGAAAAGGCCAAAGATTAACTTACATGTTAGCATTATTTGCGTCATCTGAAAAACAAAAAGAACTGTCACAGTTTATCTGGTGTTAAATTATCTTGATGACATGAGGAAAAGTAGGAGCGAGGTTTACAGAGTAGCAAATTCTTTTCAAGAAGATAATTCTACATTTTTAAATCAGTTTATGAATCATAGGTGGTAAATACTTTTATTTTAATGTCATGGTTTGATGAGGGTTTTGGTGAAACCCAGAAAACATTCAGTTTCAAAATGGGCCACAGTGTACTTTCTACACTTAACTTACTGGAGAAAGGCTGCTTTCAAACTTATGAAGGGGAGAAAGAAATTGGGATGTACTGAAGCAACGTTTTTAGACAGTGGACAAGCACAAGCACTTAGATTTCGTAAAGTACATATATAATTGATTGATAACACCATTACAGTTCTTAAAGTATCTAAAATGCTCATATTATTCCATTAGATGCTCAACTCTCCTCCTCATGATACTTTAACAGTGCCTGTTGGTGCTCTGTAGGAGCTCTTGTCCCTTTAATACTCCCTTCCCCAAGTGGGCCCAGTCCACTCTGACTGGTTCAGGTTAGGCCTGTGCTCAAAAAATCGATACGGCAAAATATCGTATCGCACTCCTTTGGGATATGTGTATCGATACGGATTCTACAGAATCGATACGGCCTAAATATTTTGACAGTTGTTGTAAATACACTTTGGGTAATGTTAACAGTGGCACAGTTCAAGGTAGAAGACGAGCTACATAATGAAGCATCTGTTCTGAATTTAAACTTAGGTCTACCGTCTTTGAGGATCTGAATTAATGTCTCTCCAGTTGTAGAACCACTTAAAACTCATCCTTGTTCTTTTTCTTCTTATAAGAAAAAACTAAACTTGTCAAGAATTTAGCTTAAAGCATAGTCAATGTTCACAATTTACATGTATCGGGATACGTATCATATCGTGGCCTTGGTATTAGGATACGTATCGTATCGTGAAGTTGCTGGAAATACCCAGCCCTAGTTCAGGTCAACTTTCTGGCCACTGATCAGTTCAGCACTGCTTTGCAGCATACTGTCAACAAAATTGCATTCAATCTAACGTCTAAGCTCTGCAGCTCTGACATGGGCTGCTATGTGGAGGCAATTGGCCTTGGCATTGGGTCCCGCTCAAACTCACACATAGGAGCAGTTTAGAGTCACCAGTAAACCTGACAAGCATGTTTTTAGGTCCGTAGGAGGAAGCCAGAGTGCCCAGAGATAACCTACGCGTGCACAAAGAGAATATGCAAACTGTACACAAAGGCCCTGACTGACATGTTCGAACCAGAAACCTTCTTGCTGTAAGGTACGCACTACACACCATGCTGCCCCCATCTAAGGTACATAAATAATTCTATTTTATCAATTTTAACCAATGTTATTTTTTAGGACTTGACCGTTTCAGCCATTTTAAATAATCACAATAGCCTGATAGCACTCAGCTGTGAGCTCTCATGACTAATCTCAAACCCATAATCTTACTTCACAGTGCATTCTCTTAAATCAAACTTTTCTCCTCTCTCTTTCCAAGCGAACCACTCATCCCTCTGCTTTTCCTCATTTTGTCCTTCTTCCTCCCATCGTGTCGCTCAGCCGACAGGTCGTGACGGTCAACAGGCGTTTCACTCTGCTGAGCGCTCATTGTGCACGTGAATGCAGTGAGGGAGGGATGGAGCGATTGTACGAGAGCTGGAGATGGTATTGTGTGTTAAAGAGTGCAAACAGTGGGCCAGGCCCTGCGCCTCCCTGATTTAGCCCTCATCAAAGCTAAGCAAACACACACCCCCAACATGTCCCCCTCAATTCTTACACAGAGCCCACTACTCTACCCCTGATTCCCTCACACAGCCCGGCCTCAGCCTCTACACAATACGCGGGCTGGATGCATCACCTTGAATTCAGGGATGCTGACTTATGGCTAGGTTCATGACGTGTATTATTTTGGTTGATATGAAAGCAATAATTTTTACATTTTCTATATTTGTTGTTTTGAAGTCAATCAAACAGTAAAAGGACTTTCAGCACAGAAAGGCAGCCATACCTTTCTTCATACACTGCACTGTAGTCCATACTTTATCTACGTAAGGCCAAAACACATAAAGAAACAAATTGAGTATCATCAGGAGTTGATCTGAAGGCAAGTTATTCTCATGTTTCCATGAAGAGAGGCCAACAACAACAGATTTGTCTGACCTTGTTACACTCAGTAAGGGGACAAAGGGTCTATTAGCATGTCATAAATTAGCCCCTAAAGATGAGCTTTTTAGCCACACATTACAAATGTCAACAGCTGAGTACACATAAATGCTCAACACGCAAACAGTTAGCAAACAATAGGAAGTTGATGCTTGACAGCAGGGCTCCAGAGTGCAACTACTTTGGGCGCACATGCACCCAAAATTTGTGAGAGTGCACCAAACATTTTTTCTTGGGCACACTGGTGCACCAAGAAAAAATGTTAGGCGCACTCAGGTACATCTCAGGTACCTCTCCTGTGACACAAATCTTGAGAATAGTAGACTTGTCTGTTTTTACTACGAGCTGCGTGTGTTTCTCAGCAAAATCAAACAGAAAATGATACATATAGAGATATATTCACCGAAATTAAGATGGTAAGTTTGTCCTCAATGGTAGAATATTCCACAAAAAATGGAAACCATCCAAGGACTCTTTCAGTCTATGCCCCTCAGATTTAAGCTTCAGTTTGCCTCCCCTGTGGAGAACCTGCTCTCAGGTTTCCCAGGTGAGTTATGCAGTGAATCAGGTTCCTTGTAGAGAAGTTTTCTGTGATACTTCCTAAATTTTCAGTAAAAGTTCATTTTTAATGTGGTAATATATGGAGACAGAGCTGTGACAGCAGGACATTCATGTGCCTGGTGTGAAAGTTGTGGCAGGACTTGCTGGAGCTTCCAGTGTAAAACAGGACTGCTGGAGGAAACAGCAGCACTGCGTCTCTTTTACTACAGTGCAGTTGCACTCAGAGGACTTGGGTGGCCAATAGAGAATTAAAAACCAAATGTTGAACTGCTCCGTTACAGTTATTGATTTATAACACTGGTTTGCATTGAAAGAGAAAAAGGCAATGACATGAGCCCGTCTGGTGGGTTGGTTTAGAACAGTTCAGTACAGTTTGGAGCAGTAAACTTGGTCTTATTGTATTTCCACAGCCAGCTGTACTTTGACCTGAGGATGAGGATGTGAGGAGAGGGTCACCCCAGATACGCACTGCATGATGCCAAAGCTGCTTATTTGATTCTGGTGAGGTATGTGTTTTAGTTTTCCCTGCTGCTGCATGTGAATTGATGACTTTTGTAACCAATCAGACTGCAGAACACTTAGCTGCACCTTTTCTGGTTAATTTGGTATGCTCGGCACGCCTTCAGAGGAGTGAAAAAAGTGGGTTGGACAGTTATTTGTGTGTCTTTCCTCCTTATTCCAGCTTTACAATTCTATGAAATCACCTGCTGCCGTCTCTAAGAAGATATGGCATTATGGCCTAATCCTGTGATACGTGACTCATCAACTTCAAGAAAACAGAGACATCATGCAACAGTAACGTTTACCTATGCAGGCTCCAGCAAAGAGACCACTGTCCTCTCTTAAAATCTGGGTTGGACACCTTGCTTTGGATCTTCTCTTGAATGCCACATCTCACTTCTTCACAGATTTTGACTCACTTTCCTTTCTTTGTCATAAAGAAAAAAGGTCCAAAAAACATCTCAAAAAAGAGGGGGAAAAGCAAACTGAAACCGTTTTAATTGTCCAGCACTAGAAAGTGTTTCTCTGAAGTCACACTGAGGTTGGAACTTATAGTTTGTCTTCTCTGAGGGAGGGGTCGTACTTCAACAGCAGGATCCACGCTGACACTGTAGCTACAGGCTAAACCTCCTTCATGACTGATGCTCCCTGTGTTTTCACTTATCGCCTGCAAATAAAGTTGTGTGTGACTGAGTAATAGGCAGTTGGCTTCTAAGATATTTGGTATAAACTCCCCTTCAGTGTGTGTGTGTGTCACAAATGCGTCCTCACTCGTGTGTGTGTGGCAGTAAGTGTGTGTGTCGGTGTGTGACTGATGTGTGTGAACTGATGTTCTGTCTTCCCTGCAGCAGTGACGGCTCACTGGGGGGTTTGAGACGGGATTAAACACAGAGGAGTGTCACTGCCTCGCTGAGTTATAGCATTCATAACACACACACACAGACACACACACACACACACAACACGACAAGTGTATTGACAAGCACAAACTGCATGAAAACAAACACACACATTAGTTCATGTCCAAAAATAAAAAATTAACATCGATATAACCAAGAAAAATTATTAAATAAATGAGACGTTGATGCAGGTTAACTTTGTTATGTCTGTGTAGACAAAGAGAGTGACACAACATATTTTAACTCCACACACCTTTTTTTAATAAATATTTTATTCATTATTACAACAAAAACAGAACTACAGCTCACTAACATACCCTTCATCTAAATTAGACTACAATGAAGCTACAGTGCAGCAATTCTGACACTTTTACTGCTGAGCATTTTTCTGCTTTTATTACTCAAACTAATCTACAAGTACTGTCTTATTATGTCAGTTTAATAGTTGAAAATCTTTAAAATGTTTTAATAATAGCATCTTTAAATAAAGGATAGATTTGGTCATAATGTCAGACAGCAGCAGCAGCATATCTGAAGAGAAGAAGTTCATGTCTGATGGTATGAAGCCAACTTACCTCCTTTGACTTCAAGTTACAAATTCCATATTCTACTAATCTTCAGCTATTTGACTTTGTTCCATGATGTTCGCTACACATTAGAGGTGATAAATTAATCAAGTTTTAAACTCAATTACAATTGCTGCATTCCACAATGAAAACTGCTTATTCTAGATAACATGATTGAGGTGCCACATGACACGCTGAACTTTTTTCTGAAAAAAAATGTAAACACTCAAAAAAGAAATTAAGAAAAAAACGTTTCTGTGAAAGCAAGTGGTACGAGTTTTCAAAACAGTGAGTAATCCCCTCAGAATCCTGACCGCAGTATCTATTAAATTAACAGTGATTATGATTTTTGAAAGAACTGAGCAGCCCAACTACACATATTTTTAAATGTCCTAAAATAAATCCAATTAGACCCGTGGGTCTGCCAGGAGCATTTGAGCCGAGTCAGACCAAGAAGCTTTCAGAAAGCTGTGGCTACGGCTCTCCAGTGCTGCACTCTAATGTTTACTGTGGCTGTACAGTCATGCCTACTCATGATCCTCCGACTGGAGCCTCCTGTGGGCTGAACAAACACCTGGTTCAGAAAGTAACTCACATCTGGGGGAGGTGGCAATAACCCCTATCGACAACAATAAGGAGAAATTCTGAAGCAGACAATAATGAGCAACCATTTTTTAAAAGAGAAAATAATTTCCCTCCAAAGCAACAGGGGGAGAAAAAAGGCCATGGATTCATTTACTATAAATGCTAAAGGTGTAACTGTTTCCAAAATGAATCATGTCAGTGTGGGCTGTTCTGTTTAGTAGAAACGTACCAAATTCATGCATATGTTTGTAAATATACTTTAAGAATTCCTCATTGACCCATGAGCGTGAGCACAACACACCCAAGACCAGCAGCAAAAACAAACCTCTTCCCCCTCAACCGAAAAAAAAATTTCCAAACTGTTTTCTTAAGGAGTGTTTACCCTAGTTTCACTGAGGAAAATTGATTGTTACTAAAGTTAAATGCTAAACCTGCTAGCCTCTTAAAGGGAATTTTCATTATGAACAAGCATAAAGATATCCACCTTTCAAAGTCTTCAGATTTTTTTCAACTAGTGCCAGTAACTTTTGAGGAGTTTCCTCTTTGAACTGCAACACCCCTGCTATGAATCAAACCTTAAAACAGTTCAAGTCGGCATTTTGTTAAATAAAATAGTTCTTTAAGCTGTAATGACTTATCTCCTATTTCTTCTGCTGAGGTCTCATATTTCTAACCCCGTGTGTTTCCATTCAAATTCACTTTCTCACCAACTCCAGGCTGGAGCAACTGTAACCCTGAGAGTTAACATAAGCACATTTAAAGCTTTTTTTCATATTCAAACACCACATTATGCTCCTAACCGACACATAAGGCCTTTAAACAAAAAGTGACCACACAGTCCTGATGGAGAAAATAAAAGCCCTGTAAATTGGATTTGGCCCGGCCTTAACCTCGGCCCCTCTCTGTGTCGTGTGTGTTCGGGGGGCCAGGAGGCTAATTTAATTTGTCCGACAGAGAGAAGGGGGACCGGGTAAAAGACCGTCTGTCGGTCTGAAAGTCGCACTTTGCACTTCTGAAGACCTACTGTAACAACTGGAGCGGGGACATGGATGACATATGCTCCCCCAGTAACTCATGCAGACAGCTGCACGATACAAGGATCACTGCATTACTGTAACATATGCTCACCAGAGAGCTTCTCTAAGCTGGAAACGCACAGAAAACACAGACCTGTGCTGACGGTTCATTGCAGCCACCATGAGAGCCGTCCACCCCAGACGGTGCCGATGATTCGGATCAACCCCCTCTTTCAAAAGCCTGACAAGAAAAGAAAAATACGGTTAAAAACCCTTTCAAAATCAGCACTGCTTCAGTAGAGGGTTAGATATGTGAGGAGAACAGACATACATCAAGGTCAGATTGTGAAAAAGAAAACTTTAAAGAGCTGTAAATGCTTACATGTATTAAAATATATAATGTGCTTTTGTCTTTTGTTTTTTAACATGCACTATCAATGATACCAGAAAAATTGTCACAATGATCAGGAAAATGGAAATATCACAGAACAAAGCTAAAGTCTGAGTCAAAAATAATGTGGGAACATTTTTATACAAAATTTAATTGTAGAAAAATAAATAAAAATTGACAACTAAAGGTAAAACACAATTTTAAGGATAAGCTATGAATAAAACTTATTTAAGAAGGCATAACAGTATTTAAACATCTTGTGTTGTCATTTCAATTTATTTCTCAAAGTGTATATTCATAATAAATGTTTCTCTCAGTATATTTATTTCCTAAATAGTCCTTTGTTCAGTCGTGCTGGTGGGTTCCCAGAAGGCCAGCACAAAAATGTGGTATGCCAGGGCTGGGACATTAACTGAATTTCAATTTTAATTACGATCATATCTTCACACAATTATCAAAATAAATAATAGACATTTATTGACTGCTGAAAAAATAATGCTTTTGTTTCTTTATACACCAATTTGACATATTTTATTTTTTTTCATACTTAATAATTTACTTTGATGTCAAAGTGTTATCAAATATCATTTAATATTAATATGTGAGCATTTATGAGGTTTTTTCAACAATATATGCATGCAGTAAAACACAGACTAAAAAACAAAGGGTGTTTATATTTAATAATTGGGATATCAATGTTAATCAAAACAATCATGACCAAGAATTTGCTAGAATCAATGTGCAATTGAATTGTTTAAAACTGCAATTATAATATAATCTGGGTAAATTATTAAAAGATAAAAATAACAAGGACAGTAAATGTGTTGTTTTTGTTTTATACCACACTGATGAGTGACACATTGTCTCATTCAAAGAAACCCAAATAAAGCTAAAGGTAGCTTGTAGCCAGCATTACCTTCATCTGACAGCAAAGCGAGGCCACTGTATCATTAAATAACCAAGAATAAACTTTTTCTTCTTGATGTATTGGGATAAACTCACACTGTAGCAATGTGTTTATGGCAAAGCTTCACACTGACATAACGATAAAGTCAGGACTGATTGTATTCAAAGTCTTAAAACATTAAAACATCTGCAAAGCAGCTGTTGATGTCGTTGTAGAACAGACGTGCCTTGTTAGACAGACCAGCATGACACCGTGTTGTCTTTGTCTTCATGTAATGCCGCACACACTCCCTGACCAGTTAAGGTGTCGCTCTGTTTGTGTGAGCCAGGTGTGTTGGGTTTTCTGCCTGAGGGTGGGACATCAGGCTGTGGAGTGGCACAGTCCCTCTAAGTGTGTGTGTGTGAGCCGTCTGTTGTGCTGAGCAGGCAGACAGTGTGTGTGTTTACAGTCAACAGAGTGGCCTCTGTCTGGGCTGCACTCAGCTCTGACGCTCAGTGGCTCTGTTTTCACTGCCCGCTGAGCACGAAGCATCAGTGCACAGAGACGTGGTCCTGTGACGAGAGCTACACCACAGAATTTGTGGCAGGAAAGTCGGCGTCGCTGCTTTTACCCCTTTAAAGACTACTGCTCTTTTCTAAAAGTCATTTTAAAAGACATGGTCTGTGATGGTTTAGCTAGAAACACACAATGTCCACCCAGCAGTGCTCCTTCAGTTATGTTCTGGTTCAGCAGATACATAGTCAATGGCTACGACCACTAAGTCTCACAATCAGTGACGATAAACTGATGAAAACAATGCCCACACATCTGGAGATACAACAGCGGTTTGGTCATTTTCAAACAAATGTCTCCTCTTATTTCCTCTGAAGTAAGAAAAACAACAACAACAAAAGTATTTTCTGCCTGCCTTACTGAAACATAACATCAATCTTACAGAGATGTTTATGCACAACTTACATCAGCATCTGGCTTTTTTAGTTCGTGTCAACTTTTCAGGCCAGAGTTGCTGCTCATGTGTTAAAAAAATAAGATATTTTATTCATTATACACTGAACATTTGAAGCTCAACTTGATCCAAGAGCAAAACCTCCACCGAAGCATTTCCAACATCGTTAAGCCAGTTATTGTTAAAAATGTGGAAAACTGCCTGATCTCACACGAAAAACAAATCCTTTCAAAATATTCCTTGTGCCATGACCAAAATGACCTTAAATGTCATTAAAACAATTTCAAAACACTTTAAGTCATCTTATTCACAAACAAATAAACAAATGCTGGGGAAATATTACCTACATTGTGGAGGTAGAAAAAAAAAAAGAGTGCAGATGTGTAATTTTTTTAGTGCTATTGTCAATACACCCCTAACGTTATTAATTATGACACTAACATAAGTTTACTTTTTTAAGATTGTGTTCACAGTTTTAGGTTACTCTGAGCAGAATGTTAAAGACATTTTTCCAGTTCAGCTCCAAACTTCCTCTATCACAGGTTTGATAATGAATACAGCTGGAACTAATGCTTCTAAAATATATTAAACATTTAAAAAATAAAGGAGTGATTGCCAAAGTCACTGTGTGCCTCATGACAAAGGACAGGACTTCAGTTTTTGATTCAAACAAAGGTGACAATTGGCAAAAAAACATTTAAGCCAGTTCAAAAGAATTTTCTGTATTTTAAGTGTTTGTCAACAAAACTGTCCTGTAGCAAGATTAGTGAAGAAATGATGCATTCAAATTTGCCAAAGAAAGACCATGAAACATCAAGATTATCTGCAAAACTAATGATGAATTTATACTTGATTACAAAACAATACAAAGTAGGTTTAGAGATGTATGAAGCATCACAAAAGGCTAATAAAACGCATCATACCGATCAGTAACTAGAGCTGCCGAATTATGACAAACATCATAATCATGATTACTTTATCACTTTCTCCTTGTACATGTACCAATTTGTGCACAAATTTCAAGTGATAATAAATGTGTGATGATGCCTGAAATGGAAGCTAACTGCATGTATCATCTTATCCAAGTTATACTGATTTGTTTCAAATAACTGCATTTCCAAATTACTATAACATCCTTTTAAGGAATAGCTGCCTCACTGTCTCCTTTGTTACCTCTCCCACTTTTCAAAACACCAGAAAACTTGCAATGGCTCCTTCTGCTCCTCACTTAAATTAAAGCAAGAGCTGCACTGGTGAGAGAGGCAGGTCAAACAATGCATTGTAAAAGGTGGGGTGTTGGGCTTACTTTTCCAGAAACAGAAATTAAAGTCAAATAAAGGGCTGTAATAACTTAACTTTTCATACATTAGAAACTAAAAATGTTTGATTTTTTAAAGCAGAGTAGAAAATGCTGATGTGTGAATTGGTACTACAGTTAATTAAACAACAGGGATCGTCCAGAAAGGATTCTCATGTGTACGTAGTGTAAAAAAATCTGAAACAGCAGCGTTCACCACAGTGTAAACCCAACTACTTTATAAACCTCGAGTGAAACAAGACGCCAGACCTCTCTGAGCAGACACACCCCTCCGCTCCACCACTTTTACAAACTAAACCAAAGCACTTAACACATCTGGGATCTGCTGACTGGCCGTCTCACTGACTGTCTCACTCTCACCTTCACCATCTGCCACAGGCTACAGGTAACCCAAGACCACAACCAGAGACACACATGGGGAAACAGAGGCATGCTGCCCTCAGATATGCTGATACCAATTAGCACACTGTACATGCACTGGAACAAAGAATGTAAAGACTTTGGCTGTATCTTCATGCTGAATAAAGTATCTGTATCGTATGTATGTGTCATCTTGGCAGAATCTTATTTAGTTATTCAACATACTAATGCAGTGCCACTATGGTTGGTTTCCACTGGTTTGAGTATATTTCAGAGAGGATGCTGCTGAAGAGAACGGTCATGCTCTATAACAGTGATATTCTCACACCTGAAAATAAACACAGGTTTAATAAAAATCTAGATGAATGTTAAAACTGAAGATATGATTGCCTGAGTTTAGCTACCTGAGAACACCTGCTCCAGAAGCAACACTAAACCAGCTCTCTTCTTCCACCCAGTGGTTACAGACGGCACTACAACTACAGGCCAACAAAAGCTTTTCCATTCTAACTGTGGATAATCCAGGCTTTTCTAAAGATTAGCCTCTGTGGATGATTAAGGGAAAATCTGGAGTATGACATCCAACCACAACTAAAAACTCAAAGCAGAAGATGATTAAATTTCAACGAGCTGCACGGCCAAAAATCCACAAAAAGTCTGGAAATAATTAACATGCAAACCAGAGCTAATAACAGAATTGCAGTAAAATTACACTGCATTAGTTTAGTGATCAGTGGTAGAGATCAGTGGTAATGATGCTTGAGCAGGGTTGCTTCTTAGCAGCAGCCACCTGCACGTTGGTGTGCTGTCGCAGGTGAATTTGGTCAACCTATCAGCCTCTGGGGCAGGTCAAAAAATAACAAGAAGCAGAATTACAACACTGTAAAATGATCATAAGATTATGTACAATCACAATTTGGAACTCACAATCTCCACCAAATATTTGATTTGTTTACGATAAAATATGTCATATACCTTTAAAACAATGCTTTTACTGTCTTGATTCATCAGGTTAACTTAAGTTAGTTAAACCCGCCTTTGTGGTCACAGATGTAAAGAAGACTCGACCATCCTTGAAATAACAAGACTTAAGAATTAAACACTAAGCATTTTTCTTCACAAAATAATGTTGGATGAAACCTACATCCTTTGTCATGATGTCATAAATATATATGTTTACATTAGTGATTCACCAATAGTAAAAATCAGGGCCGATGCCGATAGTTAAAATGTAAGTTCTTATTGATACCAATGTTTTTCTGATGACCTCCTTTGGCGTAATCCTTCCATAATGCCAATATTTTCTTTCCTGTTTGACCATGAAAACATATCACAGCTCATCCAAAAAGTCATTTGTAGCACCCTATGAAAGGATTTGCTCTAAATCAGCAGTTAGTTGTGCAAGTGGCGTGGCTCAGCAAATTAACATCTGACGCTGATATCCATTCACCACGTATTCATTTGCTGATGGCCAGTGCTTTAAAAAAGGGCTGATATCAGCCAATATGAATGTTCAATCCCTGCAGATGTGCATCCCTAGACTTTGCTCCATTCTGCTTTTGGTTTAAACTCACTGACGAGTAAAAAAAATATGGAAGACCGGGAAAAAGCTCACGTCAAACCTCACATGTGTTTATAAATCAGTTTGGATATTCTGATTTTTAAAAAAAAAGACAACGGGGTGCTGGTTTGGCAGCATGGTTAGTAACCAGGCACGTCCTGTATACGTACTTCTGCCACCCTGGGTTCTAATCTAACCTGTGGCCAGTTTGCAGAGTGTCTTCACCTAATCTCTCGCCCCCTTTCACAAGCCTACCCACCATCATTCTCTCCTGCCAATAAAAGGCACATAATGTCTGAAAAATGAATTTTAAAAAAGATCACAAACTTGAGGCTCAATATCTTAACATGTTTATTCTTGATAGAGCAAAGAATATATATATAATGTTGACGTAAAATAATTTATATAATTTGAATGACCATATTTAAAACCATGAAAATATAACTTTTCATTATTAACCTCAATTCTTGACTGGTAAACTAAACGAAGGAACTAAAGTCAAAATATAAGCCAATGTTCAATTTCAGCATAAAAAACTTAAATTCATCTCATTATACTTGACAGGAGGATCTCTCAACGTCTCAACGTCTCAACATCTCTAATGCAGGGGAGTCCAAACTGCAGCCCATGGTCCATCTTTAATTTGCACAAAAGCAAGTTCCATAAATAAAGGAAAATTGGCCACCATTTGAACATGAAACATGTAAAAAGCTGATGAATGAAAACAAACCGCAGCATTTATAGGTTGCATTGATAAATCTCATTTGTTTAGTTTTCCATCTCCAGTTCTGAGTCAAAAAGAATATTGTGCTGGTGATCAGAATCCAAAAGACTTCACAGGCAGGGAGATAAATCCAAAATATTACGTATCATAGGGTGATGTACACTCAGTGTATGTTCTTAATGTAAAAGTACACAAACTACATATTGTGAACACAAAAAAAGAGCTCATAAATTGTACTGTATTCATTCAGAGTTAATGGGAGTGTCAGTACAGGTGTGTGTTTTACCTTTCCACATCCTGGGAGTTACTGGTCCTTGCTGCCTCCAGTAGAGCATCACCTTATAATAAACACAAATAAAGATGTTTACTCTTTTAACATCACGACACTCCTGTATATTTATGAACATGTTCCTTCATTGGTCTCATTTTTTTTTTACCTTTAAATTGCAATTTTTAATAAAACCCTGCATTTTCCTTTATTATCAGTAAGCAATGCCAAAGCAGACGACTCAGTGTCAGCTTACAAACCTTTGTTGTCTGAATCTTTCTTGAGGCAGAAGGCCACGGCTGCAGCAGACAGTACGCCCACAGAGGCCGCTCCTGCCCGGCTGGCTCCTCCACCTGAGCCCCGGCCCTCACCTCCACCGCCCTCCTCCCAGTACTTGTTGTTACCGCGCCCCCTGGTGGCCAGAGCCGCCCAGGAGCTGCGGCGGTTCTCCAGGTTGGACAGCCATCTAGGGGCGAGGTGGTGGTACTGCACCGCGGGGTTTACAATGGTCCCACTGACAGCGGTGTCATCAGCCAAAATGCCCCTCCTGGAGACCCGGGAGGTGGACACGATGGGGTTGCGGTTGTTCTCGGAGGTTGGATCTCGGATGCTCTGACGTGCTGCTCCACCGGCGCTGGTCTGGAGCACGCGACTGCCTGGTGACAGGCTGCGCGACCTTCGCGCAATTAGCCTGGTAGGAACGGATGATAACATGGCTCAAAACTCACGGAAATGCAGACTGAGGTTAAAGTTTCTGTCAGAGAGGTATTCCAGAGGGGATCAGACACCCTACGGTCCCGGGACACTGCGTTAGCACCGACCAAACTGCCGTTATCCTTCACTAACATGCAGCTAATCATTACCACAGAGACGAAAACAACCGCTTCACCTCATCATCACGGCATAGATGTCACTAGAACGGGCGGTGCATTCTGGGAAATGTAGTTTATGTAAAGAGCATGCGTGAACTGCTTCCGTATTTTCTTGCCAGTCAATGGTTTTCTTTCATTAGTTTTACATTATTGTAATAATTATTCGGAACTCGTAAATTCTAAATTCCAGCACTCTAGTTAAAATCAAAAGCTAAAATCTTGTTACAATGTATTGTAATTACAATAGGGAACAACCGGGTGTTAAGTCTAAAGTTTCTAAGTTATAGTGGGTAACATCTTAATCATAATATTTAACATTGGTAATATATTAAAGCCATAAAAAAGCAATTCGACCTGAAGAGATTAAATTTTATAATATCAATTACAATACATTTTTACACTTCTGTTCTATTGTTTTAAAATGCTCTTATTTTGCATATTTTTTGTAATATACATACATTTTTAATATATATTTCAGTATGTATTTAACCAAATATAAATGTGAATTAACATGCATAGATAAATACATTTTGTGAAAAATATTAAATCTTCAAAATTCATTCTATACTTTTTGTGTGTTCATTGTTTTATATAATCTTTCCTCACTAAGAACTGAATTAGTTTTGTTTCATTTTCAAGTATCTTCTCTTACAGCTTGGTCTTGTTAGCAAAGTCTTAATTTTAGCATTGTGACAATACTGGTTGAGGTAAAGTTTCAATCAAATTAGCTGCTATTCACCGTTTCTATCTATCTATCTATATATCTATCTATCTATCTATCTATCTATCTATCTATCTATCTATCTATCTATCTATCTATCTATCTATGATCAGATGCCATTAAAACTAGATAGTTATGTATAAGTAAACGTAATGATTCTAAAAAGGAGGACAGTTACTGCGTAGTTGCCTGGTTACTTTCCATGACAGATTAAAAAGAGCTTAATTATTGCTAAATAATAATACTAATACTAATTTTAGTAATGATAATAATATACTCCCTTTCTTTGTCTATGTCCTTGACCCTTCCTCGGTAAAGTTCTCAGAGATGCACCTCTTTATTGCTCTGGCAATTTGAATGGATTCAGTATGAAATGTATGAAGTTGATCAATGTAGTTGATTAACTG
This sequence comes from Scarus forsteni, assembly GCA_036419115.1. Classification (NCBI taxonomy): domain Eukaryota; kingdom Metazoa; phylum Chordata; class Actinopteri; order Labriformes; family Labridae; genus Scarus; species Scarus forsteni. Next base: position 2,802,263 of record JAZDUH010000037.1, read on the forward strand.
TTTGCTTTTCTTGACCATGCGACTTGTGTGTACTTCCAAGAGAAGTGGTTGATACACGATTATTGTTTGACATTTCTGGTTTATTCGGGATAACGTTACAGTAACATGACAATGTTATGGGCAGAAAGTTAATTTTTAAAGCGGAGCCTTGCTTGCGCATGCGCCGTGTGGCAGACGATTATAAGGGATGGCTTGATTTTCTAATTCTTTGTTTTATTTTCAGGTTCTTTGTAAATTTTGAATTTTCTTGTCTTTTCCGCTGGCAGTTGTATTTTCTTGTGTTATATTCGGGACGTGGTCGTTGTTTCCTGTCTGTTGGTGCTGCTGTGCTCCGTCATGTGATGGCGGAGGTTTTTCGAGTCAGGGCGCTACTGCGATTTAAACGCCAGGTGGCGTCAAAGCTACGTGATGATTTACGTCGTTCATGAAGGATGTGTTCAAATGCACGAGAATGACCTGAGATTGGCACTGGTATCTACATATTTCCGGAAAAAAAATATTTTATAGAAAATTTCAACCATCAACTTTTTAAAAGTCGTGTGATTCAGTGTCTTTTTTCATTTCTTAAGTGTAAACTTCAGAAGTCTAATATTAATCCCCATTTAATATGTTCTAATCATTTTGAATACATGACTTGTTGGAAAGCGTTTAAATGATTTTTAAAGTTAAGTATTATTTGTTGTTATTCTCAGGTTATTTATAAAAGACTGTTAAAAATCCTCGCCCTGACCTGTTTACCTTAAAGTGAGCACTGGATAAAATACTGAGACTAAAATGGCTTTCAGTCTTCCCATAGGGTCTCTGTCTCTTTTGATAATTGGATATAATGTTTGGAAATGGATATCAAAAATAGAAAAACTACAGGATACAATTACTAGGGCCATTTTTTGATTTTTGTCGCATGCTCTATTGAATTTTCTTTTCAGAAATTAAACTTGAAAAACATCCATTATTTGACTTTACTTTTCTCGTTTCAGACGACAAAAAATAATATCAAGTTGTATTTCAGTTTCGATGTTTCTGTTTTAAAACCAAAATCGAATATACAGTTTTTCTATTTTTTATTTCGGTTTCCAAACGTTGCATCCAAATAACCAAAAGAGACAGGGACCCCCTAGATACATAACATGACTCAAAGTATTTCGATTGCCAGATTTTCAGAAAAGTAAACTGTTTCCTGTCATTTATTTTTATTTGCTGTTTTCAAATAGAATTTTCTGTTTTGCTTCTTCCAAATTCAATTAGATTTTTATTATCATGTAGGCCCTATTTGTAGTTCAGGTAAAGTTTAGAGAGAAGCCCACAGTGGGTTTCCTTCCCTGTACATTTATTTGTGTTCACTTTTCTAAGTCAGACTATTCCTCCAACAATGAAAAAAATAAACTGAACCAAAGCCAGGGCTGTTCAGTGACACTTTTAAGGTGGAGATTTGATCTGAGGCAAGTGAGATATAATCAACATTTAGGATAAATTACATTTTAACTACTTATTCACTATAATTTTATCTTATTAGAGTGCAAGAAGAAATTCTATAAAATTACAGGCTGAATTTTCTTTCAGAGGAAATTCTCACTCTCATTGGTTAGGCAGTGGACACATTTCTGAGCCCAAAATAATTCCAACAGTATCTTTCTCATAATATGAAAGCTTTATGTTCAGATGTGAATTTGTTTCTGCTTTACAAACCCATGTTGGCATTAGTCCAGTCTGTAAGGGCTTGTTTTAGGGGGTCACAATGTTTCCTGATCTGGCCCTGGACGTATTGAGCCGGGGTCTGTTGAATGTGGTGTTGCTGTGTCAGGAGATTTTATAACAAATCAGTGGCACATCGAAGCATCATCTGAGTATGAGCATCCTGTCTCTCTCTCACAACAGCTTCTAGTACCATTTACACAGAAAAATTTACAAAGTGCCATTTTTGTGATTGGAGATCTCAGCAGATCCAATCTGACACATGCGAGTGTGCCTCCTGTGCCAGAGCAGAGCTGTAAATTATGAGGTGGGAGTGCTGTGTGCTTTGCAGACGTGCTTCACCAAATCAGATCTGAATCATAAGAGGACACCGTGCTCTGCCATCAAAGATCCAATTTCACCTCTGCCAGCATAACTTATCTACATGCTTTAAGGGTGTCAGTGTGAGCGACATCTGAAAATTCTTTCATTCGCACCCTCAAAAAGGGTTCAAGAGGTCATTCACACAGCTGCACACACAGCTGTGATGCATTTAAAGCCCAGAAATACAGGTGATACAGAAGCAGCGCTTTTTAACTTCAGTAAAATAAATTCAAAGCACACCCTATTCTGTAAAGGAAAAATTTAGAAGAAAATCAAACTTAATGATTTGGATTTGACTTGTGTTGCTCTCCATAAAGGATGCCAGTTTTTCTTTTTCCTCCCAACAAAAATGTCTGTTTCAGCTTCACAGTAGCACTTCTTGCAAGCTCTGCATCCAGTAAAAAAGTCAGAATGCTTTTCTTTGTTTTCTCAGATCTGGCTTCCTGGTCTGTCTGTTCACATTTTGTTTTAGAGCGTATCATATCAGACTCCTGCATACACTTATTAGATTTGCATATGAAAGTGACCCATATCTGAAAAGGATTGGACTTCACCTGACTTCAGTCGTTCAAACTGTCATTTGAAAGTTTCTGATCTGACTTTCTTTGTGAATGCAGCCATTGTCATTTTAATGATTCAGTGCATCAGGACATTATTCACAATGCTTCACTTTTCCACATTCTATGTTTCAGTCTTTTCCAAAATGGATTAATTTCATTTGCTTCCTCAAAGTTCTTCATACAACACCTCATAATGACGATGTGAAAATGTTTTTTTGAGATTTTTGCACATTTGTTAATAGTAAAAAATGAAAAGTCACATGTACATAAGTATTAAGAGCCTTAGTCATGAAGCTCAAATTTGAGATCACATCTGTCCTGTTTCCACTGATCACCTTTGAGATGTTTCTGCAGGTTAAATGGAGTCCACTTTTGGTAAATTAAGTTGACTGGGCCTGATTTGGAAAGGTCCAACAGTAGACAGTGGATGTCAGAGCACAAACCAAGCATGAAGTCAAAGGAACTGTCAGAAAACCTCAGACAGGATTGTCTCAAGGCACAAGGCTGCTTTGAAAGTCCCAATGAGCACAGTGTCCACTGTCTAAACTGAGCGATCGGGGGAAAAGGACCTGATGGTCACTCTGCCAGAGCTCCATCTTATCTCTGTGGAGAGAGGGGAACCTTCCACCTCTGCAGCGATCCACCAGTCAGGCCTGTATGGTGTAGGACGGAAGCTACTCCTGAGTAAAAGGCACATGGCAGCAAGTCTGGAGTTTGCTAAAATGCACCTGAAGGACTCTCATGTTTGTTACATTACATAACAGTCTTCTTCTCCTCATGTTTGGAGGAGACCAGGCACCGCTCATCACCAGGCCTACATCATTCCTGCAGTGAAGCATAGTGGGGCAGAATCAATCAGTGGGGATGTTTTTCAGCAGCAGGACTAATCATTTATTTTCTATACCCCTTTATCCCTTTCGGGGTGGGGGGTCTATCCCAGCTGTCATTGGGCAAGAGGCGGGGTACACCCCGAACTGGTTGCCAGTCAATCACAGGGCAACGGCAACATAGAGAGACAGACAACCATTCACGCTCACACTAGGGCAATTTAGAGTCACCAATTAACCTGAAGAGCATGTTTTTGGTCTGTGGGAGGAAGCTGGCGTGTCCGGAGGGAACCCATGCATGCATGGGAAGAACATGCACATTTCACACGGAAAGGCCCCTGTCCAACCCGGTACCCTCTTGCTTTGAGGTACGTACACTACCTGCTGCGCCACTGTGCTACCCATGACTCTCAGCCAATGAACAACAAACTTCCCTGATCTGATGAGACAAAGATTGAACTCTTTGGTGTTAATGTCTCCTCATGTTTGGAGGAGACTAGGCACTGCTCATCACCAGGCCAACATCATCCCTGCAGTGAAGCATAGTGGTGGCAGAATCATTCTGTGGGGATGTTTTTCAGCAGCAGGACCTGGAGACTAATCAGCATAGTGGAAAAAAGGAATGCAGCAATGTAGAGACATCCTGGATGAAAACCTGCTCCAGAGTGCTCTTGACCTCAGACTGGTGTGACGGATCATTTTGAAGTAGGAAAACAACCCTAACACACAACAAACAACCAGATGGAGCTTGCGCTGAGAGATGAGTGGGTGAAACTGCACAAAGAAAGGTGTGCCAAGCTTGTGGCCTCATATTTAAAAAAGACTTGAGGCTGTAATTGCTGCAACTGGTGCATCAAAAAGTATTAAGCTGAGGCTGTGAATACTTATGGATATGTGATTACTTTTTTTTTTTTTGAATTGTCAATAAATTTGAAAAAAAAAAATCGAAAAAACAATGTCATTATGTGGTGTTGTGTGAAGAATTTTGAGGAAGAAAATGAATTTGATCAACTTTGGAAAATGACTGTAATGTAACAAAATGTGGGAAAAGTGAAGCATTGTTAATTCTTTCCTGGAGCTCTGTATGTGGGGTTTGGACTTTTACTTCTAAGGATGATTTTTGTTTTTAAAGTTGCAGTACTTGAACTTGAATTCAATATTCTCCTCACCCTGTATTTTGGTATGTTTTGGTATTGACATGCAATGTTCTCTTCCTCCCTGTGAGCAAACAAGAAAATCACATGTTTAGGTTAGCAAAAGCTCTCTGATCCATCAAGTTAGTTTAATGAGGGATCATTAAACCTTCTGCTATGGTCGTCCTGGCCTGTGTTACAGCCTGTGCACCAACTCAGAATGACACTTCAGAACCGTTGACAGCAAAACCTGCAACCAGGTCTGACGTGTTTTTATGTCTGCACTCAGATTCTGAAGAAAATGAGATGTACTTCAAGTTTGGCAAATAAAGATGTCGTGAGAACACCCACAGATCAAACTGAGTGAAGGAGGCCAACAATGGTCAAGTACTGCAGATAAAAGGAGGAGAGCCAAGAAACAAAAACCAGAAGTCTGAGCAAAAAACTGATCAGATTAAGAGAGTTAAACATAACCAAAGGCCCATCTTTAGACTTGTTACAATACTGCACCCTAGTATAAAATCTATAGCATTCTTGAGTTTTTTAAAAAATATTTTTTACCTCGAACAAGGAGTTGACATTTAGCCTGTTTTAAGCAAGTTCACTCAAAGGATTATAGACAGAATATATTCATTTTCAAAAAGGTCAGAAATACACCAACAAACAATGGATTAGATTTCAGTGGTGATTCGAATTGATGCAGGTCAAGGAATCTTTTTAAAGGATTAGTTAGCACAGTGAGATAATGCTGTTTTCCACATTTTTTGGTAATATCTCAATAATTGTCTGATATATTAACTGATGGTAATGACATGTGTATTTCTGGACAAAATCATCGAACAAGTGATTGATTTTGTTCATAAACTAAATCTGGATGTGGATCCAGGACTTTTTTCAATGGTTTCTTAATAAGATAATTGGCAATTACTCACCTGAAAACTTTGGAAATGTCTTGGTAGAGGTTTGTGCTCTTGGAGCAGCTCTAGCCTTTTATACAGTCCTACTCCTCATTATTGGCACCCACGGAGTTTAAGTACACAATGTGACAGTACAAACAGTTTCTTTACAAACCTCTCTAACTTTGCTCTGCATCACTTATCAGACTCAAACTTGGCGGAAGTAATGTTCACATATTCAGGTTTGTAAATTATAGCTACTATGATCATGCAGTCATATTTAGAATAGGCAGTTTTAATTGCAACCACTTGAAGCCTACAAGAAAAAGAACACCCTAATAACAATTTAGCATGGTGGAGGTTCCATAATGGTTTGGGGCTGCTTTGCTGCATCAGGTACTGGAAGCTTTGACCGTATCACAGGAATCATGAAATCAGAGAATCATCAAGAAATTTTAAAGCCAAATGTCCTACCCAGTGTAAGAACACTTGGTTTGAGTCGAAGATCGTGGGCCCTCGAGCAAGACAAATACCCAAAGCACACATCCAAAAGCACGCAGGAATGATTGAAAAGGAAAAAAATGGCCTGTTTTAAATGGCCGGCAATGAGTCCTGATCTCAATCCGATTGAAAATCTTTGGTATGGCTGAAATCTGCCATTGGGGAAAAGAAAATTTGCATAGGAAGAGTGGGAGAAAATACCAGCTGAGAAGTGCAAGAAGCTAATAGATGGCTACAAGAAACATTTGGAGGATGTCATCAGTGCCAAAGGGTGTGCAACAAAATACTAAAGAGGGGTGCTGTTACTGCTGCACATGCTTTTTTTCAGTTCCCTCTTTGAAATTACAACATGTAACTTGTAAAAATGATTTTTTTGTTAAAGTATTTTGGACCTTCAATTAAAAGATCCTGATGACATGAATTTGGTACATTTTAATTAATTTCTGAAGATATTGTTAAAGTAATGAAAATAATGAAGGGGTGTCCATAATACTGAGCAGGACTGTATTTCCATTCTCTTTGAACCTTGAAATTCTCCATTGTTAAAAATGTTTATTATTTATTGTTATTATATATTTTATTGTCATACTTTTGCTATTTTTTTTGTCTTTTATGCTCCCAATGCCCTAATGTCTTTGTTTTTAACTCTGTAAAGCTCCATGAATTGCTGTATGCATGTTTGAATGGTGGTGTGTAAATAAAGTCGTCTTGCCTTTTTATATTCTTGAGAACAAATTGAAACTCAAGTGCTGAACACTTATATTTTAATAATAAAGTTGTACAGGGAAGACTTCAATGATCTTCGTGTCATCCTTCACAGATGCGCGCGACCCCTCTGCAAACTCGTTTACAAAAAAGGTGTGCGTGTCCTGCATGATAGGGAGCGAGAGATGCGTTCAAAACAATCGGTGATATGCAGGCTGTGGACAGAACAACCAAGTGACATTATTAAAAACAATCGTTTGAAACTCTGCATCATGAGACAATTGTTCTTAGATGGAAACAGAATGAAATTTCTTCAACATCACTTATTATTTTTCATAACAGACAAGTTGTTTAAGTAACTGTGCTAGGTTGTGTGGGCTGCGTTGTTGGGCCAACATTTATAGGCTATCTTTTCATAGGGCTCACAGTTTCTGGTGGTGCCTTTGCCTCTGGCAGTCAGGATGATGTCAATGTGGCCATCTGGGTAACCAAAGCTGTCCACCCTAGATGCAAGAAGAAATACCCCAAAATACCAGAAATAGCCTGTTGCAAGCAGGGCGAAAACAGAGGAGTTTATAGAAAGTCTCTACAGAGACCAATTCTTTCAATAGTATTAAACTCAAATCCAATCCTTACTTAACAGACACCGGAACATGGGACATGTAAGGTAAGACACTTAAAACTCTGGGGACATCTGCAACTCATGTAATTCTGTTGAAAACATTTTGTATGCTACATGTGAAATCACTTCAGCAAACATAACCATTAACCATTCTCATTAAGCAATTAAAAAGGCAATAACGATGAAGTCATCAAAAAAAAATTGTCAAGGGATAAAGCCAAAACGACTGATTGTATAAATGTCCTTAATTAAAGAGATTCTGAAATACATTCAAAAGTCTGAGCAAATTTTGGGCATCATGGTCGTTCGCCCACACACCCAACACAGCACAGTGTGGATCAAGAGACTGGGATCCACATTCAAGATTACCTACTGCTTAACAGGGTTTTTTCTTGACGCCATGATGGAGGGATCATATGGATTCATGTTGGGAGTTGGATTATGTACTTGTATATCTATATCTAATCTATATCTATATCTATATCTATATATATATAGATATATATATATATCTATATCTATATATATATATATATATATATATATATATATATATATATATATATATATATATATATATATATATATATATATCTATATCTATATCTATATATATATAGATATATATATATATATATGTGTGTGTGTGTGTGTGTGTGTGTGTGTGTTTGTGTGTGTGTGTGTATTTTATTTAAAAATGCAAATCCATAAAATGAAGACTTTGTCTTCAGCCTTTTAAGTGTCTTGGGATAACGCTGCTATGAATTGGCGCTATATACAAATAAAGATTGATTGATTGAAGTTTAGAACGATAAGTGAAGAAAATAATTCATTTTGAAGAAGAAAAAAAACTTCTTCATATTTCGTTAGTAGCTACTCTAGCCAAAGGAAGCTAAAGAGGCAAAAGGGTTGAATTCAGGGTTTTCGAGGAGCACGTGAAGGCAGCATATGGAGGCGTTCCCGTGGTTTCCGTCGCTGCGTCTGCTGCCTGACTTCTCCTCCTCTCTCCCTCTCCTCCACCCCTCCTCTTCCTCTTATTTCTCACCGCATCTCCTCCACCACCTGCCACAGAAGCGCTGCAGCGATGGAGAGCTGCCTCACACTGCTGTAAGCCCCCGAAAGACCACGTTTGAGGGAGAACTGCAGACTGACGCGTGGAAAAGAGGGAGAAAGAGGGGAGAAAGCGAGAGGAGCGGAGAGTGGGAGGCGGAAACAGAAACATATGGTTTATCAGAAGAGCGGCTTTTCCTGAGGACTGCTCAACCTGACTGCTCAAACTTCCTCAGCCTCGGTGAGCCTCTACAAGCTTCATTTGATCAGCATTATTATTTTTAAACACTTTCTCCACGCGCTGTCTCACCTGTGCTCCCACCTGTTTAATTAGTTGTTCATCTGGATTGCGGCTGTAGTACCTCCCTGAGCGCGCACACACGCACGCGCGGTGATCATCACAAGACGCGGTGCAGCCTCCAAAAGCTGCTGGTAAGGAGGAAATTGAATTAGACAAGTTATTCCCTCAGAAGGGAAGGACGCAGGCGGCTGGCTCTCGTTTTCCCGGCTCAACTTGTCTCCCCCCGACAGACCGGAGTCACCCTCTCCTCCCACACCCACACAGGCGAGGGGAGCCATGTCCGACCAGGCTGTGACCATCCCGGACGACCGGGCGTTCGCCAGCTTCAAGTCCGAGTGTCTGTGCGAGGAAGGCTGGACCATAAAGTACAACAAGGACGGCATGACGGTGTGGATCCAGCGTCTGGAGGAGGGCAAGTCCGTCCACAAATTTAAGGTGAGAGAGGCTGCACTGAACACCTTTAAAGTATGAGTTTGATATGTTTGCTTCCTCTTGTCAAGACATAAGAACCTCCACAGGACTAGGAACCATAGGGCCATTTGTTGTTTGCAGCACAAAGGGAATGAGAGAACCTCTGCTGTGTAATCTCGTTGGCTAATTCCCATATGATCCAAACTGCTGACATGCTTAAACCTCTGCTTCATGCTGCAGAGGCTCTTTAAAGCTCCTGTGAGAAGTTTTTCTCCGGTTATGAAAAAAACTGAAATTAGTAGTGGTGACTTTATAAGCTACAAAGATAAGCAAGGCCTTTAGCATGAAGCAGAGATGCACATCATTTTATTTCATATAACCAAAATGCCACTTTGTTTAATCTAACACTGGTGCATATAAGAGGAGAAAAACAAGCCAAATGCTGTTACAGTTTTATTGAACATAAACATTTTTCAATGTCTTTTTTTCCTTCAATCTCACCGATTGAAGCAGTTCAGCAGGTCTGCTTCGGACAGTTGTCTCAGGGCCTCTGTTGCTCTTTTTTTAACTTCCAAATGTGTTTCTTTGAGTACAGATATGAGATCAGGAGAGAGGAAAAAGTCACATGATTTTAGATCAGGCTAATAGTGAGGGTGACTAAGCACTGTGATTTGTTTTTGGGCCAGAAACTGCTTTACCGAGAGCACAGTGTGAGCTGGAGTGTTGTATTGTTGAAGATAAAGAATGAAACTATTTTTTCACAGTTATGTTTTTAAGACTTTCACATAGTTTTTCTAAAACCTGTTTGTAATGGTGTTGATTTACCATTGACCCTTTTGGAAAACTACTCAAAATGATTGCCTTAAAGCAGGGGTGGGCAACTATGGTAACCCAGAGGACAACAGTAATTTTATCCACAGTGACAAAGGGGGCTTTGTTGAATTTGGGAAAATAAACTTGTGGCATTCAGATCACTTACTAGTTGTTTATGTATATTTTACTTACAGTTTGTTTTTTATTTTTACAAACATTGAGTAATTTAGAATATTACGGACATATTTATAGCTCTATTTTCTTGAAAATATTGCTATTTTATGTTATGGTAGATTTTGTCATGTTTCCTCACTAAAATACATTTTTTTTGTATTTCATATTGACTTGGGAGGTCATATTGAGAACACGAGTGGCCCTGGGACCGCCTGGGATATTTTAAATAGAGGTGCCGAATTATCACGTTAATTGAGATTAATTAATTACATAATTAACGTGCTATGTTTTTTAATTGTGTTAATCTAATTTTTCATCCAATTTCACTGTTTTGTTATTTTCAGAGGGCTGAACTTTAAAATACCAGGCAACTGGTGATTGGACGATCGGTCCGCTCATCACACTCTTCATAGACCAATCACATCAAGCCACAATACAACGTGGCAGCTAGACCCTGTTGTTAGCCATTAGCTTCAACTACGAGTACGTCAGTCCTTACCTTAGACTATCGTCTTAACTTGCTTTAAATTATACCACACAGATGTGTCATCTGCCACATGTGACATGAATCTCGTCAAAGACAAAATCCACCAAGTTCTCCCGGTAAACTTCTGAGCCGAGCATATTTGATATCGTAGGGTAACCATTACTATGGCTCGGCGTTGTTAGCGCAGCATTTCCGTGTCTCTCGGTGATCTCTGGTCAGAAGAAGAGCAAAATCATGATTTCCCATATAAAAGCTTGAAGTGACAGATCTTGCTGCATCCATGGAGATGGCTTTACACACTGCTGTTGTTTTCAAACATGCAGTCTCTTCCTGTTGTCGTCACATCCGCCTCTGTCCCCTGATTGGGTCGTTAAGGTTGGAGAGTTTTTATGCATTGGGCTTCTTTTGCTTCAGTTTTGGGGGGGTGAAGAACAATCTTTTGATCTGCCACAATAATCTAATGAATTTCAATGAAAATACTTCAGGTTGAGGGCTTTTTTCAACCATTTTTAAGTGAGATTAAAAAACAGATTAGATTAATTAATTACATGCCATAATCAGTTAATCGCTCAAATTTTCAATCACTGACAGCCCTAATTTTAAATGGGGTGAATGAGGAACAATGCATGAACCTGTATTGGCCCTTTTCCACTAGCCCTACTCTACTCTACTCGACTCTACCCAACTCTACTTGCCTTGTGCTGCTTTTCCATGCTTTTCCATTAGCCCCTGTCACCTGCCCAACGGCATGCAGTGTCGCTTTAAACACTGCGAAGACGTCATTTTGAGTGCGACGCAGTAATCTGTGGCTTTTTGTCACAAACCAAGTAAAAAAGGAAAGCAGAAGAAGGCTGCAGATGGCAAGAGGAAATACCCCTTGAGAAGCACTGGAGAGTTTTGGAAGCTATACAAAAGAATGAAGCCGAGGACGAGAGCAATCGAGCTGCAAAGAAAAGACGTATGAGGGTAAGCTAATGGTAGCTACCACTAGCATGCTAGGTCGTTGCGCTCAGGACTCATCAATGACGACATTGTCTGACCAATCAGTAGCCAGCAGTCGGTGACGCCATCTTTTAGTATCTACTCGGCTCGCTTAGAACCAGAGCGGAGTAGGTACTAAAACTAGCTTGTTTTAGGAGGTACCAGGCTAGTGGAAACACGCTGCAAATCGAGTAGAGCCGAGTAGAGTAGGGCCAAGGAGTGTGAGTGGAAAAGGGCCATTTGTGTGCCACAGGGTCACAGCTCTGTTCTTTCTCTGTTTAGGAATCTTAGGACAGATGTTGATGCCATACACTGCTACAAATGGTGCCGCTGTCTCTGTGTATGCAATAGAAATGGTCACACACTGGGAAAGCATAACCAAACACATGTCACAGCATGTATAACTGCCTCTGCAAATTGCTGGTGTGTCCACTTAATTAAGGTTGTCTAGTAGGTGCAGTTAGGATTAAGTCACAATTCTGATGCTTCTGAACCCTGTCAGTGGAAGGAATTGATAAGGGAATTGATAAGCAAAAAGATTAATGATATCGATTCTTTGATGTAGCTGTTAACGATTCTCAACTGGAATTGGTTTTCGATTCCCATCCCTATTCTCTGGTTAGGAATCTTAAGACAGATGTTGATGCCATACATTGCTACAAATGGTGCCACTGTCTCTGTGTATGCAATAGAAATGGTCACACACTGGGAAAGCATAACCTCTGTGGTTATGAGAGAAACTGAAAAACCAAGTCAAGAATCATCAATATCTGAATAATGTGTTAAGTCTGCACTGGCATAAATTGTACTGTTAATTTTTTTACAGACATGTTTAGGATGTAGGAACAGTATTTTTAAGATGAATTTGATACATTAGTTCAGCTAGTTATTGTGTAAAGTGGTGATTTTCAGTTGAGATCTCCAAAGTTTGTGCTTGTCTGTGTGTGTTAACGCTTTGACTTTAGAGAGATTAGGACAACACCATGTGATGTCAGTTGTTTATCGAAGGAGCCTTTGGAGCATTGTTGACTCTGATCCGTGGACACTGCTGTACTGTACGTGTCATCTCAACTGAACTTTAGACCAGCCAAGGGAACCACCCTTTAAACCTGTTGCTTTAGCAGGATCATTCATTTAGTTTGAAAGTAGCTGCTCCATTATGAGGTGGTACATTTTTATTTTGTCATCTACAGAGCATACATTCTGTCAGCAGGTGGCAGAGCTGTTTGTAGCTCTGATAAAGGGTGAAAAAGCTTGTGTTACTGCTTCTTTAAAAATGTCTTTTGAATACCATATTATCAAGTCAAGGAAATTTTGCAGCATTTCATCACAAGGGATGGGAATCGAAAAACAAATTCTAGTTTAGGATCAATAACTCCCTCAAAGAATCAATATCATTAGTCTTTTTGCTTAACAAATCCCTTATCAATTCCTTTTACTGTGTTCTGGATGTTTTTTTACAATTCAAAGTTGTATCATTCTCATCAGAGGCAGTCAGCAGAAGTGATATAAAAGAAGTCCAAGATTGTGGCAGATGGGGCAGAAGAGATCAGAACTGTGGCTTATTTTCCAACAAATACGCTGCACAACTTTTCATATAGTAGACACAGCACAAACTTGCAGAGGCACTTATCTGAAGTATGCAGCACGGCATCGAATATCAGAAGTGTCATGTGTTTGACATTGTTGCCGCTGAAAGCCTGTGGAAACCAACATTTTACCCTCACAGAAAATCATCTGGGATCATTAAGAGAATCATTAAAGAATTGGATCAATACACAGAGTCATTAATGACATTGGTATCAATAAAATCTTATAATCCCATCCTTGTTTAACACTGTAGACATGCTGTTTACAGGTGTAAAAAAAGATTGATAAACCATTACATTGCATTATTTTGTGCTGTTATACTATATTGATTTTTTGTGCAATATCATGATAATTTAATATTCAATCATTTTCAGTTATTCAGGGCATTGTTTTGTATTTTCTGTATTTGTATTTTTGCTAAGATTTCTATATCTGTGAAACAAAATAAACATAAATGGTGCAGGACACATGCATCATGTAAATAACACTGATTAGAAAATATTTTTTTCTGTATACAATAGTGTGGGTTTTAATTGCTTTAAAAAATCAATACGGACTTATTAGTGAATATTATGTGTTGCCCCCTTTATAGTATCAGGATGTGTGGTGATAGATATTATATTGTCAATCATGTAAAGTACCAGATTCTCGTCAGAACACAGTCCTTATTATATTCATATACAGTGTCTCACAGAAGTGAGTACACCCCTCACATATCTGCAAATGTTTTATTATATCTTTTCGTGGGACAGCAGTGAGGAAGTGACGCTTTGATACAGTGTACAGTAGTGAGTGTACAGCTTATGTAGCAGTGTAAATTTACTGTCCCCTCAAAATGGTCTGAAGACATGCCGGCCAGTCCATCACCTTTGCCCTCAGCTTCTTGAGCAAGGCAGTGGTCGTCTTGGGGGGTGTTTTGGCATCAATGTCATGTTGGAATCCTGCCCTGCGACCCCTTTTCCAGAGGGAGGGGATAATGCTCTACTTCAGCATGTCACAGTACATGTTGGCATTCATGGTTCCCTAAATGAAGTGTAGCTCCACAGCACTCATGCAGCCCCAGACCATAACACTCCCTCCACCATGCTTCACAGTAGGTAAGACACACTTGTCTTTTTAATCCTCACCTATTTGCTGCCACATATGCTTGACACCATCTGAACCAAATAAGTTTATCTTCGTCTAATTGGGCCACAGGACATGGTTCCAGTAATCCTTGTCCTTAGTCTGCTTGTCTTCAGAAAACTGTTTGCGAGCTCTGGATATGATGCTGAGCATGTGCACTAAAACTCTATGGTAGACCATGAGGAGGCCTTTTCTGATTGGGATCTGTACTGTCATGACCCCAAAACACACTTCCAAGACGACCACTGCCTTGTTAAAGAAGCTGAGGGTGAAGGTGATGGACTGGCTAATCATTTCTCCAGACCTGAACCCAATGGAGCATCTATGGTGCGTCATCAAAAGGAAGGTGGAGGAGCACAAGGTCTGTGATGTAGTCATGAGGAAGTAGAAAAGGGTTCCAGTGGTAAAAATGTGGAAATCTGATGAACTCCATGCCGAAGAGTGTTAAGGCAGTGCTGAAAAGTAATGGTGGCCACACAAGATATTAAGACTTTGGGCCAAATTTGGACACTTTCACTTTTGTTGCTTGCCAGTAAATTTACTGATATTTTAAGGGGACAGTAAATTTACACTGTTATAGAAGGTGTTCACTCACTACTGTGCACTGTATCAAAGTGTCAACGCCTCACTGTTTTCCCATGAAAAGATGTAATAAAATAATTGCAGATATGTGAGGAGTGTACTTATATTTGTGAAATACCATTTATATTTTAATGCTGCTGCCATGTTTTAACCAAGTCGTGGGAAAGACTAATGAGTGATATATTTAAATGTGAAAAGAAAGTCCAGTGAGACTTTGTGCTTGAAAACAATTCTCACATTTGTGAAGGACAGGATCTGACAAACATAAAGATCAAGACACCAATCATAAAAGTTGTAAAGCACAAGCACCCTCTTAAGACAGCCATCTATTTATAAAAGGTGTTGTGGTTGTGAATACAAACCTGTTGCATGTCACAGAGGGGGGATGAGAGAAACAGCTCAGGGGGACATTCAACACAATATCCTGTCTGCTGCAGAAACTATTTCAACTCTGTATCAAAAATCTTATTGTGTGCTGATGACTTTGTCTGCTTCTACAGTTTATCAGACATGCAACACACAGGAAAGAAACAAAAGCACATGCTTAAACGGACCCAAAATCAAAGTTCACATTAGACTGGGAAAGTAAAATCTAAAAAGTCAGTAGACATTAAATAGTAAATACATTTGGTACTCGGTGTTAAGTACTTCCCCTGCTCTTCCTAACGCTACAAGAGTCTGTGTTGAGACCTTTCTAAGTTTAGTCTGCAGGTTTATTTTGTGTTTCAGCTGCAGTGTTTGTCATGAGTTACTCTGTCAAGACCCTCTAATTATCTGGTAGTGTGTCAGGAGCATTGTTCTAGAGTGCAGCAGAGTAGGGTTGAAATAATGATAAGTAGTTTTTCATTTTCCATTCAGTACAGACCAAACATGAATATATGTATTGGATATTATCTAAAAGTTTTTCTCCAAGCTTTTGTCTCCCTAATATTTGTAGTTTTGGTAGAGTATCTGATTTTTAGAGCAAAGAGCAAAGGGATGTCATGGTCTTTTGATCCATGCTGCATACTCTTAAGCTGTCTAAGTGATATTTCATTAGAGATGGCAGTGTTATTTTACACTGAGAGTGTTCTGGTCACTGTGGGCTAATATACCCAACCCATTTTGACCAGAGACTGATGACTTTCTCTGATTCTGTCTTTACTAAAAACTTTGTTCTCTCCTCAATGTGAATTTCATGAACATCTTTTACCAGGCCTTTGAAGTCAAGGCATCAGACTGTAACCATTTTCTCACCAAGATTTTCTTGGCTCCAACAAGTAGATTTTTTGCTGCAGATTGAACATGAAACACTGTAGCATTCAGGTCAGTGTTGGAATTTGAGGGGGGATGGAGATTTGGGGATTTTTTTTTTTAACATGAACATTGGTGCTTTTGCTGTAGGGATGTATTTGATTTGTTCCTCTCAAGCATGAATACAGTAATTTATATGAATTCTTTAAAATGGAAAATCGCTGTCAATTATACTTGAGTGACTCTGCAATGAACCAATTATATTTTAGAAATAAAAGTTCCTCGACTTTTTCTCATGAGTTTTCTATGAATCACACCACCGTAATACCACGCTGGCCTATCTTGAAAACCTCACTTTATGGTAATATTTACCCCTTGGTGGCAGTGAACCATCATGCTTTTGGTTGAGCTTCCTTACCAATTTAGGTGCCACAACATGACCAAACATCTGTCCAAGAACCACTCAGAATCATGTTTAAACATCGATGTTGCCTGTCTTAGGTGAAACATTTTTTATGGTTTTTAATACTCCACAGAAAATCATACACATGGTGAAGACCTCCTGAATGCTTACAGATGTAGGAGGACTAATGAAGACAAAAACAACCACAGTGATGACTGCTGAAAGCTCCTTCCTTTGTTAATGCTGTTAGCAAAATGTTGTTCTAATGTGAAACAGCTTAATCAGTGCTGCTCCAGAATTAAATTGTCTGACAGCACCGGCCTGTTCTTGTTTGAAATCATCTTATTAGAAATGACCCAGTCTACTAACCTATCAGCAACTGTCTAATGAAAATGTAAAGCCTCTGAGAGCAGCTGCCAACATTTCTAGGACTTCAAGTGTGCAGCATTCAGTATTTACACTTGAGTTTCAGAGAGGCGAGGACCCTGTGGGGAGACTTATTTGTATCTGCTTGCTGATGTCTGTTGTATCTACACCCAGAGGAGACAGAGGCAAGAGGTGAACAAGAGGACAGCTGGTTCACAGTTTTGCCACACAAATACAATTTTGCTTTATTGTGGGTTTAGGAAAAACAAGTTGTAAACATGTGTTTAGCATAAAACATTCAGATCGACAGGTTGAGATTGAAAGTACAAGTAACAGCCATTAAGGCAACGTTCCCATCTGTTTGTATAAACTAAACTCTGACTCACTCTGTTTATTTATCCTACTTTTATTGTTATTGCAATGATTAACAACATAACTTAGCAGCACACATTTTCTCATAAGGTTCAGGTCTTGTACAGAGGGTTTATTAAATGCTGTTGTTCCTGTTCCTGTTCAGTGTTGGAACAAGATCAGTGTTTGATGAACCTGCTGGCTCGCTAATGTCATCAAATAGCTGCCATCACAGTTTGTCCGAGATGTGAATGTTTGTCTTGGGAGTTGGTGTGGAGGCCTCATCAGGACAAAGATGTCGCTTAAATCTATGGAAAAAAACTGCTGCTTAAGATCTAACACATTATGTCTGAGGGCAGTCATTAATAATGCTTTGTTTGTGTCTTTAGACCCAGAGGACAAACGCATTTACACTCTGCCTACACAGCACATTGCTGAGAAAACACAGTTTCCTTGAATGAGTAATTACACAAGTCATTTGAATTCACACATATTGAAATACAGAATGAAGGCTCATTACAGCTTCTACCTTTTATTTTCCAGTGTCAAAGCTGAGAGAACATCTTAAGAATTAAAGGCTGGGTGCCAAAATGAAGTTTAATGACTTACTTCAATATGTCGGGACAGTTGTCAGGAAAGTATACAAACGGTAGGGATGCACAATATTATTGGAACAATATTTAGCAGCAGATTTTTGCCTAAAAACTGATTTAAAGATTAGCAGATATTAACATTTTGCTAATATTTACAGCAGATATTTTGACCAAACATATTGGCCTTACATATCCTGTGTATTGGCTGTGCAAGGGGCATGATATACTAATCCGTCTGTCTATGTAATCTATCTATGACTTGACTCGATTGGCAAGACTGGTTTGATTGGCATGATACAAGAAAAAATGACGGTCTCCCCCAAACACACCTCACCATCAGTAACGCTTCTACTACGCTTCCACAGGACTATGGGGGCATTTGTCCCACTTCAGTTAAGTCAATACAACGATACGAGGATGCCATGTATTTCCATTCTATTCCATTTCAGCCCCATTTAAGCCCAGTTTGTGTCACATAAGCTCTGATTGAGCCTACCCCTTGTGTTTACGCCATGCTTCCCACATGAGATATATAAGAACAATGCTGTGAAATTGCCTGGAATGGGACACAGTCAGGGCACAATCAGATACATCCTTGTCAGTCGTCCTCAGAAAGCTTTCAGGATTGAGCCACGATCAGTCTGCTTGAGCCCCGTACATGCCGCACTAATACCATTCGTTTTAGGACTACATTAGGCTTCCACCCCACTATACTGAGCGGGGATTCTCCACAACAGTTTTGAACAGTCCAAAACTGTCGAGACCCTTCCACGTTCCCCGCCTTTTGTCCACGACTAGACAACGTTGATCTAGATCAAGAAGGCATAAGCACCAAAGCACGTTTCACAATCACCATGACAAATGGATCTGTTGTATTTTTGACAAAAAATATTAGTATTGGTATCAGTGTTAGAATAGCTGATAATGAGTTTGGAAATGTCAACACATTGGATATTAACAATCCAATACTGTGCCCCCTTGTAAAATATGGAGTAGAATGAATCTTTACAATCCTAATCCAATTGAAAACGGCACAAAAAGAAGATACTTGCTAATAATATGAAAAAAACATTTTAATTGACACTTGTTGAAATTGATGTCTACAAAATGTTTAAAAAAGACTGTACTGGAGAATTTGATCCCTGTTTCATCAGATTCAGTGTTTTCTAAATCTTTCTGTAATTAATTCTGCCACCATACCAAGTTACCCTTTCTACTTCATCTGCTGTTACAAAACACAAAACAACAAAAATCTTTAGGTGCCAGGATTGTATTAGCACAGATCAGTATCCGCCAAAATAGCAATCAAATGATTTAAAACAGACGATGCTGAGTTTGACAAACACATTTATTAATGAATAACATATATCAGTAAATGGTTAAGTTAAATATTTAAAATAATAATGGTTATGATAATGATATCTTTTAGCTTTTAAAACCTTTAAGTCCCCCACAAAGAAAATATTAGTTCTTTTGGCTTGTTTTAATTTTTTCTGTATCACACAACACTGACAGAAACAAAGAATGATGTGTTGTTTTTTCACATTAAATATTCTTTAATTTTGCTGACCTCTGCCAAACAGTTGAGCTAACAGCGGAGTTATTAAAGTGACAGCTACTACTCTGAGACCTCCAGCCTTGCCGACTGAACAAACCTTACATGATACAAAGATATGATCACTGACTGTGGGACACACTTTCTTCTGTTATAAAGGGGAGGCAGAATACACTCGCCTTTCTGTAAATATGTGTGTGTTCATGTTTGTGTGCTTTCCTGTTGGCGTATCCGGGTGTGAGGAGCGTGAGCAAGCCACCAGGTGTTGACTTTGTTAAATAATGTGGTGTGTATTTATGGGTGTGTGTCTGTGTGCATAAGGGGCCATGATGGCAGAGGGCTTTTCCCAGCTCGTCTCTATCCAGTAACCCTATCATCTTACCTGAGACACAGGCTCTTTGTGTGTGTTTGTGCGAGTGTGTAATGCAGAATTATCACCAATCAGGATCACATAAAAGGGCCCATGTGACCTCTCCAGTAGGTCCTGTGTGTGCTGAAGGAGAGGTGTATCATTTCTGCATCAGCAAGGAAAAATGGTGTGTGCTTGTGTGTGTGTGTGTGTGCACAGAGGATAAGGTTCTGCTTATTCATGCTTTTTCATGCAGGACAGGTGTGTTTCCTCACAGCAGCTCTGCAAACACAGAAACAGAAAGTTCACTCACACCTTAAGAGTGAGGGCTGGGTCCCTCTCTACTACTGACAGTTTATCTTTATGTAAATACGACCGTTTTAGGAGCAGTTTTTGCATAATTCTCTCTGTCCTTTTCTTTTGCTAACGGATAACCTGCTCAGTTCCTCCAGACCCCAAGACAGTATATGTGAACAATGAAACGTGTGTTTAAGGTATACTAATGTATTTATGGAAAAGAATTGTTCTATGGTAAATGGCCACAGAAGAATTAGGTTTTTTAATAGAGCATTTATAAAGTTTGTTAAAATCAGATTGCTGTAAGTGCTCATTAATAGTTCAACCCACGGCCAAATGCTTCCAAAGAATTTATGCAGTCTCTCTTAACCTGACACACCAGATAGATCAGATCCATCCACCATCTATACCACTTTTCGTTTTGAGGTCGTGGGGGGCTGGAGCTTCATTGGATGAGAGAGAGAGTCAGGGTATCTGGCTATGTGGTGGTGTGGGATTAAGAGAGGAGCAAAAATATGTTTTTCATTCAGAAATATTTTTAGCGTTGGTCTTTGCCTTCTAACGAATAACTGTTGTCCATTTTTGATAAAACCGCAGACAGGAAGCAACCATGCTAATCTCGATATGTGCTGCCATTGTTTACAGGCATGCAGTAGCCTCTTGCTGTTGAGGTGCTCATGGCCTAAAGGGAAACTGATTCTGCAAACTGAGCTCCAGCTTGGTGTTACCAAAGGTGAATCTGCCTGATTACTCCCACTGAATCAGTGGGATCCAGCTTCTCTGTAAGGCTGTCCTCCTCTCTGTTCAAAATATGAACAGGCACAGGCAGCATATCAATTTAACTGAGTAATTCACATTTTTGTAGCTGAAAATAAAGAGTGATTTTTTCTTTGACTTGCTCTGCCGCTCCTTTAGCCCCCTCTAGGTTCCTATTGTTGACTCCTGTCCCCATGTCTATGTTCAGCTGAATCATAACAACAGCTGTGTATTATGGCACGTTCAGAATTGGTACACTGGAAATTGAATCTGTTTTTATGAATATATAGGGGCTGCCATTTTTTGTACAGGCACACTTCTAGGCATGTATTTAATTTTAATGAACTCAATGATAAAGTTGATGTTTATATTTGCGAAAATGGGGCAGCTCTTGATATTGATGAACTATCCTGCATCCAAATTTCTAGTTTCCCTTTAAAAGTTAAAACGGAGCATTAACTTGAATTCAGATAGGAGTATTCAGTTTACTTCTTCGATGTAATGTTGATCAAATGAAAACACTTTTGACTTTTCAAAGTACTGAAATGTTACGTACTGTGCACATGTCAAAACCAAGCTACTATATTTGACTATTACTACCACTACATTCCTTACTGTGTAGACTTTTTTACCATACTGAATATCTATCCATTCATCTGAGAGGCTTCAGTATACTGCCCTTCCTGTGTATGTTTCATGCCCATATATACAGTATGTGTGGGTTAGGGTAAAGCCTAAAGTGATGCCACAGATACAGCTCCTCTATTTATAGCTGATATAAAAGCATGCATCTCTGCTGATGCATGTGGAATGATAAATGCAAGTGTGGAGACTTGACACTCTCTTCTTCTTCTCTCCCTGACTCTCTTTGCCATTCATTTCATTTATAGGCGGAGAAGAGAAAGTGTGGCATATCCAAATCAAGAAACAGACGGCCAATCATCATTACCATTAGTGGTGTAATTATCAGCAGACTCGTTATCACTGTAATCATTCCCCCATGCCATATTCATCTATAATGACTTCCATATCACAGCGGAGTCACAGCTGTAATCACTCACTCCAGACTTCATCATCATCATCGCATCATTTATCAGCACATGACTCCACCACACACAAAACACATGTATTGAAAGGTTTTGTTTTAATTAAGACATTTTGAAGGCTGTCAGGGAGATGAACTTAGACAGATTTTTGTATTCTAAAAACTTCCTGGTTCTGGTCTCCCTCAGGAAATTTTCAAATCGAGGTTTTACATGGTAAACAATAGTAACATAACATTCGCCAATAAAATATTGGACTGTCCGGTAAATTGTTCCCGGTTCAATATGCACTTTTTTGTTTTGAGATCAAACTGTTAATTTATAAGTCAGAGCTCAGGGGTAAGGAAACTCTTGCTGCAAGTAGCGATGTGCTAAAATCAGGCAAAGGAACCTCAATACCCCCTCCTGAGCGGAGAAGCAGCAATATGCACCTACTCTAGCAATTTAAGGGACTCCTTTCTCTTCTTATCCGCGGTTGAGGTACAGAAAAAGATTTTAAAAAATCCGTTCCTTTGATACTGACAATGGTGGCCCTAAGGTTAATGATTGCATGTGGTGTGTTTTGGAATTGTGGAATTGTGTTACATAATTGTGATCATTATATCTATCAAATTACTTCTGATCGTATTGTTTTTCGCTAATAACCAGTTCCAGCTCTGAGGTATGAGTATAAGCATGAATGATTGTCTGTCTCTCTGTGTGGCCCTATAATTAGCTGTGTCTAGTTGTACACTGCCTCCTGCCCAATATAAGCTGGGCCAATCAGCTCCAGCCTCCTGCAAACCTAAAAGCGATAAGCAATATAAAGCTGGTGAACTGCTTGCTGCAAACTACTTTAACATGTGGGCATGATGGCTGTCATGTGTCCATTGCGTTGATTCAGTGCGTTGATGCAGACATGGGCTTCACTGTACACATCACTGGTAGGATCAGCATAAAGGCAGAGTAGAGATAAATAAGTGATTACAGCAGCTGAAACAATGATAAAGTTTTAAAGACAAGCTGATAACTAACCGTTTCAATAATGTGTCGATTCGAAATTTGGGAATAAGTCTGGTGTTGAAATTCATCTGGTGACCATGTACTGTTGTACATTGCTGACTTGGAGTTGACATCATGGTTGACTGTCCATAGTTATGTTTGCGGACGCTAAGTTTTCTTGGCTGTATTTTATTTCATATGAACTTGTGAAGTATAATTTCATACAATTAACAAAAGTGAGGCATTAAAGGGCACACCCTCTGTTTTTTATGGTTCTTTGATTATGAAAGCTATTAGCACAGTCAGCAGCAAGTCATCAGTTTATCATCAAAACTCAGAAAATACTTATGGTGAGCCTTGACCACTGGTCATCAGTTGTCAAACATTTGGTGATGGCATTGATTGCTATTTTTTACTTTATAACCTTTACCCACAGGATTATTGCCATGTTTTCAGTGTTCTTTTGATACAAGTAAACTCGGTGAGGTCTTTTGCACTATCTTGCGGTAACCTCCAGTAGCACATTTTCCTTACATGAAAGTACAGAAAAAACGCTTATGTTGCTAACAGATGAAACGCAAATGCATATTTATTTTTAATAAATGTTTGTCAAAGACGTTTGTTTGGGAATCTTTATAAAGTTCCAATAAATTACTATTCATACCATTGATGAATGGTGTCCACTGTCCCTAAAATGTAACATTGAAAAAAATGAACATGGTTTTTAAATTATTTGAAAAGTAAAACCAAACATTTTTAAAGCATTAATTTGGGATTTAATGAGTCATGCATGAAAAGGTTTAAAACAACCCTCACCTTTGACACTTGTAGGTTGTCTATATCTTTGTTTTCCTATGCCCTTTTTTTTTTTTCTTCTCTGAACTCCCTTTCACCCACCTCTCTGTATCTCCATCTCCATCTTGCTTCATCTGTTGACTCCACCGATTTAGTACGTAATAGAATTATGCCCACGTGTACTTAGCTGACTGTTTATCTTCATCCTGCACTGGCCGTCATTTTCCACTGCTCTCTTTTTTTCACCTTTTATTTGCCTTCCTCTCTTCATGCTACTCATGTTTCACTTCGCCTTTGGATACAAAACATAAACTGTTCTCCCTCCTTTTTTCTGACCTACAAGTTAATATGCGTCTACACACTACTACTTATACGGATGCTTTGTCCTTTATTGCTTATGACTGCCTTTTGTTAACATAAAACACTGAGCATTATCAGTATATGATTTTCTTTTTAGGTACATGAATAAATAGCACTTTGCTACAGATAATGAGTGCTAAATTTGAAAACATTTCACTATTAAGGTTGACAATGTACAATATCTAATAGATTGGTGTGGTGTAGAGTAGTACCAAATAAATTCTGAGTCACTAAACCTCTAAAACATTTCGTAGTTTGGCTAAAATAGACATTTTGACCAACAAGCCATTTGGGTAATATATGTACCCATTTGTTACATTTTACCAATAACAGTGTTGAAGTTAGTCATGTTATGTGGAAATTATTTGAGCTGTCAGTATTCAGGTGTTAACCAAGAAAAGATTTAGGTGGCATATTAACACATTGGATGCCTTAAACTGCAGTATTTGAGAAATACCTTGCAGTTTAGGCAATAGCTAAGCTAATTTTGCAGTGCAGTAGCTTAATAATGCTCATCGTGTTGCCTGACTGTCATAGTGATGGAAATAAAGATGCTTTTACTCCTTTGAATGTCCAGTTTTACTGTAAAACACTCACAAACTGCTTGCGGGAAATTCAAAAGTAATCTTTATTTTGCTATTAACAGTTTACTTTCATACCGTTCCCATCTGCCATTATCATTTGATTAAATCTGTCGCATGTACTTTCTCCATAGTCAAGGCAATGTAGCTATTAACCAGAAGTTTCTTGTTTTCTCTCAAAAACTGAACATGAAGTAAAGCACTGTACAAAGTAAAACCAGGTCATAGGATGGTTTATTTGTGAAAATGTCACACAGCTAAAATGCTAAAGCAGTGTGGAACTACTTAAAGTTCAAGTACTGTCACATTCCGCTAGCGTCATAGGGTTTTAGGTGTTATTTGGCCCATGCACTTGTTGAGGGCTAAAATGCACATGAGTCGTGCTAAAAGCTGTGCTTCCTCACGTGTCCACTTGAGGCTGGCTACAGGAACCTATGATTGCGTGTGCGCCTGGTTAAACATCTTTTGAACTTGATTCAAATAAAGGCTTTGTTCTCAGTACATAATATATCAACATGTTCTGTACGAAGGTGAAGTTTTTCACATAGTGTCTGATTTTGATTTATTGAGGATTTAGTACCGTACCGTACCGTCTTCTCCCGCTTATCCGGGGTTGGGTCGTGGGGGCAGCAGCCTAAGCAGGGAAACCCAGACTTCCCTCTCCCCGGCCACCTCGTCCAGCTCCTTATTGAGGATTTCCAGTTTTTGGAAATGGGGATATTACTGACATCTGATGGCCTTAAATTCTGCCTCTATGTCTGAGAAAAGGATAAGCTGAAGTCAGTTGAGATAAAATGTTCAGTATTGTAATGCTACTACAACACATCAACAATGTTCCAAAAACTCTTTATATAATAATGTAGCTGATGTCCCATGGCTTTATCCAATTCTTTTTACAGTGTACAGTAATAATCTGGCAAATTAAAGATAAATCTGCATTTTGGCTGGAGCGATTTGTAAACATTATGATTTACACAATATTGCCAAAAACCAGTTCAAGTCAAGAATCGATAGCAGCGAGCTTAAGAAATCAATATCTGGAGTCTTTTTGTGTATCAATTCCCTAATCGGTTCTTCCCACTTAATCCTATTGCATTGAAATCAAGGATTTCAGAGTCTTCTCAGAGACAGTCAGCAGAAATTATTACAAAGAAGTCAAAAATAAATTTGTGGTAGACCAGGTGCAGAAGCAGTTGAAATTGGGGTAGTTTTTTGTCAATGAAACAATGAAACAACATTAAGTAAGTGGATTCAGCAACTTGCAGAAGCATTCATCTTTGCAGCACGGCATTGAATATCTGAAGTGACATGTCACTGAAAACTTATTCCTTGCCAACTTTTGCTCACACAAAAATTCCAGAAGATGAGTGAATTGTTAAAGAATTGGACTGATATGCAGCATCCATAATGGTATTGGTACCTGTAAAGTCATATCAGTTTTTTGGTTTGGACCAAATATGTTGGGAGTGAAGGCACTCCAAGTTAAGAAAGCTTTGGTTCAACTGTTAAAGTCAGTATCATCAGTGAGTACATGTCTTTGTGTCCCTGTGATCCTAAAATAATGAAACACGTAAAAAATGGCTCCTTTTGTCAGCATAGACTATGTAATACAAAATCCTGAGATGTCTAGCACTTGA
Source organism: Scarus forsteni (assembly GCA_036419115.1). Classification (NCBI taxonomy): domain Eukaryota; kingdom Metazoa; phylum Chordata; class Actinopteri; order Labriformes; family Labridae; genus Scarus; species Scarus forsteni. The sequence goes on from JAZDUH010000037.1 coordinate 2,828,376, forward strand.
TTAAAATTGATTTTGATTATTGGAATTGAGTCAATTAATCCGAGTTTAAAATGATACAAACAATTCACCTCTGTGTGTGTAAGTATGATGAATACAAACATACATGTGTAAAATTAGGACATTTGTTATGTGAATACACGACTTATTTCCTGATTAAAGATAAATAATTTCAGGGCCTTTCTATATGGTTGTTGCATCTCCCCCTGTCCATGTGTGGGTTCTCTCTGGGCGCTTTGACATCCTCCCACTGACCAAACACATGCTCATTAGGTAGACTGGTGACCCCAAATTGCCCTGAGGTATGACTGTGAGAGTGAATGGTTGCCTGTCCCTCTATGTGGCCCTGCGGCAAAGATAATGGATGGATGGATGGATGGATACACAAACATTTAATCCCAAATCACCACGGCTAATGGCAGTACCTTTTAAAAACATGACCACATCAGCCATATTGTGACATTCGCCTGCTCCTAACATGTCTGTTCAAACAGCTTTTAATGTCAGCGTTCACTTTACACTCACTTTTGTACCTTCCTCCAGCCCTTTTCCAGCTCACCCTGCCTCACTCTCAGTTTGTGTTTTCAGGTTTCAGATTGCCATTTTTGGAATATCATTTCAAGTCGGTCCTTTCAGTTCCTTTGCCTAATAGTTAGGTTGTTGTTAAAGTGTAAGGCTGTGAGACTGAGATTTTCTTAAAGGGCATAGAATTAAATTAGACAAAAGCAAGCAGGGAGCAACAGATTAGCCAACAGTAGGTTTTTGTATACTGTGAGACTGTCACAGTTTGATTTAAAAGAATTACTGTAACATTTCTGGAACAAGCCATTCAGGGTGTAATTTGATTCCCAACATTGTCTCTCATTTCCCTTTTTGTAGAACTCAGTTTGAGAAAAAGGAAACACTCCTCGTGGTCTTCTGTAAAACTGAGTATGTGATCTGGTCTTAATGTGTGGTTATAGATACACAGTATGTACGGGGAAGGCTGCTAGGATGGATAAACATGCCGCATTTGGTTCTTGATTATGTCGCATAGTTATACCTGCCAAGCTTGTTAGACTTACTACACATTTGTTTCCTCTTAATTGAGATATTTTTATTTTATTGGAGATAAATCAAGAGTGTGGATCCATCATAAGCACTTCAGTTTTAAAAAAAACAGTCTATATTTGATTCCACAAGCTTTCATCACAGTACTTATGAAGGGATCAAGCGTTTACAGCTGTACAGATAAATGTAAAGTGAAGTATTGAATCATTTTCTTTAAATGAAATCCGCAGGGAGCTGACAAGAGAGGATGGAGTAGATTAAGCCATAAACCCTCTGGACTGCTCCGTAATGGGCGCTAAAATCATCTGGGACAGAAGACAACCCTTGGCCCTTTTCTGTCTCACTCAGTCTTCTCTCCTTCTGTTTTTTTTTCTCTCAGTATTTGTTTCTCTCTGTCGTGCCCCTCTTCTTCGAGTCTCTTTGTGTCACTCATCCTCCTCCTTTGTCATGATCTGTCTTTCTTCTTAATGCAACTCTCTTGTCTTTCTCCTCGTTGTTGTTATTATTAAGGCTAATCCCCCCTGGCAATTGTAACTGTAGTAACAGCTTTTCCCTGGAGCTGTCTGCAAGCACTGTCTCGACACAGGCTTATGAAGAATGTCTTCTACTTCAGACCTGACACCCTGTGAGGCAGGAGTCCCCATGGGTTTATTCATGAAATGGGGAACACATGTACAAAAACCTCTCAAATTAAAAATGGGGGTTTAAATCAACAATGCTTCTTTTACACATTTAAAGAATAGTTTTAAAGTGAATCTAAGGTCCATATTTACAGTAATGTCCCACTCCTTATTCCCTTGACATAAATTTGGATGTAGTGGACTATAACAAGCTCATTTTGAACACTATTACTAATAACTCTGCACATTTAACATGTCTAACAACAGCTGTGGGTAGGCAATATGCATTAGGCAGAACGTTGACATGTGCTGAGTAACTTTCTGTACTGAATGTGTTTTTATTGCATCAGTAAATAAAAGTTCTGTGAATTCTTGTCCCATCTCTTTTAATCTGAAAACTCATTACTCCCTCTTAAGTCCAATAATGTTTATACCGGCAGATCAAGCCTAAAGATTTCAGTAAGAATGCCTCTGAATATGAAATGTTATGTGGTGAATAGTGCTTAATACATTTATCAGATCACCTGTCACAAAAACAAGTAAACATATTTATTAAAGCAGTCTTTTGAACACATATTTAAACTAAATATTTCAGTCAATTGACCAAAATTTTGAACAGGAATGAGTCATTTCAAGCAGAATTCATTTTTTATACTCTAAGGGCGTTTTCACACCAACCACAGTTAGTGCGCACCAAAGAAGTTTTGGGCCAGGGTTTGGTTCGTTAGTGTCAATGCGAATGCAACCACCACTCTTTGGTGCACACCAAATCAGCCGGTCCGAGACCTCCATGAGGGGGTGGTCTCGATCCGCTCCATCCCCCTACATTTGGTGCGGTTTCACTGGTGTGAAACAAAGTGGTCCAAACCGATCTACTTTTGGTACATTACTTCTTGTTTATCCCGCGGTTGAATCTTTTGCTTCCTCAAATTTGTCGATTTGTTTACTATGGTTGAGGATTACGAGGACTTAAGAGAGTCCAGAAGGTCGCTGATGCCGTCTCAAGCACGATAAAAAAAACATTTGAAGGAAAATGTAGAAGAGAGCGAAACGTAAACATTGGTTGTCTGGTGTAGGAAATGGTTACCATGGTAGCCTCTTCTTCGTTCTCCTCCGTAGCAGGTTTGGTAACTAATTACATGCATATCGCCCCCTGCTGTTTCAAACTGAGTAAATACACAAGTGGGTCCGGGCACGGTTCGATATTGCCAGTGTGAATGACAGCCAGCGGGGAAGGGGGAGGGGGCGAACCCATGGCGAACTGTGCCATGGCACGGTTCGAAACAAGTGGACCTAATGTGAAAACGCCCTAAGATAGCCGCCCATTAGACTTCTCTGAGTAGTCAGAAAATAATGAAGCACAACATTCAACTGCTAAAAAATAATTTTGATCAATACTGCAAGTAAATAAGTGTAATCTCACATCTTAATTAAATAATAATTTGCTTTGATATTTTCTTTTTTCTTTTTGAAAAACAGAATATTAAAATTCATGGGCGGCAATAATAATCATGTTTTAGCATATAAATTTAACATTTGGTGAAAACCCTTTTACATCCTTTACATTATGTCAAAATACAATTATTGTAGGTATTTTACCAATGCTGTGTCTGAAGCCCAACATTTGGGTGGTGGTCTGATAAATTTGTTTAACACTGTATACTCATGCTGGTCACTCCAAGGACTGGGTATGAAAATCTTTTACAAAAATATTCATCACATGCTGCACTGAATTACAGCACAGATTTGATGCTTTTTTCAGTACTAATCACTGAACGCCAGGGGAAGAAATGCAGAAGCATGATAAAATGGGTCGAGACAAGAGGAAACTGTATGAATCCTCTTTTTAGTTATGTTTTACTTCAGGAATCAACAAAGCAGCAAAACTGTTTCAGAAGTATCAGTTCAGTACTGGTATAAAAAAAAAACAATATCCAAATTTTGTTGCTCCTCTTATTCATTTGTTACATGGGAATTCATGACAACACTTTTTGCCAATCATACTATATCATTCTGACATCCCATGAGCAAGATACTGGTATATTATGTCATGTGTCCATATATGTACTAAAATATGATTGCACAGGAGTATTTTGCTTGCTTGACATCATCAGAAAGTTGAAATCCTCAACATTTTATGCTCTTTCCTACACTCATCCACCAATCATAATATTCCAACGTGGTTCCAAATGGTTGTTCTGCACTAACAAAGACCCCTTCACCCAAGTCCAGTAAAATATTAGTCCAAACACATGATTTGATGCAGAAAAATCAGTAGATTAATGTTTCTAAATCCAAAGATGTGAGCTGAAGCACACTGTGCAGTTTTACACAGCAATGGAGAAATGCTTGACAGAAAGAAAATATAAAGAAAAAAGAGCTGAAAAAGTCTAGTGAAAAAAAACTCAACCATTTTGTATTGTGAAGATATCTTAATAATCAATTAATAATCAATGTTTTCAGCGTAACAGCAGACTTATTAAACTGACTTTTTCAGGTACAGGATCAAGCATAAAAGAAAGCAAACTTCTTTCAGAGGTGAGCCTTCGTCTTTCTTGTTTCATCTTTTTTTAAAAAAGTGAATGGCTGAAACTAAATGTGTGAATCTGTCCTGAGGCAAAACAGTAAAAATATGGTAGACAGACATGACTCTCCCTCATACCTTGCTTTGCAGTACACCCCTCCAGGCACAGAAAGTTAGGTAACCCAAGTTGGGGCTCAATCTTGCAACTAAATAAATTTTTAAATCATCTTAAAATAATCTTCCAGGTTAGTTTTGTTATTTACAATCCTGCAATCCTTTTATTTGACTATCTTTAAAAATAATAATGCTCTACCATTGTAGCCATTTAGCCCAAAAGAAAGACCCAATGACAGACACAACAACAACATGCAACATGCTGAAGACACCAGTAATGATCCTGTAGCTTGTCAGCTGATATTGTATTTCGGCTTTTCACATCTTCTTTTCCAGCTCTACCCTGTCGGTCAACACATACATATTTTATTTTATAAACATTATGTCTTGTTTTAAGCAAAAACTTAAGTATTGGCTGATACTGACATTCAGCTTTTAGGCCCATACCTGGTGATAGTGATTGATGATAATATTGTGCATCCCTGATTAGTAGTATAATCAAGCAGCACTAAAGCTGCTGCGCTAGGTAATAAACTTTAGCCACATACATGGGAGATATTTAAAATTAATTTTATACCAAAAAACATAAGTGTCATATCTGAGTTTTTTTCATTACACACACAAAATGCACATTTGTTAATTTCATCATTACTTCACTGCTTAACAGGAGGTCTGTGGGTTAGATCATCAGATGATGGACCTAATAAGCCTAAGCCTAATATGGGAAACACTGCAATGAACACTTTTGCTTTTCGTTTTACCACTAACACTCTGTTCATAGTTGGATTTGTCATTGCCCTCTAGCTTGTTCTAAACTCTGTCAGTCATGAGACCGGTTTGCTACAGCTGCAGGTAGAGGATCAGATGATCTTATCCGACTGCCACTCATCTTTGCAACCCTTGGTACAATAATCTGATTCCAGATCATTTTTTAAGCTTGGATATTTTCAGTACTATTGTATGGAAAAGTATGTGGTATGTTATCATTGAAAAAAATGTGAGTATGTTTTTGACAACCTTGCAAAACCAGAAAAGGAAAGCACATCAGGTTACGTTGATAAATGTAGACGTCTCTTTGGTGTTATCTTTATTTCATTGAAAAGTCAATCTCTATTGAATCTGAGTTCCTGCTTGAAACAAGTTGGTCTGGTGTGTTTTTTCTCTTGTAGCACAAGGCCATTTTATCATTGTTGTAATATTGCGTGCTGATCCTCAATACATTCAAGCAGAATTCAGTTATTGTCGGTGTTATTTCAGGACAATTTGGGCAGCCAGAATACTCAGAATGTTATGATATCAGATTGGTTTATTATAAGATGCATGATCATAAAGACAACACAAAATCAAAAGAAAGGTCTCTAAATAACACAAAGATCAATGATGAAAAAGTCTTCTCACATCTGAACATGTTCTGTCAAGCCTTTGGGTTTTAGAGAAGCAAAATGTAAGTATGCAGAGATACGAATTGAATATGAATTTAAATTTAATCCACTGGATGTTTTTGGCTCCCTCTAGTCATTGATGTAACTTGTTGGCATTTTTGTCTCAGATGTTAAAAGGGCCATGACATGTTACTCAAACAAGATAATCAGACACTGGGACATTTGATTGGTCAGTAGATTTCCATGATGTTGTAACTTTATCTGTGGGTCAAAGTTGAAGTTTTAAAGCATCTCGGTTATGTTTTCATTTTGAATAATGTGTGTGTGGGGGGAATTCCCAATTTACATATTTATCACTGTGGATACACAAAAAAACAGCATTTCTGAAAACCACTGAGCATTCTGGCTGGATTAAAGCAATTCTCCAAGGGACATGTTTGACCTGTAACCATCTTACAGATTCACTGAAAGGTTCCAAAGATCCAAGTCAACAAATTAAGTGTCACTGCTTGAGGGCGCAGGCGACCTCATGGAGCAGGAGGGTTGACAAAACAGCTCTCCTCCAAACGTCAGGGGACGTGGACAAGCACTCAAATGTCCTGTTACCCTGTCACTCTCCCAGGCCATTTGACAGACTATAAATGTGTCTGTCTCTCTGTGCTCTGTACTGATTGCGTTTCTCATTTAACAGCTCCGCTCTAGTAATGACTCATCTGTGGTCTGACTGATACGCTCACTATATTCTCTTTTTGTCCCTCACACATACTTTGTGCTCTCTGACTCGAGGCTTTCTGACCATCTGAGGCCTGATCATTCGCATCCCAGATGACATATCTTTTTGAGTGTTTGTTTTGGACTGAATGGAGGCCCCCTTTAACATTAGTGTTTAATCAGATGATGTGTCAGCTATACCCCACTCCCAAGTTGCCCTTTTCTTCATTGAATATTTATAGGCTGCAGCGTCACTGAAGTCTGTCTGATTCACAGCCTCACACAGTAGCTAATGCTGAAATGAGCTTCAAGAAAATTAAGGATAAGAGCTTAACAAATCCAGTTTCACTCATTTGTGTTTGTGGTTATTAGGGATGTAATGGTTACCGGTAAAATGGTAAACCGCAACAAAATTTCCCACAGTAATTGTTACCGTGTCCTGTTAAATACTGTTATATCGTGTTTGATTACCACACTGTTTTAACAACTCACAGTGATGCTGCTCTTTACTTGGAAAAGCCTGAACTATGTGTGTCTGCTCCTCGGTGAAGCAGCCGTCTCTCACAGACGGAGGAGCAGTTTGCATTGTTTGGTCTCTGAAAGTCCAGCACCTGGAGCCTCGCTCAGACTCTTACAAGTTTTCACACCCCCCAACTAAAATGTGGGAGTGTTTGTAAAACAAGTTAAAACATTTTTTGGGCCATCTCAAAACTTTGAACATGTTCATTTACAATTGTTTATAAAGAGAAACCTATTTAAAGTACAAATCCATTTTTTTTTTCTTGCAATTACACACAGTTTAAGCATTTATATCATAATAATGAGAGATACTTGCCAGAATTGTTTTTTCTAATGAAACAAGTTTTAAAAAATTTACTTATAGGACATTTCCTGACACAGTTATTGACAAAAAAGCAAAAGAACTGTTAAAATTAGAATATTAAAGGGGTTAAAAGATTTCAAGACTGTGTAAAAGTACTTTTTGAACATTTTGAGCACACTGCAACTATACCGCGATAATAATGATAACCGTGATAATTTTGGTCACAATAACCGTGGTATGAAATTTTCATACCGTTACATCCCTGGTGGTTATCCTGGATACTTTCATTTAAAGCCATTCTTTGTCTCTTTTTCAGTGTCGGATGGTGTGTAAGGAAGTGTGTGCTGAGACCATGTATGATGTCCTCCACGACATTGACTACCGAAAGGAATGGGACAAAAACGTCATCGAGACCTTTGATATCGCCAAACTCACAGTCAACGCAGATGTTGGGTACTACTCATGTATGTAACAAGCTCATGCATTAGCATTAAGTGTTCGCAAAAGCATTCACTTGTTAGTAACATGATTCTGGGCAGTGAGAGGAAGCGGGGATACAGATTGTGGCACACATTTGTGCCACAAAGTTCAGGTCAACAGTTTTGCCTTGTCTGTCACCAGGGACTTGTCCAGGACTGCTTAAGAACCGGGACGTTGTCACACTTCGGTCCTGGCTGCCAATAGGGAAAGATTACATCATCATGAACTACTCCATCAAACATCCTGTGAGTATTAACAAGAACACACTCACACAAACATGCCCACTCACACAGGAGTAACATATGCTTAGCTTGGGCCCTGCTCATTCACCCATCCTTCAGGGTCACACGAGATGTAAAATACACTTTTTAGTTTTTTTTATTCAAAAATATGTGTCAATTTCCTGTCTGCAAGCCTCCCAACATGAGAAAAGTTGCTGTTGCTTGCCCAGCCTTTCAGAAAATGTGTGCTTGAACAGTCTGTTGTTAGACAGTCCATGTTGATCTCCACATGAATCCCAGCTCTGACATTACTGAATAGCCAGTCACAATGCAGAATGTTGGAATGGTACCTGGGGTGGCTAAATTAATACCCCACCAGGGCTAAGCAGCAGCTGTGTCAAGACAAGTTGCACCCACCCACAAAATTCCACAAAATTTGAGAAAGTTTGAAATATGGTAACTTCCTAATTGTTGCCTTACTCAATAATAAACTTTTAATCCCCACCAAGTTTCACACAGTGCAAGTCCCTGCTCCTGTGGTTAAACACTTTTAAATGCCATAAAAATGTCTCCTTGTGATGTCAGTGTAGGATATACAGTCTCCTCTGGATGGTAGACTCCCTGAGCCAGGTGTTTGTTCAGCCCACAGCAGACTGCAGTTAAAGGAACATACTGTATGTAGGCATGTCTGAGCAACAGCAGAAAGCATGAGAACACAGTGTGAGATTGCCAAAGCCACATCCACTTCTTTAGAGGGGTGTGGTCAGAAAAAGCTCATGTTACACACACATGTTACACACACTTAACAGCCTGTTCTGAGCAGGGCTGAAACAAAGAGGTTTAAAGGCTTACTAAAAACAAATATTTTAATCAATGTTTAGGCAACAAATTTCAACGCCTTCTTCAGGAAACATCTGAGACCAGTGCAAACTTTTTGAATAGGACAAAAAAATTAACAAAATTTAGCCTGTATTGCCCCCAAAAAGTTCGATTATCCTTTAATAATACTAACTAGTGTTATATTTTATATTATTGGAAAGCCTGACTTGTCACCTTCCCCGCAAGGTGCAACTTAAAAGGACCATACATTCATTGGATGGGCAGCACAGACAAAGTGTGGGTAAAGCCCAAAAGAAATGCCAAAATCCTCTCCTGCCCTGCCACTGTTTCTCAGGGAGGCAAGGGTGAGGAACCGGTGTTCTTGGGGTGTTGTCTTTCTAAGATGTCCTTTTAGTGGTCTGTCTTTGTCTTCAACAGTCTCCTTGAACATGGTCCTAGGTAAAAATGGTACCAAGGCTGATGCCATATAATGCTACCACTCTGTGTACCAGTACACCTGCCTCCATTTGCAGGGATTTTGGCATAATTTTTTTGGACTCTACCCACATTCAGCTGTGTTAGTCCCTGAGTGCACAATCCTTACAAGTTTTACCTGGTTGATAAAGCGACTAATCAGGATTTTCACCAACATAAAATGCAATACCAATTGATGTGATTAAAGTAATCAATGGAATCAATGTTTATACACTTTTTTAAGAGTAAAGAATTTTCTAAAAATTGAAAACTTAAGTGCCAAAAAAATTAACAAAATGACCAATTCTGTGTCAAATATGTGTTTGAGATGGGTATTTGCAGTTTCTTCGATACATTTATAATTTTTTTTTTCAAACCCTGCGAAATCTATAATGACGGACTTTGCATGTTCATTGCAGAAATTATTTTAACTGATGATACGCTAAGATGTTTGTTTGTGCTTAGCTTTCTGTCACTTAACACAAATAGACCACCATATATTCTGTCGCCCAGGCTCCCTCATAGCATTTAACTCCTCACCTCTAATCCTCACTCCCCTACCTGTACCAGTGTGGCCTTACAAGACATTTCCAAGTACTTACGAAAGTGTTTTACAAACTGTTTTTGCCCAAGTCGCAACTAAAAATAAGCCAAAGTCTCAAAGACCACGATATTCATATCCGTACACATAGCATCTTTGATGTGTCTCATGGTAACATACCAGTCTGATTCCGTACAGTATGTTTTTTATCTCCAAGTGCCCAATAAAACGTGACAGACTATTCTGATGTAAAAATCTATAAACAAAGCAATCCAACGTTTATATTCCAAAGCAAATTTAAGCCTCATTTTTATACACAAGTTATGGTTTTACATCGTAAAGCACAACTAGCCTTGCCTTAAGGCACTCACTGTGCCCGTCCACACTACTGAGAACCACTGCCTTAAGATATATTACTTTGACTGTTTGTCAGAAGCACTCTTAAAAATGAGAAAATTGAAAAAGATTTGAATTTTTTGAAGATGAAAAAACGTTAAATTCTTTAGACTATATAGCAATGAATTAATGCTTAAGAATCATATTAACATTAAAGAAATGTTTTTGTCAGTTTGCTTTGGGGTTGAACTTAAGGTGTTGTTTTTTCTGAAATTTACAACGTTTTAGTGTCTTGAATCTCAACTGCTAGGCTAATGACTTTCCACACAATTAGAAATCATATTCCTCATAAACATAATCATTGTTGCCTTTGGTTTCTTGTAACTTAACACCTTTTTAACTCAAAAATTGTGACTTAACATTAAGCAATCAATCTTTAATCAGCAAATGGTTAGATTGTTTTCCTGTATCATTTTGCAAGAAGCACAGAAATGCCATCCTAATAGATAAAAAACAATGTTCACTTTTTGTTGGTAACTTACATGTTGAGGTAGAAATGCTATTTGAGTTGGACTTGCTGGTTGGTGCTTTCTGTCTCAGAATAGTTTGCACGCAGCTTACATTGCAAACTGGTCCACTTTTAACAGCTTTTTTCCTGGAGCACTTGGCAAGTGTATAAATGAGGCACATTGAGTGAGCTGTCTTGATCGCTGATCCAGCTCAGCAGGCTTTGCAGGGTGCTGCATAAAAAAAGAGATCTTTGAATATTTGTGGAAAGTCTTCTGTACAAAGCCGTGTGTGTCAGTCATTGAAACATCTAGCTGTCTTCTACAGCAACATTTTGTCCTGAAAGTAGAGCCTGGCTTTTTTCCAACGAGAAAGTACTTCTTGAAGCTTTTACCTGCAGGAATGATCGATGCACTGGGCACTGGAACTGCCTCACTTCAAGTGAGCGACAGTAATCCGATTCAGTTGACTGCATTGTGTGTGCGCTTATGCTTTTTAAGAACACGAGTGATTTGAATGTCGAAGGGCAGTTAAACAAATAGACTGATTAGAAAACCCCAAGACTGTGTGAGTGACTTTCCTTCTGGATTTAGTCCCAAATCTTCAGCCTTAGGTTTGGCTCAGTTTCTGCTTTTCTCTTCCAGCTGGAGGAAGAGGTTAGGAGCTGTTGTGTTAAAGGCCTGATTATGGTCACCCCACCGTACGGCGCCAGAATCAATCTGTCAAATGACCTGCGAGGTGTCTATGCTTGTTTAAATGTGAGAAAATTGAAAAAAATGCATTGCAGTGTGCCACTGAATCTTGTTTCATCCAACCAAAGTGCAAAACCTGAAGATATTCAAAGAGTCACACAAATCTGCATCAAGGGTAAACACAAACCCAATTTCAAATAAAATGTGGATGTTGTGTAAAACAATTTTAAAAAAAAAAAGGAAACAATGATTTGCAAATTCTTTTCAACCCACACTAATTGAATACACTACAAAGACAGTATATTTTATAATCAAGCTGATAAATTTTATTGTTTTGGGAAATTTTCATTCATTTTGATTTTGATGTCTGCAAATGTCCCAAAAAGTTGGGACAGGGGCACAGAATACTTAGAAAGTATTTTGTTGAGAATGAGAAATACTCAAAAGCACCTCTTTGGAAAATTTCATGCGTGAGCAGGTTAATTGGAAACAGCTGAGTGTCAGTAGTGTGTATAAAAGGAGCATCTCCAAAAAGAAAACATGGACTGGGTGAGGTTCACAACTTTGTGAACAACTGTGCGAGTAAATACTCCTGGATTTGGAGCAACAATTGCTGCCGTACAGGCAACATTTTTTCAGGGGTAATCCATGCTTATTCAGCAAGACAATGTCAAGCCACATTCAGCCCATTACAACAGCATCAAAGTTAAAGAGTGCTGATAGAGACTGTCCAGCCTGCAGTCCAGACATGTCTTTAATTGAAAATGTGTCGTGCATCATGAAGCTTAAACCACACAACTGAAGCCCTGGACTGTTTAACAACTGATGATGTACATCAAACAGGAATAGCATAATAGTAATGGTATAAATTCAGCCCACAGAGCTTCAACAGCTGGTGTCCTCAGTTCCCAAACACTTATTGAGTGTTAAATGAAAGGTGATATTACACAGAGGTAAAAATGCCCCCATCCCAGCTTTTTTGGAACATGTTAGAAGCATCAAATTCAAAATTAGTGAATACTTAGAAAAAACAACAAAGCTTATCAGTTGAACATGAAATGGTTTTGTATTCAACTGTATTGTAGTGTATTCAATAAAATATAGGTTGCAAAATGTTCAAATGGTTGTTTTCTTTGTTTAATCATGGTTTTACGCAATATCCCAACTTCAATGGAATTGGGGTTTTTACTTTTCCGAAACACTTTAAAACATGTCAAGACCAAACATCCCACACTCTCCCTTTCCTCCTCTTTTTGGGCGTCAGTTTTCTCTGCCTTTATTCCTTTGCAAGTTGCTTTTCTCCTCTTAGTGTCGCTCCCCACAATAATGTTTACAGAGCGATAAGACTTCTCATGTGACTTCTGGCTGTTGACTTCCACCTCCCCTTCCGCATTCCTTCATCAATTAGTGGTTACAAACATAATAGACAGTGTGTGGGTGTTTGTGTTCCACGTGTGTGTCTGCATGACTCTCTGTGTTATTACCCAAGGCCTCTCTTGATAATGAGTGGATTTTGAGAGCTTGACCTGTGGTTTAAGCTCAGAGGGATATGTCCTGAAGTTCATGTGTACTGCCAGGAGTCAGCCCACTTGTACAAAATTTGACACCTCATTTAACTGTGCTCTTGTAGCTGGACAGTCACTTCAGCTTTTTAAGCCATACACATTAAAATGGACTGTCAATGCACTGTAAAATTTAGCTGCTACTTTCTGATTGTAGCTTTCATTTTTCTTTTATCACTGAGCCACTCATCGCTGTGGAGGTATAAGAGGGGTCTTAAAAATCCCATATTCATTGTTTAAAGGTCCCATATTTTGCTCCTTTTCTGCAGTTTAACATGGGCCCTTGATGTCTTCATGAAACATTAGTAACATGATTTGGTCTTAAAGCCCATGAATCAAGCACAGCTGCATTCTTCCCATGCTCACATAACCACTCTGTTCAGAACAACAGTTTTTTTTTAATTGTATTTTTTGGGACATTTTGTGTCATTTTTGGCATTTTTTGGGCATTTTGTGTCTTTATTGACAGGAGAGAGACAGACAGGTTTGTGAAAGGGAGTGAGAGAGTAGGGGAAGACACTCTGCAAACTGATCACAAGCAGGATTTGAACCTGGACCGGCAGAAGCATGTACGTACATGGGGTGCTTGGTTGCTAACCACTCCGCCAAACCAGCACCCTGAGAACAACTGGTTTTGAGGGCAGTTTCCTTAATATGCTAATGAGCCAAAACAGAGCCGCAGCCGATGCAGTATATACAGGGATTTCACGATAGTCCTGCACTATATCTCAAGCGGAGCGTACTGCTGCTCCAGCCACGAGCTGCTAACAGTCCTGACCACACACAAACCGCAAATTCATGCTGGTTACCAGATAACAGCAAAGCTCATTTCTCCCAAACATTACAGTGGTTAAAGGACTGATTTTATTCAGCCAAGAGTTAAACTTCTCTTGACTAATGTAAGAATGCTCATAGACTGAATTTTAGTTTGGAGATGGATTGTTGGTACTGAGCCCGGAGTCAGGAAAAGTCTAGTTGCCAGTCCTGTGACTGAAGTTGAAGAAGCAGTCGACCGTGAAGTGACTGACACACACTCACACAGGTTTTAGCTGATTGTAGCTGCTCATTCCCTTGAAAAATAAATTTAATCCACTGGGCTCTTTGGTCCTCCATGGCTCATAGCCTATGTGAAGATATATGTGGCTGATAGGTTTTGGATCTAGACATGGTGAATCCTGATCTCTTGCTAAGTATATAAGCTATAGAGCGGCACAGACTCAACAGCTCACCAAATACCATGAGTTTACTTTTATGCAGCCGGCTAAATACAGGTTTTCTTGTCTGCTCTCACATTTTATGAGCTGGTAGGATGGCCAAATACCCTAAAAATGTGCTCAAAGGCCTAACAAAAGTGATTTTTGTGTAATATTTCTCCTTTAAAATGTTTTTACCATGTGATACAGCACTTCTGCGAACAAGACATATAAACCTCCCATTATGATGACCTACTGTTGTTTAGTTAGTCAGTTTAAGCCAATTCAGGCCATTATTTCTTACTACTTGTCCCCCACTGGGGTCACAGGTACTGAGCCTCTTATGGGACCATAGGAAGGGTACAAACTGGACTGGTCCCTGGTCATTTCAGGGAGAACAGGAAACATGAGGTTAAAAATATGTTCATCAATTGTTTTGATCGATTAAAAAGGAAAATTAATGACACTAACAAAAACCTCGTCTCTATTTCATGCTTCTTGTTTTGATCTTAAACATGCCAATTAATGAAAGTAAACTTCATGATGGAGTTGTCATCCTGAGCATGATACCACAGGCACACTGTCAGTCAGCTAATAAAATAATTTGAGTATGTAAATCCCTTCAGCTTCTACCTCGACCGTCCAGTTACCTTCACCAAGGAGGCTCATTTTTGTTTGCTGGTCATGGTATAAAGAAGAAACTATTTGATTCTGGTGGTCATTTGACGCCGGATGCTGATCCAGGAATTGTTGAAGGATCTCTGTAACAGTGCAAGAATGGGTCATTTTTCCACATTTTTGAAAGCTACCTGTACTCACCTAACAGAGTTGGAAATGCCTTGGTGGAGGTTTGTGCTCTTTCATTCTATTTTATTTCTGCGTGGTGGTCACTGTCCAAAATAACTTATTCCTGTTCAAATATTTGTCGAGGAACAATAGCAACATGAAAGTTTTAAAATAATTTTTGAAATATGTGTAGAATATTTATGTTTTTATGACAAGTGAATACAAAAGTATACAAGAAGACATATGTTCCTATAAAATAATTCAAATCATGAAGTAATTTTTTCATGTTGATTATTTCTTCAACTTGGCTAAACCTGTTCTCACTCTTTAATAAAAGCCTTTTAAATTCTCTTAAAAGCTGCACTTGTGATGATCAGTGGGAGCTGTTTTGTGCTGCAGAGGGCAGCAGAAATTCCTACACTGTAATGTGTCTGTAGATGGAATTTGGCACCAAACATGAGTCAAATATTAGAGACAAAGTAAAGCTGTTTCTGAAGTTCTTCACTGTTGAAAGCTTCTCAAGCAGACTGCAGCACTGTGTGCTTCTTCAGAGAGCCGCAGAGTGCCTGTCCCAGTTAGCAGAGGCTAACCAGTGCTGTACCATCATCATGAATAATTATCCTTAGATTTATCGTCAGAGGAGCCAGCAGAGGAATGGTGGGCTGGAGCTGGCCTTTACTTCTGTGTTTTTTTTTAACTGGGAAGTGCAGCCTGAATATACATCAGAGAGCTGACTGAAATATCAGAGTGAGAGGCAGCAGAAATCACCCTCATGCTAACCCTGCATTAATTCTGCTGGTTTGAATGGTATGAAAACCTGCAGTCAACATGTTTGTTTTTATGTGGCTGGGCTTTTTATATCTGCATGAGGATGCATGTGTACAAGTGGAGTGAAAACACAACATTTCCGTAATAAATTATTTATATCTGGAGTGAACATCTGAACATGAATGATGATTTTATGGAGCTCCTTGTCTTGTTCAAGGCTGTCAGTCCAACAGTGTAGGAGGATGATGCTGACTCTAAATGTGTGTGTTTACAATGTCTCCACAGAAATACCCTCCCAAAAAGGATATGGTGCGAGCTGTGTCTCTTCAGACAGGATACTTAATCCAGTACCAGGGACCCCAGAGCTGCACTCTCACTTACCTGGCCCAAATAGACCCACGAGGTAACAACTCTCACACACATGCATTCAAAAAGCAACAGACTAAAACACAAAGGTATAAAGACACACAGACGCAATCAGTCCAGGTGCTTAAAGGATAACTTCGGTTCCTGCAGCTTTTACATTGTTTATAGAATGAAGAACAACAATATACTCACCCAGAAGGCTTTCCTGATGCAAACGGTGCTTCGGGAGATATTTAGATCCAAAATCGAGCAGCGGACACCGATATGGAATGGTGGGCTGGAGCTGGCCTTTACTTCTGTGTTTTTTTTTGGGAAGTGCACCAATATTCCATCATGACGGACGGCCATTGTAGCCTGTGTCTCTCCACACAGCGCTGTGTGGCTGAACTAACCTCTAAACGGACGAGTCTGTTTGGATGCCCTTGGCGCATGCGCAGTACTCTCTGGAGCGTTGTGATCGCTTCCTCATTTCTATCAGCTCCTTATCTGTATAATCTGGCTCCAAACTGTAAGGACCTCCATCATATTCAAAGTCCTCCTCCACAACATCTTCATCCCATAGATATTCGGCCCATTTTGCACAAAACTGGAAGAAGAAAAGTCGATTTGTAGCTGCCCTGAAACAATGAATGATGATTTTATGGAGCTCCTTGCGCAAAGAGCATGTAAACAAACTCGTTGGTTCAGCCACACAGCGCTGTGTGGAGAGACACAGGCTGCAATGGCCGTCCATTCGGCGCGAATCATGATGGAATATTGGTGAAAAACATGAGTTTTTGGACGACTAATGCAGTTTTTAGGAGCGGCGATCTATGCCCTACAGGCTACCATTATATCGGTGTCCGCTGCTCGATTTTGGATCTAAATATCTCCCGAAGCACCGTTTGCATCAGGAAAGCCTTCTGGGTGAGTATATTGTTGTTCTTCATTCTATAGACAATGTAAAAGCTGCAGGAACCGAAGTTATCCTTTAACACACACTCAAAGTTCTAATGAATGATTCATTCCCTGCTTATGTCCAAAGGTGTCCCCATAGAAACCATATGAAGGACAGAGTCTATTTCGCTTGGCTGCCTCTCTCTCTGTCCTCCTTTTTCTCTTCTTCTCTTACTCATCAAGCTCTTTACTCTCCCCTTAATCCATCGCTTTCCTGCTACCGTCTAACATGTACCTGTGAATGACTTAATCTCCATAATCACTCTTTTTTTTCCAGTGTTCATGTTTTTGTGGGAGTGACGGAGCATCTGGGTGTAATGAGTCGTGTGCATGGATGTGTTATAAGAACTTGATAGCGTGGCTCCGCCTTCTACCATGTAACGGATTTGCAGCCATAATAACCCCCGTCAGGGCACCGCCATTGTGCAGCCAGTAGAGAATCTGGACCATATCTGGACGCAGCTGTCGTAAACGGTCGCAAAACTCCGCAGCATACAGTGTACACAATCATTGTGAAACTGCCGTAAACCGCAGTTATTTTTAAACTCTAATAACTGATGAAAAAGAAACTTTTCAGAAAAAAGAGGACTTGGAAAAAACGCAGCCCAATAATACTTTCATATCACCACAGCATACGGGTGGGGGAAATATTTCTACGAGGTGTATTAATTTTTTGAAGTTTCACCACGGCCCGTTCAGATGAATGGGGGAGACGGAGAGTTGACCTATACTGCAGCCAGTCACCAGGGAGAGCAGTTTTTGTGGCGACTTCAATTCGAGCCCAGCAACATGACGTCCATGTTTTTTACAGTTTATGGTCATGTGTTAAAGAGCTTATCTTCAATGTTTGTTTAAACATCTATTAATATAGAAAACTCTAAATACATCCCTTTTTCCCAGTCATTCTTTTCCTCTAAAACATTTTTCCTTAGGCAAATTAGCTTTAAGGTTTGAAGATGCCGGCACTCTTACACTATGGGTGGTGATTTGGCCAAGCGGTAAGCAATCAGGCACCTCCCATACCCTCCCTATCAAAGCCTGAGGACCAGTTGAAAAACTAGTAATTTATTGAAAACTGTAATAAAAGTCAAACATGGTTGTGACAGCTGAAAAGTTGTCTGCATGCATGCTTCCTAAACATGAGTTATCTGCTGAAATGAAAATTGATAAGACTTTATTTATACCAATGCCTTTAGTAATCCCACTGATCAACCTGGTTCTGTAACGATTCCCTTATCGAGCCTTGTGGATTTCCTGTGTGGGCAAAAGTCAACCTGCACTGGTATTCAGTGCTGCGCTGTATGGATGAATGCTTCTGCAAGTTGATAGTGTCTGCCATGATTTTAACATCTTTGTTGTCAATTCTGCTGACTGCCTCTTATGAGAGCATGACATCAACAATTTACAAGGCATACAGATTAAAGTGGAATTAATTGATGAAGGAATTGGTAAGTAAAATGCAAATGATATAGATACCATGAGTTGTTATCAATTCACAGCCTGATTGGTTATCGATTTCCATCCCTAGTAATCTTCTAACAAAAAAAAAAAAATAACAGGGGCCTCGCTTTAACTTGAGCACGACCTCCTCAGGTGGAACAACACAGCAGTATCTACGTCAGACTGTATTATTATTTTATACTGTATCCAGATGACTTTGAGGCTGCTTTGTTGGACCAGACACATTTTTTATTGATTTTCCACATCTTTTTTTCCCAAACCAATGTCTTCTTTCTCAAAGTTTGATCATAATTTGCCACCCAAAGCTCCATTTGTGCTCCACCTTAACAACTTTTTGTCCTTTGTGGTGTCCACTCACCTGCTGTTGCTCCTTCTTCCATTCTGTCATCCTGTTACACAACATTGGAAAAAAACCCAGACTTTGTTTTTAGATTTTTTAGTTAAAGATTTCAGTCAGTCGGTAACAAATATGTTGAAATGTTGCCGAGACTGTAAGGAGAAAAGCCAGTCAACTAGAAAAACAAGCTACACACATGCAGGTAGTGTGCAGAGATGTGTTCAGGGTTCATTTGGAAACATTATGGTGTTAATGTTAGCTCTAAAAATGTACTATCTGAACAAGATTTGTTCATGATGTGTTTTAATGTAACTTCAAGAGAAGGACATTTAGGTTTTTAGGATATTGAAGGTGAAGGGAACTGTGTTTCCTAAGCATCGAAATAATTTCAATTTAATGAAAGTTGGTTAATGTTCTGAGTCTTACTACCCTTGATTTATTGTACTGTATGCACTGTTAAGTCTACTGTATACATCTTGTTTTTTCTGTCAGCCAATGACCATATAAATTCAAAAAACATAATCTCAAATCATCCTAAAGTGCATTTTGCACTTCTCTGAGCAAACTCTTCTTAAACTCAGTTTTTACAAAACAGGAAACATGGTCGGTATTTGTATTGGCCTATCTCACAAACTGGTAGCAAATAACCTGATTAGGACATCCCTTCTTTTACATACACAGTGTCTCTTCCACTAAGTTGCTGCTTCAAAGCAGCTCAGAGCTTTAAGCTTGTGTTAGGAATATCAGGGTACTGTGAACCTTCTGTGTTACCTCTGGCTCTCTGCTCAAAGCTTTGTGTGCGCTTACATTCAAATGAGCATTTAGAGTGTCATTTGATGCTTCCTCCTCCTCAAAAAAAAAAGGAACCGTCAACGGCTATGTGATACTGTCAGATTAAAATTTGGAGAAGGGATGACAGCACAAGTTTTTTTGTGGTCAGAACACCCCTGCTGCTGCTGCACTGAAGAAAGAGACACTGCGGTTTAATAGAAAAGTGCATTGGTGGTTTTGTCCTTGTGATGACTGTTGGTGTCTCTCATTTATCTCTGATGTGATCTCTTTACACATTTAAACTCTTCAACTGTAACAATTACAAACATAATTTTAGATGTATAATTAGACATAGATATTGGTCTGATCATTTCTCCAAATAAAAAATAAGAGGAAACAGTTGCTTAATAGATTAAACTAAGTAATTATGCTTGAATATATTTGAAACATGATAAAACTAAAGTCTAACTGTTACTAGTATCAGTATTTTTGTTTTTAAAGGAAGCTGCTTGTATTCAACAGACTTGACAGGATATTCGGCTCAAAGATTAAAATGCTGATTCTTCAGATGTGAAGTCCTCACTTTTTATTAAGGAGAGATGTTCTGCTGAAACAAGTGTTAGCAGGTAATGCACATGCCTCGCAGCAGGAAGACTGCTGGTACTATACCCACGTTGGTCCGGGTCTTTCTGTGTGGAGTTTGCATGATCTCCCTGTGCATACAAGAGTTATCTCAGTGCACCTCAGCTTCCTCCCACAGACATAAAGCATGCTCATTAGGCTGATTAATAACACCGAATTACCTTTCGACTCAAGCCCCCCACGACAGCATGGGATAAAGAGTATAGATAATGGATTTTTGGATGTGGATTCTTATGGTGTTGTTGCAGAAATGCACTGTGTACACTTCTGTTTCAGTCCTATCGTGACTTCACTCTCTTTCTTCTCTTCTAACTCTTTTATCCACAGGCTCATTACCAAAGTGGGTCGTCAACAAGTCCACCCATTTCCTCGCTCCTCGTGTAAGTCATTTTCAGATAAACAAGGAATCTGTGTTTTATGATGCTTTAATCCAGAGAACCTGTATTGAGATGACAAACATCACAATGTTTGACAGGACCAAAAAATGGATCTTACTCTCTTCAGTGCTCCAAACACTGGTCATGTATTTGTTGTCTAAGGGCCTGAGTTTATCTAATGAAACAGAGCAAAGCTTCTCAGGGGAGATCTCTGGGCTGACGGTGTCCCTGGATGATTATCTTAAAAATACAAACCAAAGGAGACGCACATCTGCTGAAAATAAACATGCTGATGGCTTTGAAATTCATTTTAAGAATTGGGGCCTGCATTTTTTATGTTTGTATTCCAAGAGTTAAAAACAAAATACATGAATAAATGTGATTACAGTATCACAATTTTAGTTAAACTGTCTTAACCAGACATTCTGAATTTAAGACATACTATATGAGGAAATAAGGTTTTTACACCTTGTGTAGAATATATTCTGTTTGTGTATAAAAGTTTACAGAAATCCAGGTTTTGATTCACTGATTGAGCACATTTTTACAGCAAAATTTATTTCAGTGTTCTTCTTTTTACATTCAGTTTTATCTAGCTTTTATCATGTTTTAACGGTTAATTTTGTCTTTATTTTTTAGTATAGACTAGCTAATTTCTTAAGAGAACAGTTTGAGTTTTTAAAGTTAACAGAAAGTGCTGTCTTGAATTTGAGCCTTAGGTGGTTTTAAAAGTTGATTAAAAAAGTTTCAATCGGGTTTTGCAGCATTTTGTTTGCTTTTGTTGCCCTCAGTGCATCATCTCTTCTTTTGTACTTTACTTATAATGTCCTATCACCCCCAACAGAGACATATAATGGAATCTTAATGTATTATATTAATGTTAATAATGTGTTACAAATGATAACAATGTATTGCAACAAATAACTTTAATCCTAATTCTTAGATAGAGTCAAAGACTTGCATATTTGCCGAATTAACACCTGCGGGCGTTCATCTTCAAGAAATGCTCTACAATGTGTCAGATTTATTGTGGTGAACATTCAAAATGTCCTAGATTGCTTCCAATGAGTTATAAACATACATATAGTGTATTAAAATTTGCTTATACCTGTAAGAAATAAATATTCATGATGCCTTATAACAATATATCAGGCTTCCATCAAGTGCCAGATTTATTGTCATAGCTCATTGTTAATATTTATGCTTTTTCATAGGAATCACAATAAAACTCTTTAAAGGGAAACTCCAGTTTTTTGACACCTGGACCTTATTTTTAGGTTTGTGCTTGCTCATATACTCACTCAGACAAACATCGTGCAGCTCGGAGTCCTTCAGAAGTTATTTGCACTTAGCGGGGGCCACTGCAAGGGAGCTTCAGCGCGGGACGTAATCTCTGCAAAATCGCTCATTTCGGCTATATTTTTTCATCCATCCCCAGTGTATCATAAAGTCAGCTCGTCTACCTTCTTCAGGTGGGTCAGCTGACCTGGTAAACAAACTTACACAAAGGTACAGCTGACCTACTTTTAGCCGGCATTACTGAGCAACATGGCAGAATATTTATCTGATGCCGAAGAGTCAGACTACGACGACCGGTTTGAGTCTGAGTACACGGACGAGGAGCTCCATGAAAGAAGAATGCGGAGGGAGAGAGACGAACAGCTGGCTCGAGAACAACAAACAGGAGCACGTCCACGACTCAATGCTAACTGGTGGTGCGCTTGTAGACAGTGTCCGTCTATAGCAACAGAAGAGGAGTGTGTTAGCTGCTCAGAGTGGGACTTGAAACCGCTGACACGCTGTATGGATCTATCCAGGAATATATGTTTGACTACTCTTTTTACCTTTGTTATTGAAACAGCCAAAACAAATGCAGAAAATACAACTCAAATGACCAAAAAGTGTTCAAGGGGGTCATTGTGTTTTTAACAGACTGTATTTAGATATATGAGCATTAAGGTCCAGGTGTAAAAAAAACGGAGTTTCCCTTTAAGTATACTTATAGAGATTAGCACAATCATGAATTATCATGAATCATGAATCATGAATTATGCGGCCTGGCAACACTAGCGGTTGCCAGGCCGCATGATCCTTGATCTGTGTTGTAAATTCTGTGCAACACATCATAATATCTTATTAACATGTTTATAATGTGTTTATAATGCAAAATAAAAGCTCTTCGTAGAAAGTGTTACAAAAGCGATTAATGTTTGTTGCAGGAATCCAATGAAGCATCAATGTTGTCCTCATTGTTTTATCCTCTTTTTGTTTTTAGGCCATGAAGAAGATCAACAAAGCCTGCTTGAAGTATTTAAAGTGGAAACAGAAGCATAACCCCTGCTTCAAGCCCTGGCTCTGCCCCGAACAGAATTCATTACCCACCATCCCACTCTCCGAACTGAGCATTCAGCACGCCGAAAGCCTGGAGAACATTGACGAGAGCTCCCTGGCTGACAACACTCAGGAGAGAGATGACAGCGACTAACACACACAGACACACACACACACACACACACATGCATTCATGTATTCATACATACACACACAATAATGCAGAGTTACATGCATGCCTGATACACAACCATAACACTTATGTGACTCTATATGTGAATGTGTGTCTGTCTGCATACATGCTGTCCATGCAGGCACATATACAGTCACATGCATGCATGTAAGCGTTCATGCAAACAGACGGACTCATAGTTGACCATCTTCATCTCATAGTTACATAATATATGAGTACATGACATAAATATGAAACATAGATGCATTCACATTTGTACATCCACTCACAACAGGGCAGTGAGATTTATGTATTTATACAACTCAGTTAACCGCTAGACTTTGTTGCTAGAAAAGGGGCTAAAGCAGATATTCTTCTGTGTGGTTGGAGGTTTTCAGCATTTTTATTTTTAATTTGGACCTATGCAGATAATTGTAGCAAACTTTATATTTTTTTCATGGTTCACTGTCAAAATGTTTACAGACCTGCCCAACAATACACATTGTGACCTTCAGCATAAAAACAATGGGTCTCACTGCCATCCTCATCTTTACCATCTCTGGCAGCCCCTCATCAACATTATTGAGAACACTCACACTTAGGACACATTATGGCTGGGTGAAATGGACCAAAAATTATCCCTTAATATTTTGTAGCTGAATGACAATCCATAATAATAATTGTCATTTTTCTGTCAAGAAATAAAAACACAAGTTCTACATGCATCAAATCTCAGCTGTTAGTCTTTGGTACGAATGGTCTCCTGCACAAGGGAGTCTCATTCTTCCATTCCTGCTGAGGATAGCCGCCCTGGTTTCCTGTTTATGTCCGGCTCTATTTACACGGACTTTGGGATGGCAGATTTCTCATGGTGCCTGCAAGATTTCTAAAACTTAATAATATTGCAGCTTTGATGCTCATTCCCTGCTCCATAGAGCAAACAGGAGAGGGCTTTCAATCTCTACATGTGGAACATGTACATGTGAAACATGTAGCCCTTCGTCTTAGCCCTTTGTCTAAGCCCTTCGTCTTAGCCCTACCGAGAATTGGGACACCCCTTCACTAGACGTGAACATGCAAAACCAAGGGGTAAGGGGTAGGACAAGAGCTAAGGGTTACAATTGGGACAGACCCCAAAACTCACAAGTGGAGCATCTCTTGATGCATTATATTTGTAGTAAAAACAAAACCCCTCATTCTTGTGTTTACTAAATGTTATTTGGATCAATTTACCCAAAAACACATCCAAACACCTCAGAGGAGGAAATCAGAGTGCTAAAATGTTAATTCATTTCCATAATTCAGAACTCATTTCTGCTCCACTGTATTTCAATATGTACATGAAAATAACTCATGTATTTTAAAAAACCCTGTCAAGATTATGAATGCCCTTGAAATAGAATAAGTTGATCATTTCACTCTTAAGATGAAGTAATCCTTAAAATTTACTTTAAAGTCAGTCGTATCTTTGAATGTGGTTCAGAGCATTGGGCTGTTATGTATGTTTTTTTTCTCCATTATACTGATAAAAAACATCGAGAAAAATTCCCCCCTTTTAATAGGACAAATTTGTATTGTATTCTATATTGTGTTAAAGCCTGGTTTGCCTCTTTTACAACAGGGCACAACTTGTAAAGATCCTGCATTTGTTGAATAAGCAACACAGCTGAGCGTGTGAGTGGCACCCCCCAAAAAAGTGCCAAAATTCCCTCTTCCCCTGGAGGATAGCTTACTGTTTCTCAGTGAAGGGTGAGGATCTGGTCTTCTTGGGGACACCCACTTTGCAATCTGTTTTTTACTTCACCAGTCTCCCAGAATTTTGTCCAAAGTTTGGAACCAGAGCTGACACTAAATACTCTGTATACCAGAACAGCCCGTTCCAGTTGCAGGGAATTTTGGCTGCTCCCCACATGTTTAGCTGTGTTGTTTGTTCCAGGAACGCACAATCCTTTGCATTATCACAGGAGAGGAATTATCAAACTAAGAAACATTTCCAAACTTTTTTGAGTAGTGTATACCCTAAAACTGAATATACTGCCCAGCCATACTTCACACACAGTCTCTGTCACCCATCATGTCTCCATCACATTATTGTGTAAGCACACTATAAAATAAATACAGGTGTGCAGATGGCAGCTGGACGCCCAAACCAACCTGCAGCTCCCCTCATACACATACTCACACAGAAACACATTTTACACTCACATGTACTGTCTGCTCCTCTATTTGAAAAATGTATGAATGTATGTAGAGTTTAAAAATTAAATGCAGATTCCTATAAAGGTTTTTGACTTAAACCTGTGATTTGAGTCCTTTATTCTATGTGTGTGTGTTTGAAGATGCCTCTGCGTGGATGTGCTGATGCAAACTAAGTTTGAAGAGTCACTGACCTGATTTACTGGTTGATCTGCTGCTATTCACACATTCTTTCAGCCGTACACAGACATCGGCTCCTAAACTGCACACCCGGGATTACACCAGCGAACAACAACATATTGATAAACAGTTTGTCATCTACCAAAAAGTGTGTGTGAGTTTGTGTATACAGCTCTGTGTGTGCAGTGGCCTAGATCAGAATTAGGAAACCCCCAATCTGTTGGCATGGCAATGCCTACATGAGCTCGGCAGCAAAGGGAGACACAGGGAAGAAAACTTGTGACTTGTTGTGTGTACTCCCTTCTTATGTGCTCTTTTTTCTGAATCGCATGAATGAAAGGGGCAAATACTATTCAAGGGATAATTTAAAACCAACTAATTGAATTTGGCCTCAGTTTTTAAAACCTGCTTCTATGCTGAAAGTAATCTTTTCTACTCTATCTGAAGTTTTATGCCCACATTATCTGCACTGGTGTTCAAACCTTTGCTCCTGCTCCACTTAAAATAAGTCTAAGATAACTGAAGGTAAGCTTCTTGTGTCCTGGAGAAAGTCTGTTTATTAAAACAATATGTCGATTTTCCACCACAAAAATAGCTATATGGTTAATCTTTGAGGAAAATAACTTAACTCTTTCAGGCTCTAGTCCTCCAACCTTCTGCAGCTGGATCTCCCTGGTTTATTGTCTGTAATCAGAGATTCATCCTGCAAAGATCCGAGCCAGAATGATTGTGCTCAGTTTGCAGATGCACTGCCCAATCAGTGTCCTCTGAAGCAGGAAGAGGCGGGAGCAACAAGAGTGATGACAGCATGAAGCAACTGCACCCTGCAGAGATTAGCATAGATACTAAAGGCTTTTAGCAGTTTTACCAGATCTGGACAGCATTTCTTTTTTAAACAAAGGTGTAGTCAGCGATCTTCTAATCTAATGCACTATTTGTCAAAATCATTGTATTTCTCCTCTCCATCCACAAGATGTCCCCACTGACAGCATGTTGAAAAAAAAGTTTCAATACACAGCCTTGGCTCTGAATTTCAGCAGGTAAATACTGTGGCTCGGGCCGAGTTACCAAAACAGGGTACACCCCCCACATCCAAGGGGGCGATCATACTCATGCGCAGATCAGACAGAGGGGGGAGGGGGAGTAGTAGGTTGTGTAGTGTGCACAGTTAGCCTAAGAGAGAGATACAATAGGTGCAGTAGCAATGGCTGAAAAACAGCCCAAAAGAAAAAGGTCAGAGGAGTGAAAAGTGAAAAAGAAGAGCAATGACCATGAAAGGGCGAGGACCCGGGTCAACATTGGTGTTGCTTTCTGACGGTGGAGGGAACTCCGCCAATTGAAAGACCTGAAAACGGACGCAGATGTCGCCGTCTTTCTGCTGGAGAGGTAAGCAACATTAGCTTTGTGGTGCTTCCCATAAAGGTAATTCATCTTATTGTCTAACCTGCCAAAATGTACTGTTGTTGTGATGTTTTCAATAATGGAAGTCGAGTTGTCCGACGAGTCGGGGTTACCTTAGCTGCGTTGGTCAGCTACGCAGTTTCTACGGACGTTTCCATGACTATGCACGTCCATCAGCTTTCGGGGGTGGAGCCAAGGGTGAGGTATGAAGGGAGGGGCGGGTCTATATTCGTTAATCAACAACCTCTCCCCTCGTTGTCTCCCACATTGCTGACTACATCTTTAACACTAAAAGTATATCTTAATAGAGTATATCTTTGCACAGCTTTTTACCCTAAACTGTGGTAGTATCACCTACCTCCTACTCTGATTGCCCTTCCATGAATGTGATCGACAGAGCAATCATCCAATCACCCGCTGATTATGTTTTTTATAGGTTCTGCCCCCCCCCCCCCCCCCCCAAAAAAAAAAAATTCTATAGGCTGTTGCACAGATGTGAGCTATATTCTGTATGGTATATTACTTAACTGTGATCCCCACAACATGAGAAAGATACTTCTCCGCCTCTGTTGCTTTCACTACTTTTTAGCCTGTGCTGAGTCTGCTTCAAAATGTCCCTCTGGTGATGTCTTTCGGGGATATGAAATCTCTCCAAGATGGGAGACACTCCTTGAGCCAGGTTGTTTGTTTAGCCCACAAGTTGTTACAGTGGAAGGAACATGTTCAGGCATGTTCGTGTCGTCACAGTAAACCCTGGAGCACAGTGCATTGGAGAGGGGTGAGTTCAACCAGAGCCCATGAGGATTCACGTTAAAAGGAGCATATAGGCATCATAAAATCTAATGCCTGAGTGGATTTGTATTGATACTAAAAAAATGCTCTGTGACCAATTTTAACTTATTGAAAAAAATGTGACCATTTGAAGCTCTTAGTAAGATGCATTTTTCAGGGATGATCCTTACACATTAACTTAATCCTGTGGAAGGCTTATGACACGACCCCTTTATTTGCCTTCTCCTTTCAAAATTAATTGAAGAGATGGCCTTTTTTAACAATATCAAAGAATTAATCTAATAAAAAATGGCAGAAACACTACAGTGGAGCACAGTTCAAGAGTAACTGCCCATATGAGACTGAGCAGTAAATCTGTTGCGACAGCAGGCAGACCAAATGTGATCTGCTGACCTTAAACTTTTTCTATTAGATGGTTTATTGCAGCAATTGGAGAGAAAGACCTGAAAGTGCACAGAGAAAAAACCCAAGGGCCGAAGTTCCAGAAGTCAGCAGAGGTGAAGCACAAGCACTGGAAACTTGAGCAGGCTGACATGCTGAGCAGAAACCGAGCAAATTCACACACAGAGAGGAGGCTTCTTTGCACAAAAGCAAAATAGGAACACACATTTAATGTATCTGGCTTTGAGAGCTTACATCAGAGGCTGCTGGATGAAGAAAGGAAGTTATCCTGACAGTGAATGCAAATCCCCAAAGAGCAGCATGTGGGCTATTGAAGCTTTTGCTTCAAGAAACTTTTCAGTCATAATGCAAATTAAGCATGAAATCATTAATCAGGTATAATTTCAGTCATTGCTACTTCACAAGGTACACCCTGTTGGACCCCTTTTGCATCCAGCACTGATTTAAATCTTTATAGCATAGATGTAACAAGTTGCTGAATGCATTCCTCAGAGATTTTGGTTCATACTGGCTTGTTGTGAGGTTATACTAACATCTCATCATTGCAGCAAATTTGTCAGCTGCACATCCATGAAGCTGATCTCCTGTTCCAGCACATCCCAAAGGTGCTCTGCAGCAGTGCTTTTCAAACTGCTTTTACTCAAAGCACCCCTAAAATCAAACCTGAGTCTCAAGGCACACCATATTCATGCAAAGCAGTCTCTTTAATATTTCCGTATATCACATAGCCCTATTTATGTGTTACATCAGTGTGGCTTCACAGAGAGACTGCAGGTACTAGATTGACCTGCCAGCAGTCCAGACCTGTCCCCCGTTGAAAATTTGTGATGTATTATGAAGGAAAGATACAGGAACAGAGACTCTGCACTACTGAGCAACTGCAGTTGTATATCAAGCAAGAATGGGAAAGAATTCTACCTTCAAAGATTCACCAATTCATATTTTCAGTCCCAAAACATTTAGTGGTGTTTAATGGAAAGGTGGTGAAGTGGTAAACATGCCCCTGTCACATCTTTTTTTGGAACTTGTCGCAGGCTTCTTATTCAAAATGAGTCAATATGGTGTATCAGTATAATATTAAATGCGTTGTCTTTGTAGGGTTTCATTTAAAATGTTTTTAAATGAATGGGAGTCTGTTTTCATTTACATTTTATAGTCCAACTTAACTTGATTTGGGATTTGGTTTGAGTTATGTATCATCCATTGTATTGATATTATTCTGACCTTATGTGTATTTATCAAACAGTGCAGTTTTTCAGTTTGACTTTTGTGATGTCACTGAGTAGTACAAAGAGAAAAGATCATTTTAGTTTGAGTTTTGCTAATATTGTGCAGTCGCTGCCATCAGTCCGTCACATATAGAGGAACGTATTCTCTTCATTTGGGTGATGGAATAAAATTGTGTTTTGTTGGTCATTCTCTGTCACTTCCTTTTCACAACATCCGCTTTTTTATGTCTAACACCCAATGATTTGTGAATGATAATGCAGAGAGTATGTGGAGCTCCACGTCATGCAAAGCCCTGGTCTTCCAGTTGTCTTTTCTTCTTCCTTACTGACTGTTTATGCCTCTGCTCTTGTCTCCTAGCATCCATCCATCCTCGTAGCCTTAATGAGGCCCTTGCTTAGCCATCATTACGTGTGTGTGCGTGTGTGTGTGTGTGTGAGTGTCAGAGAAAAGGCAAAATGCACTGATGTCTGTGTGAACCTTGAGTCCCAGTGGCATCCCTGCATTGTCTTCCATCCTCCTCCACAGCAGGAGTAGACGTATAAGCAGCGTGACGGCCGGCATCCCTCACAGAGTGTGTGTGTGTGTGTGTCTGCATATGTGTCACACTGCCACCCCCACAGCAACCCGGCCCACCAGGGCTGGTATCCTGGTGATGACTCATCTCCACCCCACCTCCTCTTCTTCTCCTCTCCCTCCCTCTCTCCATCTCCTGCTTTCTCCCCCTACTCCTATTCCTGTCCCATTATCATCTGCCCTTCATCTCTCCTCCATTGAGCATTTTCTGTGCCCTGTTTCTTTTCCACATAGTTTTTGCTTTTTATTCTTGCATCCATCTCATCATGCAGGGAACTCTGATCCTGTTCTCCATCTCATCCTCATGCTTTCCTTTTCTGACCTTTTCCCCTCCTTCCTTTCCATCCTGTTAATCAAACCAGGGGTGGACAACTGGCTTCCCAGGGGCCACATATGGTCCTCCAATTCATTAAATCCAGCCTGCCAGTAATTTATAAAAAACAGTATATTTCAAGTATATGACGAAAACATGTCTCTGAATCTGCCAAATGTGATTTATCCTCAATGCCCTGCATACTGGATATACAGTATGATATAAATATTTCTGTGTAAACTTAGATTACTGGCATATGTTTTTAGCAAAACTATTGCACTTCAAAAACTGCAGCAAAACCAAATCTGCACAGACACACTGACACTATCAACATTAATGACCCATTTTAAGTTTCTATATTGATCCACACCACAAAGTGTTGTTTCCTCTATATTTGGAGAGTTGGGGCTTTAACTCTCATTAATTTGTTGACTCTTTTTGGAGTTGAAAATGTTGGTTAGAGCGTATACATTGAAACAAACATTTGCACTGCAGTTTTTATGATATGGGCTTGTGTTGGTGTTTGTCCAGTAATGGAGGATGATGATGGTGGGATGATACCTGCACTACAGGTGTCTCTTAAAGGTTCAGAGAGAACATTTTAGAGTACAAAATCCTATGATAACACCTACTGATTTAATTTACTGAAACATAACTTTTACACTTGCTTTTGACACCAGCTATTTTTAGCTGAAAGTATACTTTCAAAGATTTGACTCCATAGAGAGTATAATTAATTGAAATTTTGCCCATACCAAAATATTGACTCAGTTCTAGTCCTGTGGGTTGTGAGCTTTTTGTGCTACCATGTTGGCTGCTCAGACCCACTCCTGAGTTTTAAGTTTTAATCATATTCCTTGAAATATCTTCCTCCCATGATCCCTGTTGGTCTGACTCTTACTCTTCTTTGGTTCTTTTGCTTGAGTTTACTCTGCCATTTGAGTGTGTTTATAAGGTTGCTTTAAATGAAACTATTCTTCTTGTTGTAAGTCATTTGAGCGTGTGCTTTGTCTTCTGCATGTTCCTGTTTTGTTTTGTTCTGAAGGTTGCCCATCCTCGATCTGAACCTTTTGTTTACCTCTTTATATTCCTATCAAGTCCTGTTTATGTCCCTTACATGGATTGCTCCTTGTTTAACCTCCTCCTTCTCCCACTCTTTTCACTCCCTTCAATCTAACACATTTACCACCTGTTTCCTCCATCTCTCACTTCCACCGTCTCCTTTTCCCAAGTCGATCTTTCCACCACATCCCCCTGATCTTTACCCACACAAAGTACTCACATCAAGTGACTGGCTTGTCACACATGCACTGTATTTTTCATCCAGGCTCCTAAAGGCTAAAATATGCCTCCTTTAATCATTTAGAGCCTCAAGCAACAGTCCCCCTGACTGTGACCCAAGGGTGCACAATACCCTGAATCATCTATGACATGTAGTAACACAGAAGCCCATAGAAAAAGCATATACCCATTTCAGGTCTGTGGAAAAATGGAGCAGCACAGCCACAAATGTAAGCTTTCATTATTCATGTAAACTTCCAAGTGGCATATATGAAGTTCAAAGGGTCTCCTGGTACATGACTGTGCACAGTGCTGGAGGAAGCCTGAGGTTCAAATTTAGTTTAGCTCATATTTGTCAGCTCTCCTGTCACAAGTGCTTTGCTCTTGAGGTCTCTTGTCAGTGTGGTCCAAATTCAAAAAGATCCTTTTAATAATTTACAGCCTATTTGGATCCAGAATTCTCTTTCTACTTTGAATGCCAGCCTGTTTTCCTGTATTACTCAATCCTTTTTTTCTTTTTTTTTTTTTTGATAACTTGATGACTTGAAAATTTCCTCCTCCCAGGAGGTGCAGTATCGTGATGGTGAGTGGTTGCCCTCTTCTGGTTCCTGAGGGAGCCTGCAACCAGCACATCAGCAACCTCTCTCTTTGATTTAAGTGCTGGTGAGGGCCACATTGGAGCGACCTCAAGGAAAATATGTTTAGTAACATTCACAGCGACAGATAGCGTTTTAAGTATCCCAGTTAGGATTGAAAGTAAGCCCACTGTTAAATGCTTAATGCATGTCAGGCACATGTCTCATTTATTGATGTTTTTGTCATCAAAGAAAAAATGTTGAGAGAATTGTTTCTTGTTAAAGCTCATCCACAACCCTCAGCGAAAGTCCTCCTCCTGTGCGTCAGCATCAGGACCCACCACCACTGAATGACAGGGATGGTCTGTTTTTTTGAAATGGGATTTTATGAAGATCATTTTCAATGTCAAATCCATTAGCTACCAAGACTTTGATCAGCTCCTGCACGGTAAGGAAAGAACCAGCACACAAGATAGGCAATACATGGCTGCAATTGAGGTTAATAGCTTCAGATTTAACAGAATTACTACCACCATGAGCCTCATAAAAGTGCTGAACTCTCCCTTAAACCAACACTATGTAGTTTTTTAAACAAAATATAATCCTTCGATATTCATTGTGATGGTCCACCACTTTACAATGAGTTGAATGACACCTCTGTCGTGGTCTGTATCCCTTTAACTAGCGCTATGTAACTTCGAGGTGGATGGTGGAAACCCTGCCACACTAAAAACTACACGTTTGGACTGCTTTACGGCGTACGTCACTTTCCCCGATTCCCGATTCGTTTAAAACACGGACGTCTCGGTGAAAGCCAATCGTTAACACCGAGCTGTAATCATGGCGAAGGCAACAAAGAACGTCAGGAAGAGAAAAGTTTTGTCGGAGGATACAAATCAAAGAAAGCGAGAGAAAAACAAGCTGAATGCTCAGACCAGAATAAACGTCGGTTCGGCGTTCACACGCTGGCGTGAAATAAAAGACACGGAGGGATGTCCGACTAATATCAGGTATGTTGGGTGACTAATTTATGACAAAGTTCCTCAGTAACTTCAAATCCAGCACAACGAATCCAGAACGTACCAGTATGTAGTTTTGTTCAGACCTATTTCAAGTGTGTGATATTGCCAGCTCGTCGTTGTCTTTACTTTTATTCACTTTATCGCTTCAACAGGACAGGGGCGACTTCACGCTAATAAAACCAAGTTGAACTTAGCGATTTTTAACATCGTCATTTGGTCAAAAATAAATATATTACCTCGTCGCTATCCATCCTGCAAACAGCCACTGAAGACAGAATACTTTTGAGCGAAGTCCTGGCTTCTGTGATTCGCATACAAAATAAATGCACGTGACTGGCAGATCTGTATCCTTACGACAGTATGTGCGCGCTAGAGCTCATGGGTAGTTGAGTTCTCTTTCCGGTCAAGCGAGAATCTTCCGTTGTGCTGCTTTAAATGAAATATCAACTGAAAGGTTCATTACATCGGAAGCCCTGGGAGGACATGCACTTTTACGAGGGGCTGCCTATCTAGGGCCACATGCAAGCCTCCTTTTTAATCACTGAGCCATTAAGTCAATTTTATATGTAAGTAAACTGTACAACATAGAGAAATCATCATGAATTCTGCCATGAAAAAATACGAAAACAGCCTTTGATTAATGATATATGCTGAACACATTAAAAGAAAATAGAGATATGATTTGCATATTTCATAATAACACGGAATGTATATAAGAAAAATAATATTGAGTTTTGTACATTTAATAAGTTGCTTGAATTTGCCATAATTTTGTGTTTAATGCATTAAATTGAGCATAACAAGTGCATCTAGTTAAATTTTATAATTTGGCATAAGTTCTCACAAAAGCTGTAGTAGTTCATCTTGGTAAAACAAAAAAACAGCTAGCATAAAATTGAGGGTGTCATTACTTGATTTTTCTGGCAGTAAGAATATGTTTATTGATTTATTTATTCATCTATGTATGATTTAACAATGCACATGTCTGAGATGCACTGCTTCCAGTGTTTGTAGTAGAGGCTAATTTTCAACACCTGTTTGAGGAGAATTTTAGAAGTTACAGACAGAAGGGTGAGAAAGTCAGAATAAGTCACATTAAACTAGAATACTACGTAATGTAAAGGGCAGCTAATGAAGGAAAATAATGAAAAATACAAAACAAATACAAAAAAACAGCAGTTATTGATGTTAGAATAAAATATAAATAAGACAGCTTCTTTTGTTTAACATATATAAACAATTAACTTTATTAATGTGGTCCTCTCAAAACCAAATGTGTCCTTCAGATTCACAAATTTGAATTTACGGATTTCCTGTGAGAACATTTAAAGTTTGGTTGATTTCAAGAGATCTCAAATAATGATCACATTACCATGGAAAAGGCAGGTTTATTACTATTAGATTACAACATAAATATGTGCAGAATGTCAGAAAACAAGCAAGCTGCAAACGTGTTGAAAAGTAAGTGATTGTAGAAGTGAGAAAACTGTTTCTCAGGAGTCCACTTGAAGCTGGTTCCAGAAGGTCACATGCATGTTCCACCTTAGAGAGCTAGTATTAATAAAATGAAGATTTATACAGTCTGGTGTTTAACAAATAGATCCAAGTGGCTGAGGTTTTAGGCTGAATACATTTTTTACAGTCTTTGGAAGCAACCCCAAATTTGTCACCATTGTGGAAATTAAGAAAAATTAATAGTTATGTGATTAAGGTCAGGGCTGGTGCACCTTGTATTAGTTTTGTCACATTTTTTCACCCAGGCCCAGATAGAGTGGTGCAGGAATGAGTTGAAAAACATGAAACACAGTTAGCATTTAGCGCTTCTGGGTTCCCAAGGCCAAAACTATTTGGAATTTTGAATACCTGTTTTGGATAAATACCTGAAATAAGGTACATCATGAAAACAGAAGCACAAAGGTTTAACGTTTCATCTGAAATTATAGAATAAAATAAAATGAAAAGACCTTAAAGCATTTTATGTGTTTAAGGGACGACTGATAACAAACTGCAGATGAGGACTACAAACATGGTAGGAGACCCTGATGCAAGAATTTTGATGTTTTTTTGCAACAACAATTCACACCATTGCCACAACCAAGAAGAGCAACTTGACCAGATCACTTAGCTACTCTCAGTGGTTACAGCATGATGGTATATGGCAAAAACAATGCTACTGCTTCTATGCCCAATCACCATGTTGTAGTTTCTTAGTAGCGCAATAATAGCTTTTAACTTTGCTATGGTAAAGCTTCAAAAATCATGAAAGTTAAATTATTTTGTCAAGATTATCAAAAAGAAACAAATTAATTTTTAATTTTTTTTTTTTGTTCACTTCAGAACTTATTAACAACGATCCAAGACCATTAGCTTATAGCTGGGAACCAGTGCAAATTACAGGGATGAAGTATTTTTGTACGCCAAAGCAGATGTTAGCATCCCACTGGTGCTTTGGAGCCATTAGTCTGTACAACACCCTGCTCTGTTTATTACTAAACCCACTGACTTTCTACTGTGTATAACATTATGTGTGATGTTGTGAGCTACTGGATACTCAAATTTCCCAAAGGGCATGACTTAAATATCTATCTAACCATAAACATGATAAAAGCCTGTGGGATTTTTCACTGCTTTTTGGATCATTGCTGATTATAAGGTCTGCAGCAAACAAAAAGATATGAACATTCTATATTAATATTAATATTTATATTAACCTACTTCTCATGACTCTTTAAGATTGAATGTAAACAGTGAGCATACCATTGTTAAGACTATTTCAAAAAGCAGAACTTGTAACTTTTATATTTTTTGTACGCTACAGAGATAATTCAGTAATGGTAGAAAAACACAGTAAAAAATACCATGGGCTTTTAGTGGGCTTGAATTTGGGAGAACTGCCGTTATGCTAACATCAGCATTGGCACGAGACATCCCCCAATTTTTGGTGCATTTCATTTACATTGGAACTGGGAAGAGGGGATTGGGAATTACATCATATCCCAGCTGCATGCTTTAAGAGCTGGCACAGTTGGGCTAGCTCAGTGGTTCTCAAACTTTTAACAGCCTAAACCCCTTCAGAAAGTTGACCTCCAGCCATGTACGCCCTACCCTCACACACTTATAGCAGCTAGAAAAAGAAATGTTTTTGCAAGCCTGCCGCCACCCACATTTGATATGCATAACATACAAATAAGATCTCTTGAAGTAAATTATTTCTCACTAAATAGATTTATTTACCAGCAAGTTCAGTGTTCAACACCAGTCCACTTCTGAAAATAGAAATTTACATTTCAGGAGCATATTCATTAAAAGAATAGAATAGAAAGAATAGAAAGCTTTTATTGTCATCATACACAGTGTACACACATACACAATGTACAACGAAATATGGAAGACAACTCTGATGGTGCGACAGAAATAAAAGGTATAAAAATAAAATAAGAATAAAAAAGTAAGTTTAATAAAATTTACTTGAAACTGTAAAGTACAAACCCACAGCTTTATTGAGAAGGTTGTCTTAATGAAAAACAGATCTCACAATGCAAACATTTGCCAGTGTGAAATTTAACAAGTGAAACAACTGTTTGAAACTTGGCAGGTATTTTAGCCTTCCTCCTACTTAACTTTTTGTACCCCCGGGGTACGCGCACCCCAGTTTGGGAATCACTGGGGTAGCTTAAGACGTCCAACTTCAAAGTGACAAAGCCGACCAAAGGGGGCATTCCCAGTGACTAAATTTAATTTAATTTACAACTCTCCCATTTACAAAATCAATTGGACACGCCATTACACCCAGGGCATCCTTCTTCTATAGTCAACTTCGGGGGTTGTGAGGATTCTCTGACTTTCCGACAAGGAATTCCGACTTTAGGGGGCATTCGCTGAAATTTCCCACCAGTAACTGAGATCCTGACGACACTTTTGGGTCCCCACCAGCCAGTTGAGAACCACTGCAAGAATCCGGATCAGAATCCAGTGTGATGATCATGAAAACAATTGAATTTCTCTATGGTATCCTCAAATTTAGGGCATGCTATCCAAACGCTGCAATGTGAAACAAAAAGTATGAATGTACCGGACAACACATCGGACAGTTCATTCCCACTCAGCGGTCACATGACGGCCGCACGGAAGTTTTCGCTGTGGTGGGTGATCAAAGTTAACTTTAACTAGCCGGGGAAATGACGGAAACAGCATTTTTAACCCTGAAAACAACAGCCCTGCGCTTCTCCTGGTCATAGCGAGATTTATTTTGAAAGTAGTAACCGGAAACGCAGCACCTCGTTTCCGGTCACTTGACCCGTCTGTGTGCTTGTTTCTGCTGCTCTGCTTCATCCGTGTGAAAAATGTTATCCGCTACTTGGTGTCGGGGCTGAGACCGACAGATTAACGTGAAGACCAAACTTCAGCCTGTTCCTGAGAGTTTGGAGCTTTAACGACTGGAGACGGTAAGTCAGCGACAAGAGCTTCTTCATTTATCACTGCGAGAGAGTTTCCAAGAGCTGCAGGAGAAAAATCAGTTTGACCAAACAGCAGTAAAGCCGGACAAACAAACATTCTGAAAACTTGTTTACGGAGAAAACAGCCGTGACTTTTAGCTGGACCTGCAGGAGTGCAGAAAAAGACATTATTTAGTGAATTATGTGAACACTCGGGCTTCTAGCTGTAACTCTGTCGTGCAGACCGTTATTCGTGTCCAGTTCTGCTTTTAGTGTCTTGGTTACTTCATGGTGAAGAAGAGGAAATATCTGACCTCTTGTCACTTCGTTTTCTCAGCTTTTTCTGGTGTTTGCTGCTCTTTTCTTGTTTTGGGGGTTGCAAAGAGGAAATGGGTTGACGGGCTTGTTTATCCCCAGTGGAATTCATTATTTTTAAGCTGGCTGAGAGGGATGAATGGCCATTAAACTGACCCACACCTTCAGCTACGACTGGAGAAAAAGAGCTTATCGTCCTGTTTTTATTCTCTTATATGGGCTAATGATGTGAAGCAGGTGGACTTGTGACAGGTGGACATCTAGATCAGATACAGAGAAGATGACCAACCAGAGAGCGAAGACATCTGCAAAGGCGGATTAGTTTAGAATAACCTTAAAGAAATAAAAGTAATTTGTTTTTTTACACTTTCTTCTGACAGGAATGAAATCCAACTTTTGGGAAAGTACGTCGTTATTGTATAATACATGCAAATTAAAAAAACAAAATCACAATTATTGTCGAAACATTTCATTAAAAATAAAAATATAAAGAGAAAAAAAGAGAAATAGTTAAATATAGGGATGCACAACATTGGATATTGGATCGTCCACACAGTTAACAATATCAATATTTTCTGTCAAGAGCATAAAGCCTCCACTTTAAAAAAGACTGTTTCTTTCATGGAGTTAGTCTCATCGTGTTAGATAAAGATATACAGCAAGAAAAAACATTTTATTCCTTTTTTCCAACTTTTTTTATTAACATTTTAAACATTTTTAAACATTTTAAACAAAAGCGACAGCGTGATATGATACAGAAAAAAAGTAAAATTAACCGTCTGTTAAACAAAACAACTGCAAGTCAAATCCCCTCACCCCTAAACCTTTTATTCTTAAATAAATCTAAATTTATTAAAGGTAAATTTTTAAGCTTCGTTGTACAACCTGTACAACCAACTACAGCCAATATATTTGAGTTGCCCAATTTTATAATATCCTAGAATTCAAATTCTTTATTTGGGTACTTTAAGCAGATATGAGATTAAAATGTGATTAATTATATTAATGAATTATAAATCTGGTAAATAATTAGATAATTTTTTTAATCGTCTGACAGCACTAATTAAAATGTTTCTGATAATATATTAATAAATATGAAAAAAAAAAACAAATACAAAACTGTAAAAAGATGCGTGTGCTAAGGTGGTGTGTTCAGGTTCCACTGGTTGTTCTCTGGTTCTCTCACACTTCGATATATTTGTCTGACGTATTTTCACAGTTTTACATTTCTTCAGTAGCTATGGAATTTTCTGAATATCACTAGTATCTAACTTATGATTACTTAACAGCCAACAAGATGATTCTGAACAGCTTTATTTATTTTCTTACAGTAGCCATTTTCTGATGAACCATATAAATCTAACATTGTGGATCAGCAGATCCAGACTAGCATCGGTCTTTGTGGAACCAAAATGGTAAAGAATGCTATAAAGGCTCCTGGATCCAGTCAGTGATCCTGATGACCCCCAGAACCAAATGGATTGGTCCAGACTTTTAAAAAAGGCATTTCCCATCATTGTTGGTTGAGTAATTGACAGAAATGTAAAAAGAAAACATCTTATCCTGCTCAGTAAAGAAACTCCTTCATCCTTAAATCCTCGGTCGACATCCACATTCGAATGACCACCAAAATTGAATTACTTCTTCGTTGTGCCATGACCAACATTCCTTAAAAATGTCATTTAATAGTCTTAACTATGTGAGTCCTGTCCACAAAACGATAACCTATCTAATTAACTAATTAAAGCCGGCAAACCTTAACCTCCACGCTGAAGGTAAGAGCCTCGCATAGCAGTACAGCCAAACCCACAGAGCTGTAGTTACCTGCGGCTTGCTTCTTTGAAGGGCAGAGCTCCTACGTGTTATCTTTTTAAGGGCAGCTCGTGAGGAAGAGGTGATAAGCTGTGATAAACAGTGAATCAGATGTTAAGAGGAAACTGTGGTAGTTTTCCTTTTCTCTGCCAAATGAAGCCTTTACATCTGTAAAGTGGGGCCTATTTTGCATGATGGACTTGCTCAGTAGGACTTTTAAATAAGCAAAAAATGGGGAGAGTTCAATGTTCTCACAGAAGTTTAGCTTCTGGTAAGGATATATGATACATTCAAGTCACTATTTTGATCCTGTGCTTAATACAATAACAAAATTCTCTCATTATAACATTGTCATTGTTGAAAAAACATGCAGGCCTGCCTTTTTCTATACAGAAATTCCACAGAAATCAGGAAAGAGTTTAAGCGATAATTGATGATGGCTTTTATATTTAACAAAATATAATTAATCCCCATCCCTAAGTAAAAGTATTTCAGTGCATGTTAAAGTTAAAATGTGTTGTAGTTGGATCATTTGGTAGCTAAGTGTTTTGATGTTTTTTTTAATCCGTGTAGTCCTGCAATTCTAGTTAAATACTGTGTCCAAACTGAAACATAGTCATCCACCTTCGGCAAATGCCTTTACTGTTATTTTAAGGGTGGTCAACAGGAGGTCTGGGGACAATATGAAGCCCCTCTCTTCAACAAATTCTTCCCTCAAGCTGACGTAAAAAAAAACAATAAATTGAAGACATGGTTATTATTATTGTTTATTTTCACTCTATTTTATTTTCTTTGTTGTTTCGTGTATTCTGTAAAACGGAAGTGGATATACTGTCTGTAAGATGTTTGTTTGAAAAAGGAAAATAAAATAAATAATTCCAAAAAAACTGAAGACATGGTTAAGCCTGTCGCTCTATATTTTACCCCACATTGTCAATAAAGCAATATAGAAAATAATTTTTTTAAAACTTGTTTGTAAAGCATAATGCCATGGCCTAACGCCTTTAAAAACAATCTAAGTAAAAATTATACACTGGAGATGAATGACAATTGGACTAATACTGTTATTGGCCGGTAATTGTCCAATAAGTTGATTCTCAATATCAGCAGGTTTGAACATTTGGCTGACATTTAGGTCCAATATTTTGCAGGTACAAATTGGCTATAAATGTCTCATATTCTGGCTGTCAATCTGTAGAATGTACAAATGTCCCTGAACGGTACCTCATCATCACAAGATGTCCAAGTGTCATGTATTACAGAGTAAAATGTTGTTTTCTTACTTTCCATCTATTTCATAAAAAATGGCTGCCACCATACGAGGAACAGGCCAACTTTTTTATGTGGAAGATTTGTTATCTTGACAAAATGAATGAATAAATAAATAAATAAATAAATAACTGGTATTGATATCAGCATCAGCAATAATGAGTTTGGAAATACTAGCATACTGGATATCTGCAAAAATCCAGTCTTGTGCATCCTCGATGTTTTATAGAACCAGTACTCTAGTCTCTGCACTTAAAAGAGCTTAAATTGGCTTTAACTCTTTAAAGTGATTTGAACTGTTAAAATATCTTTTAATATTAAGTGCAGTTAGTTTTACATTTTGCATTTTAGTTGAAAAAACTAAAATGTTAGGTTGATAAATATTCATACAGCTAAATATTGTTTTTTTTAATTTAACTTACATTCAAAACTATTACAATCTGTTCAGTATTCGGACATTTTAATTTTAATTATGATTGAGTGTGGCACTGTGGATAAACCAAGCTGCCGTTGCGTTAGCACCGCTGCCGTCTGACTGTAGCATCATGCTTTATCCAGATGTAAAGCACTTTCAGCAGCTTACATCTTGTGTGGTTTAGCACTACTTGGAACTTGAAAGGGGAAGTTGTAAGTATGCTGTTTCAGGTGCTCTAACATACAAACACTTAATCTATATCTGTATATCTATATAATTAAGTAATCTGTATCCTACTGTATCAGTTTGGCATGTGGACGTGAACTGGCAAGGAGGGTTGAAGGCTGCTGGTGCTTGTGCTGCTAACATTAGCCAAACATCAACCATCTTCACATCCCGCACCCACTCATGCTGCAGTTCTGTGTAACATAGACTACTGAATCATGACTTTTTTTCTGAGCTCTAGACTGTCAGCTAAATGAAATTAACATTATCAATCAACCAGACTTGAAAACATTCACTAAGCATCACTGGCTTCATATTCCTAACTCCTGGACCATAGAAATGTCTTCTTCCGTTAGCATCCATTTTATTCTTAACATATCTCCTATAAAACTTTTTGCCTCTGCTTACTCAATCTACTTCCTTCATTTGGCCTCATATTCAGATGTAGTTCGGCACATTCTAGTGCCTGTTGACAGGATGTTGTTTACAAAGGTAAAGATGCTTTTGAAGGTTTCCTACCCCGTACACCTTGACTGACAGATGTGTGCAAAATTGTTGGTACCCTTCTGTTAAAGACAAAAACCCACAATGGTAGCTAAAATAACTTGAAACTGATAAAAATACCAATAAAATAGAATTTTACTGAAAATTAACTAATGAAAATCAGACATTGATTTTGAGTTGTGGTTCAACAGAATTGTTTTAAAAAACAAAACGATGTTACTAGCCTGATCAAGAATGATGGTACCCCTGGAAGAGATTGAAAATGATTTGACCACAGGGACATGTCAAACTAAGGTGTGTCCTGTAATAAGTATCTGAGGTGTCTGAAACAGTCTGGATAAGATACCCTTCAAACTTGAGACAGCTTGAGCAGTTTGCTCATGAGGAGTGGGCTATAATACCTGTGGACAGGTGCAGAAGTCTACTGGTAAACAGAAATGGCAGTTTGGAGTGATTGCCTCAAAAGGTTGTGCAACAGAATATGAAGTTAAGGGTACCATCACTTCTGATCAGGCCAGTTTCATTTTTTTTGTTTTTTAAAACAATTCAGTTGAACCACAATTAAAAAGCAATGTCTGATTGTCATTCGCTAATTTTCAGTATTTTTTTATTTATTGTTACTTTTGTCAGTTTTAAGTTATTTCAATAACCATTGTGGGTTTTCTTTCTTTAACAGAAGGGTACCAACAATTTTGCACACGTGTGTATGTGTCAAAGAAGGCCAAGGTGCTGGTTGAGCCAGTTTCCACCAATACCAGTACTTCTTGCTGAAAATGCAAGCTC
Organism: Scarus forsteni; assembly: GCA_036419115.1. Taxonomy (NCBI): domain Eukaryota; kingdom Metazoa; phylum Chordata; class Actinopteri; order Labriformes; family Labridae; genus Scarus; species Scarus forsteni. The sequence continues at coordinate 2,871,093 of JAZDUH010000037.1, forward strand.
TGAATTATTAATCAGTCTTGATACTGAGTTGCAGTGGATATAGTTGTCCTTCTGTCCCATCTCTGTCTTTATTTGTCCCTCTTGTGTCCACCACTTATCCAAGTTCACTCTGTTCCCATCCCTCTCAGTGCTTTCACATGATTCCTTGCTTCTGAATCACTCTGTAATGAGGTGAGAGGGGGATTATCTCACCGGTTCAGAGGATGCATCACACAGGCTAACAGCTGAATCATAGTGGCTTGAAAGAGAACCAAATTGTGCAAGATATGATTGTTGTGGGCTTTGACTTGGATAACCTTAGAGAGCTATTCTTGGACAGTTTTAAGTCTTTTGAGTGAATGTGTGCTGTGCAGGCGCTGAAAATAGCTTTAGATTTGTAGTAATTTGCAAGAATTGTGACTTTCACTTTAAAGTTGAAGCCTTAATCAATCATGAGAAACTAATAATGAACCCATGATGACTGAAATCTGTTACACTTTGTCTTTACAAATACGTCATTTAAAATCCCCCCTCAGGCTTAATCTCTGGTCATATGTTCCTCTGTAGACTGTTCATTTTACAGGGAGAGAAAACAAGAAGCTTAAAGTAGGTCCATGCAGTGAAACAGTTCTGTAATAAATTCTACCCACAGGCACGTGATGTTTGTAATGAGATTTTTGATAGAGATGTTGTTGAACTTTATAGTTATTGCGAGGATGTGGTTTGTGGAGCCGTTGTGTTGCTTTATGCTTTATGATGACAGGCGTAAAGAATACAACATGCATTGAGCTTAGAACATCTCCAGCATACATCAGTGTTAGTGTTAAACATTTCAGGGATATTTCTGGCACATTAGCTGCAACAACTATGAGCGTTGGTGAAGCGCAAGTTTGAAAATGTTGTCTTTGAGGCAGGGGTGGGCAACTTTGCTCACCAAGAGACCAACATCTACAAAGGGAAAATTTAAATGTTACAGCAGCACAGGGCAACGAAACATGCAGGAGATAATAGCATAAAATATTTGAAGAAATAAACACTTAAAATCTAGCAGTAAATATTTAGTTATCATACAACAGAGTATGGTTTTGATACCAGACTATATGAGATATTCTGTGCAATAGATTGCAAGTTAAATTACATTAAAGTTATAATCTGCAATAAAAGTTCAGTTGAATGAAATGAAGTGGCATGTTGAGCAGAAAATGACAAGCGAATAAATGTCCAGTTAAATTAAATAAAGTGACATAATGTTCAGAAAATGACAAGTGAATAAATGTCCAGTTAAATTAAATACAGTGACATAATGTTCCAAGGCTGTCACTTTTCCAAAAAATAAAGGCGAATGGTTTTCGGACTGGCACCCAAATAATCGAAGATATTCGGTTATTCCTCCTGCTCCCGCTCCAACCTGCGCTCACACCGCCCTCTGTTGGACGGAACGGTCCACTGCTCCAGGTACCCTGATGTGCCGCTACACTCAATATTTTACATTTGGGGTGCTGGTTTGGTGGAGTGGTTAGCAACCAGGCACCCCATGTATTTGCTTCTGCCGGTCCAGGTTCGAATCCCGCCTGTGACCAGTTTGCAGAGTGTCTTCCCCTGCTCTCTCACCCCCTTTCACAAGCCTGTCCACTGTCTCTCTCCTATCAATAAAGGCACAAAATGCCCAAAAAATACATTAAAAAAAAAAATAAAAAAAAATTTACATTTGAATATTTATTTACAATTTGGTTATGGATATTTAACCCCATATTTGATCAGTTATTTGAATATCGAATATAAAGTGACAGCCCTATAATGTTCAGAAAATGACAAGTGACATGGTATTTAGAAACAACAGCGCTGCAGTATGACATTATACTTGAAATGTAGTGTATTAATCTAGTGTGATAAGATAACCCAGTAATACAGTACATTGTGGGGCAATGGAATATCTGAATGACTGCTGCCAACTAGAAGATTCTATTACCATCAGGGATGGGAAAAGTACTCACATTCTGTACTCAAGTAAAAGTGCAAGTACTTGTGAAAAAAACAACTTTGGTAAAAGTAAAAGTACTTATTCATATAATTACTTTAGTAAAAAGTAAAAAGTACAGGCTCTGAAATGTACTTGCAGAGTAAAAGTAAAAATTACTTTTAACAGAGCCAACTTTGACCTCACATCATTATTTGAAGGATTTTAAATTTTATATGCCCACCAAATCTTAAAACTGGCCCCGGATTGGTTTCCAAGGTGATGTGATGCATCATAAAGTAGACCCATGCCTTGAAATCAAGAATTGTTTTATTCTGCAGAGTCATCCTGACCAAGACATTTTTCACTTCAAGCAGACAACTTTTTTACGGTCATAACAGTCTGTTACAAATGTTCAACTGAAAAATAAAACCAAAACCACAGTAAATTAAGTGACTAAAAGTGAATAAAAGTGACGTCATACAATTGGCGAAGCCTGGAACAGCTATCGGGGATGTTTTTTCCCCCCAGATTATTTTAAAATAACCGTTTTCATGCATTAAAAAAGTCAAAAGGCTTTCCAAAATAATGTACAAGCCTGTTTTGAATTGTAACGGGGAAAAAGTACAGATACTTGTATAAAAATGTAACAAGTAAAAGTAAAAAGTCGTCAGAAATATAAATACTCAGTAAAGTACAGATACCCCAAAAAAGTACTCTGTTACAGTAACGAAGTACTTGTACTTCGTTACTTCCCATCTCTGATTACCATGGAACTTTTTTGGCAGTATTTAATCTAATCAGAATAAAGACAAAAAAGACATGCCTGGCAATGTATTTGGGCAAAAATTGAAGGGCCTACCATTTTAAGAGTCTAAAGTTGTTATATTTATATTTTTAAATACTGCCACAACTCAGAAGTGGAGTTATTGTTAGTCAAGGAAAAAATCTTTATTTTTGAAATCTTCTGTAAAAAAATGATTTGAATTAACCAATTTACTAGATATTTTTAGCCCTGTTTAGATGTATTATATATTAAGACCAAACCTTGTTTAAACGGGCTGTAAAGATGTTTATTTAGGGTGCTTTCCCACTAGGGACCCTGTCCCAGATCCGAGTGCGATTAAGCCCAAAGTCTAGTTTGTTTTGGTAGTGTGAATGCAAACAAACCGCGGCCGGGCACCAGGGCCAGGCCCACTTGGGAAGGTGGTCTCCAGCGCGTTTGCAGAGGACTCGGTCACGGTTCGGTTCGGATGTGAATGCAAGCGCGCCAGGATACGGGACCGCTGCTGTGTGACGTCACGGTTGTACGACTCCCTGAGTATATAGCTCTGCCTGTGCTGTGGTCACTATAAATTCTAACAACTACAGGCTGTCCGCACTTTTTTGGAATGCCTTTTGGTAATTATTAGACTCTAGTCGACGAGTGGTCTGTTATCACTCACCTTACAGAAGATTGCGAGTTGACGTGTAGAAAAAGCGATGTAAAGGCAAGTTTCAACGTCTCCTGCCTCTTCAGAAACCATCTCATCCGTGCAGAATGGGCCCATTTTATCCTCCGAGCTGCACAATAACTGTGGAAGTGGGGGGAAGGTCGCTGCTTGCGTCTCAAACAATGTAAAAACACTCATAAAAGCACAAAGGACTCTATTGCCGGTGCTCAAACAGTGTCGTTGATGCCGTCTCAAACACGATACAAAAAACACATTAGAAGGAAGAAAAGAAGAAGAGAGCGAGACGTAAACATTGGTTGTTTAGTGCGGGAAATGGTTACCATGGTAGCCTCTTCTTCGTTCTCCTCCGTAGCAGGTTTGGTAACCAGTTGCATGCATATCACCCCCTGCTGTTTCAAACTGAGTCAATACACAAGTGGGTCCAGGCACGGTTCGATGTAGCAAGTGTGAATGCAAGCCAGCGGGGGCAAGGGAGAGGGGGCGAACCGCGCTGCAGCACGTTTTTAAACAAGTGGGCCTAATGTGAAAGCACCCTTAGGCTGTAAAAAAATCACCTGTTTCCCGAAAAACAATCATCACACCTCCAAGGTTTCTGCAGCCAGCCCCAAGTGGACACTGGAGGAACTGCAGCTTTTTATACTGAAGCATGGGTCTCCATTTCCAGCCCTAGAGGATTGCTGCCTGTAAGACATAGACCACACTTGTTAAAATGTTTTTGAATCAGGCTCCAGATACATTTATTTCAATAAAAATTGTCATTTTGACAAAGAGTGTGGAACTCCGAGTGCCTCTACAGCCAGCCTCAAGTGGACACTTATGAAACTGCAGTTTTTCACACTGAAGGAGGCTTCACTGTTCAAAGTTCGAGATTGCTGGGTTAGGAAGAAGCATACATATCAGATGATTAGTTTTTCAGTCCAAACCTCAGGCAGAGTGAGAAGGAAATAGAGGTTACATATTTGTGGTGTTTACCAATATCAGCTGACATCCACTAACGCAGACCCTGAGCCTCTGCCAGTAAAATCAAAACATTGTTTTTCATCCCAGCCTGATGACTTCATCCCATTCTTCATCTTCATCCCAGACTGAAAGGTTAAATGTGGTTAGTTAGCAGAGGGTTACCATGGGAAACATTCTGCTGTTAAATGAAGACGTAGAGGCACACTCACAGACTTTTTCACCAGTGGAGATTTTGTTCAGCTGCATTTCTTTACTGGCAGGACTGAGTCACTATTCAGTCCTAATTGAAAGTGGGCTGAAAAGAAGCAGCGTGTCTGGTGGTGGGTTTATGAGTCATGTCCCTTGAGTGTGTGAGTGTATTTCACAGAAATCCTTATGACAACACCTTAATGGAAATTCAGAGTTTTGAGGAATTCTGACTGTGTACCATTGTAATTGTGCATCTGGTGGAGGTAAATATTTCCAGCTTGGGTAAATTAACACTCCTGCCTAAGTAATTTGGTTGTTGGCTAATTAAAGCCTCATCCACTCTGACATTCCAAGCTGTAACATTCACGCCACTCTTACCCTTTTCCTCACCCTGAACATCAGAGCTGAAGGCAGTGGTTTCAGGTTGTCTGCTGATCTGTCTCCCTGCTGTCCATCTGTCCACTTGTGTCATGTTGTGAATGCAATCAAGAACGCCTCGAGGGATTTTCTCATACTTTTTTCCCCAAAATGTTTGCTTCTGACTGAGGGGGTGTACAGTTGGTGTGTTTAATGAATTTTAAATTATTTTTGTACGTCATATATCAAGGTCAGTGGACCAGACATGGAGCCGATGTGCCTCCTGGTTTGTTAAATCTGAAAACCTGAGCGAGGTTCTTTGCTGTTGCACAGGTCTTTTGCAGCAGAAAACTTTCACAGAAGCTGCCATTACTAGACAACAGTATACATTAAAACTTATATTCAAGGGAATTGCTTTGTTGGTGCTGCTGAATGCTAATACAACTTAATGTGATCACAGTCAGAGGCTGTCAGAGGACTCTTCGTGTTTGAAAGTGTTGGAAGTTTTCATACCTAGGATTGTTTGGAAAAGTTGTTCTGATACACATGGGTGTTCCATGTTCAGCATGGTTTGTTTTCATAAATCAGTGATTCCCAAACTGGGACACACGTACCCCCAGGGGTACACAAATGGCCCTTTTCCACTAGCACGCCTTGGCCCTACTCTACTCAGCCCTACTCGATTTGCAGCGTGTTTCCATGAGCCTGGTACATCCTTAAACAAGCTAGTTTTAGTACCTACTCCGCTCTGGTTCCAAGCGAGCTGAGTCGATACTAAAAGACCGACTGCCGGCTACTGATTGGTCAGACAATGTCATCATCGATGAGTCATGAGCACGACGACCTAGCATGCTAGCGGTAGCTACCGTTAGCTTACCCTCATACGTCTTTTTTTTGCAGCTTGATTGCTCTCGTCCTCGGCTTCATTCTGTTGTATAGCTTCCAAAACTCCTGTGCTTCTCGAGGGGTATTTCTTCTTGCCACCTGCAGCCTTCTTCTGCTTTCCTTTTTTACTCGGTTTGTGACAATAAGCCACAGATTGCTGCGTCACGCTCAAAATGACGTCTTCGTAGTGCTGCTCAGCTGTTTAAAGCGACAATGCACCCCGTTGGGCAGGCGACTGGGGCTAATGGAAAAGCAGCACAAGACGAGTAGAGTAGAGCCGGGTAGAGTCGAGTAGAGTAGAGTAGGGCTAATGGAAAAGGGCCATAAGTGACGTAGGGGGTACTGAACACCTGTCGGGTTTCAAACATTTGTTTCAGTAGTTCAAGTTCAAACTGGCAAATGTTTGTAGTGTGAGCTTCGATAAAGGCCTGAAGTGTTGGCAGAGAGGCTGGAGGATGGATTGGTGAGGCATCTTGGAGAAGGAAATCTGTCCTGAATCATCTAAGATTCTTATAGTAACATAATTTCACTTAGACAGCCTTCCCATTAGAGCTGTGGTGAGTTTGTACTTCATTTCTTTTTCAAAAGTGAACTGGTGTTGCCCACTGATATTGCTGGTAAATAAATCTATTTATTGAGAAATAATTCACTTTAATAGATTTTATTTTTATGCTAAATGTGAGAGGTGGGGGTGGCAGTCAGCTTACAGACAAATTTCTTTTTCTAGCTGCTGTAAGTGCATGAGTGGGGGTACATGGCTGGAGGTCGAGTGTCTGAAGGGGTACAGGCTGTGAAAGTTTAGGAACCACTGACATAAATGAACACAACAGTTGATCCCTGTTTCTTCACAAATAGCCATTCCAAACTTGCCCTGAAACAGGTCTCTCGACTTTCTTTGATTAACGTCTTGGGCAGTTTGTCTGCAGTTAAGACACAGCTCACTCACCAACCAACACAAACAGGAAGTTAACCCGTCACACTGCTGTGGTGTAATCAGTAGTGGCAATGATAATCGCATTATAGCAGCCAGTCAACTGGGCTCATAAAGAACCATTTAATAATAATATTTTGGATTCCAGAGAGTCACTTTCTGTGCACAGACTCAACTTACCTTGAGAATATTAACAAGTTAACATTACTCATGTCAATAATCGAATCATCACAGAACTCGACAGCAGACAACTGACTCAAAAATGTTTAGTTTACATTGCTAAGTCCAAGTTATTCATGCAGATGAATTTATCCTTTTAAAAGCTCTGCTCTACTGCTTCACACTACTGACAGCTTCTGTGCATACTCTTCTGCAGGTGTTATGTTGTGATAAGTTACCATACTTTTTGACGTCCTCTATGCTCTGCTGTACAGGAGTGAGCCTTTAAACGCCCCTCTTCTTCATGCACAGAGTTAAATGCTTATGTCTCAAGGCTTGTCACTCAATGATAAATATGGCCATGTCTATGATCTTACATAGGACATTTAATCCCTGCTGTAATTGCTCTTACTCTGAAGTTTTGTTGGTGTCTTAGCCGGCTGGCTTCCTTCCAATAATGCACAGTGTGACTGTGAGTCAACGCAGTTCTGGCTGTGAGGTAAGGACACAAGGCCAGCTCTGGACTTTTGTACGAGTCTGAATGGTAGTGGTTTGACTCGGCTTGGACTCTGTCTCTTTCAAACTACTGCTGTGTGAACATACACGATCCACAGGAAATATGCAAATTTGTGGGTTTTTTCAACTGAATTGGAACAAACAACTGAGTTGTAAGTGTGAAAACCACCTTACATTTGAACAGCCCCAGCTTGTGATTTTGAATCCAGAGTTGTTGTGCTGACTGTCCAACAAAGCCAGACCAAATCACTTTGGGATTATTTCCTTCACAAAATTCTAGTTTTTAAAGTTAATTGGGTTTCCTACCCTAAATATTTTTGTTGTGATCGAATTGTGCCTGCTGATAATCAAAGGTCCTTTTTACATTAAAGGCAGGGTAATGCTGTAGACTCAAATAAATGTAGGCCTGGATTAGTAAGAAGTTTAACTGTAGGTATGATCACTTATGAAAACAAGGAGGTCTTAATGCTACACCTGAAACTAAGACGTAAAAATACTGACTGTTAAAATTGCAAACTTGAGGCTCAGACAAAGCAGCGTCAGAAATCATTTACGACTTTACAGTGGATCTATCCACTACATCGTCTATAGTTATGATTCAGGTTCTTTTTGCATATTTTTACATTTAAATAATATTAATCAGCAGATTCATTTTCCCCAGTATTTTGATAACATTTGAATTTGAATCACTCAGATAGTTTTGCTTCTACACTAAATCAGCTGGTGACTGTCTTAAAAAGTTTTGCCCCCCCAAAGTCATCAATTATTTGCCAATGTCCCATGCACAGTTGATATTGCAGTCTACCTATTTTTATACTTAAACTATGTAATGTGAAATGAGCATTTCAGCTGAGTGTCACCTCTTTCAGCTCTGTGAGCTTTCAGATGGTGAAAGTGAGAGGAAGTTAAAGTGTATCTTACGTGCAGAATACAAGCAGACAACCAAATTTAAACAGAATCTTTTAATACATCTGAGGACTAAGCCATCAACACAGTAGTTAGTGTACTTCAAATATTGTTATGGTGTTCTTTAACGTCTGCAAGCACAAAACAGTTTTGTCGTGCTGCTTAAACAAACCGAGACTAAAGAGTATTTCTGGAGTTCATGGCCAGTGAGCCAGTGCTTTGCCGTATATAATGTAGAAACATGAAAGTATCAGCTGAGCTGCCCTTAATGCATACAAAACTCCCCTGGTTGTGGGGGTTGGATGTATGTGGATTACTTGTTGCCAGGTAACTGGCCATAACCAACTGTTCTTCTATGAACCAGCCTACACTTGGTCATTGGTCATCCAAATTAAGATGATTCAACATTACCTTGTAGTTTGATAATGTGTTAAAGGTGGAGTCAGCGATGTGGGAGAAAACGATTCGAGAGGTTGTTTATAAACGAAGTTAGACTCGCCCCCTGAAAGCTGATGGACGTGCATCGTCATGGAAACGGCCGTAGAAACTGCGTAGCTGACCAACGTAGCTAAGGTAACCCCGACTTGTCAGGCAACTCGGCTGCAATTATTGATAACATCACAAAAACAGTACATTCTGGCAGATTAGACAATAAGATGAATGTCCGACGGCTGTTACTGTTATGTGAAGCACCACAAAGCTAATGTTGCTTGCTTATCCAGCAGAAAGACGTTGACATCCGCGTCCATTTTCAGGTCTTTCAGTTCGCGGAGTTCCCTCCACCGTTGGAAAGCAACACCAATGTTGACCCGGATCTTCGCTCTTTCATGGTCATAGCCCTTCTTTTTCACTTTTCACTCCTCTGACCTTTTTCTTTTAGGCTGTTTTTCAGCCATTGCTACTGCACCTATTATATCTCTCTTACGCGACGCTACTTACTCCCTCCCCCTCTGTCTGATCTGCGCATGAGAATGATCGCCCCCTGGATGTGGGGGGTGTACCCTGTTTTGGTAACTCGGCCCGAGCCACAGTATTTATCTGCTGAAATTCAGAGCAAAGGCTGTGTATTGAAACCGGACTTTTTTTCAACATGCTGTTAGTGGTGACATCTTGTGGATGGAGAGGAGAAATACGGAGATTTTGAGAAATCATGCATTAGATTAGAAGATTAGAAGATTAGAAGATCACTGACTACACCTTTAAATTAATATTTTTAACCCAGTTTCTCATTTATCACCAGAGGTTTCCAAATGTTCTTAACAGGGTCCACATGCAGAAACATACATGAATGACAGATCCACCCTGATGTAGCTCACCATGTATGTTAATGCTGTAAGATTACTGTAAAGTACTGGCACAATATGCTTTTTAATTGATCTCGTCGCAGATTGGACAGGAAATTGGTGCTATTTGCTGCAAATCTATTTGTTTTAATTAATTAGTTAAGCAAACGCTTTGGCCAGGCTGTAATTCGGACACATCTCATCTACAGTATTGTATTTCTCTGTGTCCTTGAACTCAAACTCGAAGTTCAAGGACACAGAGGACAAGGACAAACTCGAAGGGACGTGACGTCACTGAGCGACGGCCGACGACCAAAATGAGGTATTTATGGACGCGCGACGCTATGTCAGGGGGCGACGCGATTTTGGTAGCTGGGTCGCTTGTGGTGTGAACGCAGCATTATCGTGCTCGGTTTGTTATCCAGACAAAACCATCCAGACTGATTTGTCTGGATGGTTTTCTACTTGCCATTGCTTGTAAAAATGTTTTCTTTTTCGTACGTGTATTGTAGCAGCGCTGCCTCTCTGCAGACCTACACTGCCATCTACTGAACCGGCATGCACACTACAGCGGTTTCATTCGTCTCCAGCGTCTTCGTCTGTGCAGATCAACTTTGTAAACGCAAAGGAAAAATCTTTACGTTTTTAAGTCAGGAGCATCCGTGTAAACGTAGCCTGAGAGTCCCCCTGTAGGTAAACAATTCATCTGGTGTGTCATATGCTATGTTTCTATTTTGGCACACCACACACTACAAGAATAAAACTTTTATGTCATTATTTGTGAGGTAATATTTGAGGGAACTCTCACTACTTAAAAGTTGACAGAGATTTTACAAATCTTGGTGTGTGTGGCAGGCCAAAAGCCTCTGACATGCCCCCCTGCCATGCTCTTTTAGGGGCCCAGTTGTTTGTCTGTGCAGCTCTTAGTCAGGTGTCAGATGCTACATAAGATAGTGTACAAGATGATGTCTGCAGCTCTCACGCCTCTTTGTCTCTTCAATCCCTTTGAATACAGTGTTCAGAAGTTGCAAACGTTGATAATGTGGAGACTGAGCGTTGGTGGACCAGAGCCTGGCATCATCAGACATAAATCATTACTGGGAGAAAATTGAACATCCAGGCTGCATTTGTTTTTGTGCTGGCTGAAATGAGATTCGAGACCTCCTGCCACATAAACTTTATGCTCAGTGTTATGAGGTGAGTGCCTGTTTTGGTAGCGATTGAGCAGTGGACTCCCACCATGCGTTTTCCTCCTTCTTGTCAGTGTGTGTGTGCTTGCCCAGCCAACAGAATGCCCCATTGTGAAGGAAGCACAGAGACCCTGTTATTGGCTGCTCTCTGAGTGGGAGGGAGGCAGAGCACAGAGAAACCGAGGGAGGGAGAGATGGCGAGACAGAGGAATTGAAATGTCCAGGGACCAAAGTGATTGTTCGAAAATGTAAAAATGAAATAAAAGCACATGGCGTCAGCAGTTGATTTGCAGAATTTGTTACCGTCTACAGTTTTTCTGCAGTGAAGAGATCAAGAGGAAGTTATTTATTGATTTCAGCATATTCAGGAACAAGTTAGCACTTTTCTCATGTACTTGTTTGCCTTCTTGGAAAGTCAGATGTGAAGATGGATACCTTATCTGAATTTCAAACAGCTCGCACAGGAAGCAGGTAGTCTTTGAAAATAAATCTAAAAAGAAGTACATAATGTTTGGTTACTGTCTTAAATCATACCAAACACATTTTAGGGCAAAGCTAGCCTTGTGTTCCACAAAGTTTTAACTGCTGGTAAATATGGAAACCCTTCTAAAATGCAAAAGCTGGAAATCAACCTTTGAAGTTCAACACATGAAATAAGATGACTATTTAGATTTCTCATGAGCTCAAACAGACAGAAAGCAAGGGCTAAACAATTTGGGAAATTATGTTGCAATACTTTTACAGATATTAGCATTATTTTTGAGGAAAACCTACATACATAAGATGTTACTTTTTATGGATGACAGATTTTATTTTCAGCGAGCATCCCTGTGTTTCAAACTACTAAAGATCACAATGTTGGGTAGTTCTTTTAGAATTGATTCTAAGGTTCTTTTACTGGCTTTTAAATCCCTGGGTGGTCTTGCACCTTTTTATTTATCCAGTCTGCTTTCACCCTATGAACCTAGTAGAGCCCTCAGGTCTTTTTTTAATAGTACCCAAAGTTAGAACTAAAGCTACGGCGCTCATCTGTGTCACGGTCTATTTGAAGACCTGAGAGCCGCACCTACTGTTCTTACTTTCAAAAGCAAACTCAAAACCTACCTATTTAGTCTAGCTTTTAGCTCATTATATTTATTATTATTTATTACTATTTTAACCCCTTTAATATCTTTTTATTTTTTATTTATTTTTTATAGATTTATTGTTTGGAATTGTATTATATGTTTGTTTATTTTCTTTCCACTATCTAACTTCAGTACATTTTATCTCATTTTACCATATTATTATTTAAATTGTATTTTATTTATCTATTTTTTTCTTATTGAATGCTCATTTATTTATTTTGATCGAATTTCTTATCAGGATTTTTTTTATTTTTTATTATTGATAATAAAATGTATGAAAAGTGCTATACAAATAAAGTTCGATTAACTGATTGATAGTTAAGAATCATTTTTAAAATTAACAGCACCTTAGTGATTATCTTTGTTTAGATGTTTGATAAAAATACGTATATGCTTTTTTTTATAATGTTAAAAAACAGCAAAAAAAGATAAACAAAAGATTAAAAAATGCATTTAAATTGGTCGCTCTTTCAACTGTAACACCATAATATCTGCGATGACTGTCATCTATAGCCAGGACACTATACATGCAGGTTTTGCACAAGCTTTGCAAAAAACATTGTTTGTTATAACAAGTCAGGGAATGAGATGTCCATCAGTAGAAAAAAAAATACCCTTGTTCATACCTGCTGAAGCTGTAATGTTCTTTTTCTTTTCCTTTCTTCCTTCTTGTTTTCTTCTTCTTTTTTTTTAATGTATGTATTGTTTTGTTTATTTCACTATTTGTCTACACCGGAACATGGTAAAACCCTTAGTTTATCAGCTCATAATGTATGAGAAACAGTAAATGACCTCTATTTCAGTGGCACAGTTTCACTGTTGTCATTCAAGGTGAAAGATTGAAGAAGGGCGTACTAAAGATGGTACTAAAAGATGCAGTATTGAAGGGAAATAGATTATCATGGTGTACCAGATGTATGCAAATTAGTATTAAAATGTTCAATAGAAAAAGATAAGAAAGAAGAAAATACAAAACCTGTTTATTTTGGTTTCCATCAGAGAACAAACACACAAATAGCAGCCTAACATGCTTCAAGTCATCTGGCTGACATTGTTTGTGCGAATGTTGCATGTGATCACATTGCAGTTGTTACATCAAACCGCTTTTTTGCTAAGCCCCACAGAAAACCCTTAAAATGCCTTGAATTTATCCATGTGAGCTTCATGTAAGAATACAAAAGGGTCTTCACCCAGATTTATTCTGACGTCACCTTCTACCCTCCTACTGTTTGTCTCCTGCCCCGCCTGCCCATTAGCTAACATTCAAGCTGCAGGAAGTTCTCTTGCTAGGAGTGACAACTTTTTTCAGAAAATTTTAGGGATGCCTGTGTTTAAAGGGTTCTCTCTCATGCTCACAATCCCTAAAAACCTAATCCTCTGTGTAGGCCTGTGCTCAAAATATCGATACGACAAAATATCGTCATGCACACCTTGGGGATACGTGTATTGATACAGATCCTACAGAATCGATACGGCCTCAATGTTTGGACAGTTGTTGTAAATACTCTTATGGTACTGTTAACAATGGGACAGTTCAATGTAGAAGCCAAGCTACATCAGGATACACGGTTCCAAATTTAAACTTCGGTGTCTACCATCTTTGGGGACCTGAATTAAAGTTCTTAAGATGTACAGCCATTTAAAATTCAGCTTTGTTCTTTTTCTTCTTGAAATAAAAAACAAAAGTTGCTGGGAATTCTGTTAAAAGTGCAGTCAATTTTCACAACTTATGTGTCGTGATACGTATCATATCGTGGCCTCAGTATCGGGATACGTATCGTATCGTGGGGTTGCTGAAAGTGCCCAGTCCTACCTCTGTGTTAGTTCATTTCCCCTCCCCCATCTCTAACTTGCCTGAGTGTGAAAGCTCTGTGAGGAACAAGTGGGAACCACGGTCCCTTGCAAATCCTTAAAAGTCAACTTTTGAAAATTCATTGCAGAAATGAGTCAAAAAATGTGAAAACGAGTTAGCATTTAGCTCTTCCTGGTTGCCAAGGCCGAAAGTCTACAGGATTTTAGAATAGTGTCATGGATTAATGCTGGAAATAAGGTTTGTGATAAACACATGACCACAAGATTTTGATGTGTTCTCTAGATTAATAAAATACATCTGGTATTGGCTACATCTACATTTTTATTTGTATGTTTTTCTAAGGATGGTTGCAAAAGAATTGCTATCAAATACCCTTTTCAGACTGGCCAAAAAAGTCTGTTTAAACCTGGTAACAATCAGCTCCTGTCGCCAGTTTGAAAGGATATAATCGGCATTTCAACCCGGGTCGACTGACTCTGCAAGCGACACATTTTTCTATCAGCTTGCCTCCGATCAGCTTCAGTGTGAACATCATACCTGGGTTAACCCACTAATTTAAAGATGACTCCGGTGTAACCTGCCTACAGCGTAATATGGCATTTCAGCACAAATTCCATCTGCCTTTGTAACATCAGCTCCAAGATGGTACATTTTTAAAGAGGAAAAAAAGCACAAAATACAGAAAACCATGTCCACGGCCTTCATGCTCCTTTCCATTGTCTACATGGTTGTGTTTCGTCGCACTAAGGATGTCATCAACGGAATGACATCAGCTTGATGCGCGAGAGGAAAAAAAAACAGCCACTCAGCTCGTCTGTTGCTGAAAATAGTTGCTTGCCGATTGTCAGCGGGTTAACTCGTGCTGAAGAAACCTGTCGACTCGCTAATTTTAGTGTGAAAGTGGTACAAGTCTATGAAAAATGGCCTGGTGTTCCCAGTACAAGCATTTCTGAGCATGTTTGCTTATCAATAATTGGTGTACCACACCACTACCAGCAAGAAAAACATGATTAAATCATAAGAATAACATGAGATTCTCAAACAACATGTCTAAAAATAATCAGAGCTAGATTCAGTCATCAAGATAAAGACATTGAACAAAATGTGTAGGTTTCATAATTATTTGATGGCAACAGATCTCTAATAAATCTCATAGGCTTCAGTTGAGAAAGGCAGTGTGATGCTAACTTCTGCGTTGCCCCACAATAATAGATCATCCCTGAACCACTCTCTTATATTTACAGCAGTGTTTTCAAACATTCACAAATTATGGAAGAGAAAAGAAATGCAAGCTCAAGGAAGCCTCACTTCAATATAAAAATAAATGGGATGTTTGCTAAAAAAAGGAAGATCATAAGCTTAAAAAAACATTTCATACACTTATGAAATCTTAACATTGCAGACCAGAGAGGTTTTTAAGTTCTTGGTTTTCAGATTTCTCTTGTGTGTTTTGTGAATGTTTTTGGAGGTCTTTCATGATAAGTAAAAATGTGTGCAGCTACCACTGAACAAGCCACTGTGAACATTTTAGGGGTCAGGACCTCTAAAATTGCAAGAATATTTTCCGAGTGCATTCGTTTTGGCTACAGACAGAAAATTTGCATGTCAGAATGCCAACAGCATGAAATGCTCCCTCTTTATTTATTTTTTTTTGCTTTGCTTTTTAGTGGATTACCCCAAACCCTATTATTATCTGACATGGAAACACCTTTTTCTTCAAAAGCGTCGGCCTGTCTGTCTGGATGTGTGTCTCTGCTCTGTGGTTATTGTGAATAGGTCATACTCAGAAGTTTAATCCATGTGTGAAAATGCTGTTAAGTACATTTTATTTCTTGAATAGATGTGTCAATAGGCTTTATCCATAAACAGATGATAGGTGAATTAACAGACGAGAAATCTGAATCATACTGGTATTAAAAGATTTCAACTTGCACACATTTTTGAAGGGATACAGCAGGTTTGTTTTTCTCAACATATTGGAAATGAACCACAGACGCTGCTTGGACGGTGTTCAGATCAGGGCTCTGTGGTGACCAAACCATCACTTCTAGGACTCCTTGTTCTTTTCTAACCTGAAGATAGCTCTTAATGACACTGGCTGTTTGTGTCAGGTTGTTACCTGTTTCAGATTAATGTTGTTGTGCAAAGCTGAGTATGTAGGCCTTCTTTCCACGATGGAGGTGTGCAATTTTTCCAATAAGACGATGTCTGGCCTTGCTAAACACAGTAGGTAGGTGAGTCTCACTGATTTTTGACAGAAAGCCCATATTATGAGGTCTTAGCCTTGTAGAGACCTTGTTAATTTAGTATACCATGTTGCTTGCTGCTGGGATTTGTCTTGCAGTGATGTGTTACCTGAGATATGAAACTATCAACCATGACCTCCATGGTAGAGTTTGTTTCACATCGAGTTTTAAGCTGTTTCAGTTGTTTTGATGACTTTGTTTTGACCTAAACATGAAAATAATGATTATTACCTACCGGTTGCTGTCCTGGCTGCTACACACAAGATCTTTCCATAAGATCCCTTTACCATTTACACCAGCACCAGTGGGTCACATGACCTTGCATGTAAAACTCACAGTCTTGTCCGTGTTGGCCTTTTTCTACATTTCTGGCAGGGCCTGAGGAGGAGGGCTCGATCACACAAGGCTGAACACTGGATATGGTGCCGACTCCTCTGTGGCAGTTTGTTGAAAGCCTGTTAAATGGACCTCAGGATTTGTTGTGGATGAGGAGTTACCCAGTTGCTTTGCCCATAATCACCACACAGCCTGGTCTTTGTTATTTTGACATTGGTGAAGTGAGGTGCTGCCACAGAGGGACTTTGCCTTCCCCCCACTTTCTTGAGGTGTGCATCCTTGTTAAGGTCATGGGAGCAGTGGACAGTTTGATTGGGCATATTGACAGTTCAAAAATATTTTTTTATCACACAAAAGATATCTTGACAATTAAACATAAGAAAGTCTGCAAGGAAAAACTAGCAATATTTAAAAAGATAGAGCTGTGTTTGTTTCTGTTACACTTTTATGTGAATGGCAAAATGCTTCTGTAAGGCATCATACATTAAATTAACCAGTAAAATCTGTTTCCTGCTTTGAGAGGAAGGCTGACTTTACCCTGAAACCCGAGTTCAGCTCATTATATTAGTACTATTACTTCATTAGTATAAGCATTTCAGTAATATATAAATCTTGGTATGCATGAGAGCTTTTTTTGTTTCTTTTATTTAATTATAAGTGCCTGAGATGTTGAACGCGACCATCTTATGATTGCTATAATTTGGCAGAAAGAAGGAAACTGAGGGGTCTCATAAAGACCAAAGTGGCCTGTCCCAGCTTTAGATACTGATGGTACACAATAATGGATG
This sequence comes from Scarus forsteni, assembly GCA_036419115.1. Lineage (NCBI taxonomy): Eukaryota > Metazoa > Chordata > Actinopteri > Labriformes > Labridae > Scarus > Scarus forsteni. The sequence continues at coordinate 2,888,169 of JAZDUH010000037.1, forward strand.
TAACTTCGCGATGTTCAAACAGAACAGTCCTCTTTGTTTTTCTCACCCCCTCATCACCCTCTTTATCATATTTAGCACTTTCGCGAGTCTGTGTCTCCTTTTTAAGACACACACGCACACACACACACACACCAGGCACAAAAAGCTGATTGGGGGCTTTTCTGGGCCAACGTGCTGAGATGATTTTTTTTTCTGGTCAAAGATGCTGAGACCTGCTTCTTAAATCTGTTTGTGTGTTAATATGCAAATTTTTGAACGTGTGTGTATTTTTTGCATTTGTGTGTTTTTATGGTTTGTGAGTAACACACAAGTGACTGCTGAAAATCAAGCATACTGTAATCCAACGCATGGAGTGTTTCTGAGTTCCTCAATTTAAAAATAGGAACTGTGTTTGATCAGAGCTGAGATCGACAGCCCCTGTGTGCTCAGCCCTGACAGAGGAAACATTCAACAGGAAATGAAATGCTCTCATTTCAGCATACCCACACACATTTTCTGGGGACATTTCTCGGACTGGATGGTGTGGGTGTCTGTAGTTAGACTCATCTGCCCTCACTTCAATTACCAAGTGAAAGAAGTCCACTCAGTTTTTCCAAATTTTACTGCTTGGTTTGATCTAATGGAATTCAGGCACTTAGCGAGGACACTGTATGTGCTGATTGCAGTATTTTTAACAACATGGAGTGGAACCAAGCACAATTATATTCTGTTTTTAATTATTTGTAAAGGTTATATGATGAAAACCACACATCGTAGTATTTTTGTGCACTGTTTATTTCGGTATCTAGCAGGAATGATGTTTTACAGTGAATTGCCTTTTGAACCAGCACCTGACTATCAAATTTGTTTTTTATGTTTTTGCTACAAAAAAATATTGGATGGCTCACCAATATTGGAAACCCAGTTATTAACTACAAAAATGCAGACCTCCACCAGCACCACAGTCCTTTCCCATATTGTAATTTTTACCATAACTGTTATTACCACCACCAAGGAGGTTATGTTTTCGGGAGAGTCTGTTTGTCTGTCTGTCCGTCTGTCGGTGAACAAAATAACTCAAAAAGCAATGGATGGATTTTGATGACATTTTCAGGAAATGGTCAGCATGGAAAAAGGAAGAAGTGATTCAATTTTGGTGTTGATTCAGATCACCGTCTGGATCCGCCATGACGAAAAATGTGATTTTCGTGAATAACTACTGAACTAAAATAGATATCATTATGAAACCAATTACTAATGGTATGTTTTCATGGTCAAGGAATCTAAATATTTACATGAAATAAAGGTAGGACTAATATTTATGGTAAAAAATCAAAATATGGGAGAGGACTGTGGTGCTGGCGGAGTCTGCGCTCTCCGAGTGCTTTTCTAGTATATATTATTATTACATATTTGTTTGGTATATTTGTATTATATTTTTATATACTTATATTTTTATACTATTATATTAGTGGGGCAGCAGTAGCTCACTCCGTAAGGACTTGGTCTGGTGACTGAAGAGTGACGAGTTCAAATCCCGACCAAATCATGTTTGAAAGTTGGTTTGGTAGCTGGAGAGGTGCCAGCTGACTTCCTGAGCACTGCCGAAGTGCCCTTGAGCAAGGCACTGAACCCTCCTGAAACTGCTCGGAAGCGCTTCTTCCGGAGCAGCCAGCCATCACTCTGACATCTCTCTTAGTGCATGATCGTAGGACCTGTTTGTGCATGTGTATTTCAACCTATGTATGTAAAAAGCATGTCTCAACAACAGAGTGATGATGAAAAAGTATGACTTCTTATTATTATTCCTACCTTTATTTCATCTAAATATTTAAATTCCTTGTCCATGAAAACGTACCATTAGCAACTGGATTCATAATGCTATCTCTTTAGTTCAGTAGTTATTCACGAAAATCGCATTTTTCATATGCAGACGGTGATATGGATCACTCCCAAAATCGAATCATTTGTTTCTTGTCCCAATCTTGACATTTCCTGAAAAATTTCATCAGAATCCGTTCAGAGAGGGGTGCTGGTTTGGTGGAGTGGTTAGCAACGAGGCACTCCATGTACTTGCTTCTGCCGGTCCAGGTTCGAATCCCGCCTGTGACCAGTTTGCAGAGTGTCTTCTCCTACTCTCTCACCCCCTTTCACAAGCCTATCCACTGTCTCTCTCCTATCAATAAAGGCACAAAATGCCCCAAAAAATACATTAAAAAAAAAAAGAATCCGTTCAGAGAAACAAACAAACAAACAAACTGACAAACACACTAACAGACACTGCCAGAGGTAATGAAATAATTAGGAGGTAGGTGTTCTTACTAAGGCTGCTCAATTTATTGCAATTTTGCTGCTATTACAGCATGAGCATTAGCACTAAACACATTGCATCACTCCGAATGTATCACATGATTTTCAAACAACTATTTTAATATGGTCAATCAAAGTTTTGTGTAAATGGGCCCTGGTTTTACACCTTTCATGCAGTCGAATGGACTACCTTTAGATTTATTTGTACCAGTTTAGTGATACAGAATGTTTCACCAGATAATTTCCCAAACACACCCCTACTTTTATTTGTATTTAAAGGTGACAAAGCACTAAAATATTGTATCCTTACATGTAAGATTGATATATGATGCGATGCCTAAGAAAACATGCTAGTACTGTAGTCTTTGTTTCTATTAGCGTCCATCTTACATCAGTGCCTGTCCGAATAAAGCCAACAGCAGGACTCTGAGCAAACAGCTGAGGCCTTGTTATTTATTGTCCAGTCAGCCATTTGAGAAGCATTATGTTTTCAGTCAGGATTCAACTAAACTCCAATTTACTGATTTAATTTATCCCAGAAGTTGCCCCAAGTAATCTGTTTCCCACAAGCTGAACTATAAATAGTAAGTTTAGCAGATGCCTGTAAAGAGACTCATTTTAGAGTGGTTTACATGCAGTTAGTTGGTTGCACAGTTAACTGAAGTGCAAGGTACATAATTTACTGATGGTAATGCTGGAGAAGAGATGGAGAAAATATCTCTGCACCAACAGTTTTATTGGATCAGTTCTACGTTATTATTTATCGGCCTATATCCAGTGAAGTGTCATGGCAATTGTAGTTCTAAGTTTGCTGGACTGACATTAAGGTGCAGTTGAAATTTGAAGGGGCTAAATGTAAAGGTTAATGTGTGTAAAGTGAAGTCTGCTTGTGGGTGAACCAGGATAACCAGCAGCTTCCTTTGTGGTAAGAGGTGTAAGGCATAAAGACAAGAAACGCACTGAGAACAGGAGATGTTTGGTTTAACGTTTCTGAAGCAACAAAATGTTTTTTCAGAGGTCCAAAGTTACTCAAGCATCATGCTGATGTTTTTGTGTGAGCTCTGGCTCATGCACAACAGTCCTTATACTGTGGTATTACTCAAAGTCAGGCAGGTTTTCATCATGCAAACGCAGGGAGATGGCACTGCCTGCTGTTTGCCAATCAAGGCCTGACATTGTGACTGCTGTACAAACTAAATACTTGAAAGCAAAATGTTCACACTTGGACAGTTAAAACGCTGGCAGGTTTTACATTATTCATAAATGCAGACGTACAGAAAAAAAAACAAGAGTGAACGGGGTGAGGAGGGATGAGGGCACTCTCTGTGAAGCTGATCTTGGATCCACTTGTGCAGCCTTCAAGTGTGTTTGGGAGAAATGAGCCAGTCTGTGGGAACGTGCTGTGTGTGCCAATGCTTGTTGTGTCAATAACACTTCCTCCCATAGAGAGCTGTGGTGGGATAGTTGTCTGTTTTTGTCCTGTTGCAAAAAAATCTATACATTTAGTAAATGCGTAGGTTATAGAAGAATACATTTAAAATATTGGAAAGGCCATATATAACCCCTGTTATGAACTCTCTCTGATTAATGCTGGCATGGCTGTGGTATGAGGGTCAGTGTGAATGTCCCATAGTGAGTTCTTTCTAATCATTCATAATAAATGACCCTGTGGAGATCCTTCAAATTAATGCACCAAAGTGTCTTAAACTGTGTTATTAGGAGAAAAAAACAGATTAAATTTGTAAGTTCAGGGTGTCTGACTTTTCATAGGAAAATAATTGTAAACTGGAAGATTCAAACTTCAAATTGTTTTAACTTGACTCCACTGTCACTTGAACTTTGATCATGGTCAGGAGGAACTCGAGGACACTGATCTTTCTGAATGCAGTACCAGGGTGAATAGCTTCTTTTATCATGACCATTATGATTATGTTTAATGTCCAGTGATTAAGCCATATTAATTTAAAACTTGTAATGATTCTTGTAAAGTAGAAAACTTATGTAAGCCACCCCTTTATATTTTTCATAATTTATTAATCTCTGCCAAGGTTAGTTTGTTAACTGGAGGATTCAGAAATTGTGGATTGATTTTGAAGAATTCAGGGATTGTTGGTCATGGCACAATTAAGAAGTGATGTGGTGATGATCCAAATGAGTTGCAGATCCAGAACTTTGCGAGATAGGGCAGTTTTTTTTTTTTTTTTTTTTTAGCATTTAACAATTACTTGGCCAACAATGCTATGCATGCCTTGCCAGAGGTCTGAACTCTTGTAGCCCTTCTGGTTTATTTATTTATTTCAGTTTCTTTCAGTTTTTTTTTCGTACGTTTGCTCTAGGTATGTCATTTATCTTTTGATTTTTTTGTACTTTTGCTCTGTTATTGGACATTTTACTAAAAAAGTTAAATATTTGGTTTTGTGTCTTTGAATAGGGATGTCCCCAGACAGCTTTTTTTTCCTTATTTTGATAAACTCAGAATTACATTCAGACGCGCTAAGAAACCCTTAGAAAAAGTAAAAATGAGCATGCTTCATAGAAATATAAGAACATGTAAACTGACAGTAGTCATCAATGGTTTAAAGGCTAATCTTTGAAGTCCCAGTACCATCAGCACTCAGTTAATATCCTCATGTCTGTACTGAGTAGAGATGGGAATTGATAAGATTTTATCAATACCAATGCTGTTAACGATCCTGCTAATCGATCCAATTCTTTAACCATTCCCTTATCAATTTCTGCAGATTTCCCGTGTGGGCAAATGTTGGCTTGGTTTTCAGTGTCAACAATGTCAAACACATGTCACAGCATAAATAACTGCTTCTGCAAGTTACTGGTGTTTCCACTCACTTAAGGATGTGCAGTAGATGCAATTAAAAATACGCCACGATGCTTCTGAACCCTGTCAGTAGAAGGAATTGATAAGGGAATTGATTAGCAAAAAGATTAATGATATCAATTCTTTGATGGAGCTGTTAACGGTTCTCAACTGGAATTGGTTTTCAATTCCCATCCCTAGTACTGAATGTGGTTACGCAGTTCTTTGGTCGATATGCCAGTTTATATTTTCACAGCCTACAATCATGCTTTTGTATCTCAGCCCTCTTAATAAAAATACTTCCAGACTGTACTGCTGACATGAGGCTCTGTTCGCCGTATTGTTGTCACAATACCAAACACCATCAGTCACAAAAAGTGACATCTTTGACTTTTAAAAAAACAGCCAATTTAGTCTTTTTGATGCACGACTGGCATTTGATAAACCGTCACCAATCATCAGACAAAATCAAACACACTGTTCATGGGGATCAAAGGATGATATGCCCTAAAAATAAAATCTTATACTACCTTCTACTTATGGCATGATTGATTATCCTGCCTGTTTAATAAAGATACTACAGGAATAAACTGTATTGCTTTATCTTTTGATTGAAAATATTTCGACAGATTTCAAAAGCTCTGTATGCTGTATCTCTAAGGCCTTATTTGAACTTAACATACATATTGTCCAGATGTGTTGCTTTTCTATTTATTGAGCTTCAGGAAGGGGTTGAAATCAGTTACATATCATCTGACCTGAAGAGTTTCTGACTGCATAGGAGTGGTTAAGAATTACAGTGTATATTAATGTTTAAAACCATTTGACCATCTTTCCGTTGAGCACAACTTCCTCCTTTGCTGAGGTTGGAGTCACAGCTATAATACCATTTTTATCACACACAGCTTTGACACATTTAGTTTACTAAAACACCCAGCCTGTGAGATTATCATTATTGTAGTTTAATATTAGACTAACATCAGTTTAAAGCTTGTGTTTTGTGAGCAGTCTCTTTAAATACTTCCTCTAAAAGAACCAAAAACCCTGTGTTGCAGAAGTAGTTTCCTTGTCTGGAGTGGATGAAATGTAACTTCACATGTTCACACATGGTCATTTCTGTCTCTTTCACAGTTTGTGTGCGCCATGGTTCGAGTGAAGTCGGCCTCTCCTCTGTGGATATAAAGCTGCCCTCACACACACCAGTCATGTCTCAGCCTGAGTCCTATGTCACTGTGTCGGACTGGTTATGTGGGCTTCGACTGGAGCGGTATTCAGAGGCCTTTAGGAGCGCAGGGCTGGCAACATTACAACAATGTCACAGACTTACATCAGATCAGCTGGAGCAGATGGGCATCACTCTGTCTGGACACAGGAGACGCATTCTGGCAAGCTTAACAAACAAAACGCTCGATAACGATGAAACAAAACCTGACACACACAGTCACCCGGCGCAGTCTGAGAGAGATCAGGGATTGGGGGAAACAGGATCTAGTAAAACGTCACAGAGAGACAGCACTGTGCCTGCACCGGTGGAAACAAAACCTGTCCCAGTCCCCAGGGAGAGACAAGTTTCGAGGATGAAAGAGGAAAGTGGAGAAGGAGCAGAGAAGACTCCAGTTTCTGGACAAAGACGAGCAGCATCAAGGGAAGTACGAGAAGTGAGCAATGGAGGAAAAGGTGGAGAGAGAGGAAGGCCTGTGCCTAAAGAGAGGACTAAGTTTCGTTCTAGTGCTCTGATGGACTGCCCACCAGCTTTACAACTTCCTTTATGTTGTGACTCCTCTCTACCCCCTGTCCCTCCACGCAGCACTCCCAACTGCCCCCCACAACGTTTTACCTGTCCACTGAGCCCCTCGCCTCCTCCTCGTTCACCTGTATCCCCTAAGCTGGATCAGCTTGACATAACAGCTCCACCTGTACGGAACAGGTCTGCATCCAACCCTACTAGAACCCCAACCGATACACCTACTAACGCCCCACATCACCCCCCCAGCTTCCCCTCAGTTCCAGCTCGTCCTGAGACATTAGCGATTCACCTTCCTTCTCATCATGTGGGGAGTGATGGAGGAAGAAAATCCTCACCCAAGTCCCCTAGGGGGTCCCCATGTGGTGAGAGGAATGCTCCACCCCTGCCTCCTAAGATAGGAGCTGGACCAAAAGGCCTTCCACCCATCCCTCAGCGCTATCCTGCACAGTCTCCGAAAAAGGACAGGTAAGGATTATCTATGAATTTTTACTAATTGGAGAAAAGTAATGTAGTTGTGGTTTTCTGTATGTGTTTTCATTTTTGTAGGATTTTCAAGGAAAGGCCTTGTGTGCTCTGGTTTTATGGTGCCTCTGTATAGCAAAACACTGCAACAAAAAGAACATGCAACAACAAACTGCAAGCAAGAAAATAACTAAAAAATGCCAAAAAACCCACATTGACTAATCAAAACAAAATTCCCATTTCACAAATAATATCCAATAACATACAAGCAAAAACAATACAACACATGGAAATACTGCAAACACTTCTCGCCTCACAAGCCACAGTCACACCTCAAGGTCTTGTTAGCACTGTGAGAGTCTCGTTCTTTTACTTCTCCAGTGCTTTAATCACCATCCAGCCCTACCTGTTCCACTAAATGTATGCTAAATGCAACTACACCACAGCATGGGTCCAACCTCACTGGTTGGCTGCTTTTCATCTGATTGAACATCTATGTCTGTAAAGAATTAGTTAGAAGCGCTGGAGTACCCCAAAGCACTGTTCTGGCCCCATTCCTTTTCAAGCCCTCACTTCTGATTTCCACTACCACAAGAAGTTTTTTGGTTTCTCCTCCATTTTTTCAACACATTAGCAGTGGCAATGAGGTGGAGTAGATAGAAATGATGAGCTTCTTTAAGTGGTGCAACCACAACCACTTGAAGCTCAACATCAGTAAGACCAAGGAGGCACACACATGGACAAAAACAGTTATTGTTGTTTCTGTGGATGGTTATGTCTTCTTTTTTTCCCATATTTTTTATTTGTTTTTGTTTTTTCATTTACCATCTTCTTAATTTGTCAGGTGCTTTTTTTTTTTTTTTCTTTGCAACTGTTTTTAATACAATTTATAGCTGAGTTTTCTTGTTTTGTCGTTTTTGTGGTTGCTTTTTTTTGTTTGTTGTGTTTTGTAGTTATTGTTTACAGATTTTTGTTTGACTTGCTATTTTGAAGAGGTCAATTGAATTTTCTTTTACATCTAGCCACAGGTGGACTTAAATTCAAACCATTACACAAGATGATGGGAGGAGATGTCATCTTCACCCATCTCTGTTCTTTATTGTACTCGTGTTTGTTCCAGTGGGTTTTGGGAGGAAAGTTGTCTTACATGTACTCTTATTGACTCATGCTGCTCCTTATCCAAAAAGCTCTCTTGGGTTGCTTGCAGGGATAAACACTAAGGCTGCACTTTAACAGCTTTTCTCCACCATTTTTTAAATAAAATAGCTCAACCTGAAAAATTTGAAATTTTTATGAGTTTTGATGCTCATGATTTGCCAAATTGCAGCATTTTGGAGAAAAATAAACAAGATAACTTTACATAACAGGATTTTGAACAGCCTGTCTGTAACAAAGTTGAATTTTCCAATTTCATGCAAGTGTCTGTCCGGTGTGTCTAGTTAGTCTGTCAACTCAAACCCTTGTTGATAATTGATCCCTTGGACTCTTAACTCCTCTTATGAGTCTAAGTCTTTTTGCTTTTCCTCTCCTAGACAATCCTGTTATTTCAGCAGAGTTTTGTATGCATTGTAATTAATCTAAAACTGAATGTAAACAGAGTTCTACTGATATGCCAATCCTCCAACCGTGTTAGGGGCATCCCATCGGACAAACTCTAAGTTTGTGAGCAGAATGTCCTAAGTCAGAACTCTTGTGGATGAAACAGTTTTATTGTCAGAGTAGTGCTGCCATCTATTGAGCAAAAAGGAACATCACAAGTTTTTTTTTTTCATTTTGACTTCTGCTGCTGCAGCCTCTACACACACACATACACACACCCACACACACACACACACACACACACACATAAATGTTTTGGAGGTTTAAACACTTCCTGACTGATACGCTGAGACATTCTTACCAATAGAGGAGACCTTAAAACAGTGGCCTGTAGGCTACACATAGATGTGAAAAAGGTTTGCTGTGTACATTTCTAATTGAATCTACAGGGCATCTACAGGCTGCTGTCTCTTTCTGTGGTTGCTCATACCTGACCTCTGGAGTGTGTGATATGCTTGAGTGTGCTCATTCTCAAAGGCCCTGTGGTGACCCTCATTTAGCTACAACTCCTACGCAGCATTCAAAAATGTCCTGTTCTTTAGGTTGAAATATTTTGCACCGGTAGTTTCTTTGCTTAAACTGGGGAGAAAGTTGCCTGTGTAGGTTTTCAGTCGGCCAGGTCATGGTGATCTAATGCTGATCCAAGTGGCGACTGGACTGGCATAGATTCTTGTAGAAGTCCTTTGGAGAAGAGGTGAAATGTCTGCAAGAGTCTGAACCATTTGGATTGGTGTGGATAAGGTTGTTTTCTTGGCGTGTTCTTAAAAGGCTTCTCCATTGATCCTTTAGCAGCAGACTCTACACACACACTGTTTTCCCCACCAAAGTCATGGCAGCTTTTTTTTTGTACTGTATGTATTTATGCATTTCCAAGGGACAGCATTGATTTCCTCTTCCTGTGTGTTTTATCGCCATGGAGGAAAGAAACGTAAAGCTTGTCCCAGGCTACTAACTTCTTACTGTGCTTAAAGGTAAATCAGCTGTCAGAAGAGTTAGAAAGTTATGACTATGAACAAATCAAAGAGGTTAAAACTTCTCTTTGGCCCATTTGATTGACAGACAGAGAGGGAAAGAGTGAACACAAAAGATACAAATCAAACAAGTCATTGATAACCAGGAACTACCTCTCTGCAGCCTTGACAGCACGTATTTACACACTCGTTTCCTTGTCAGCGTGCTCTGTTGCCTCCTCCCATCGTCTGGTTACCCGGTCATTTCCTCCTCCTCTTTTATTCCTCTTTCTCGATGTGTGTTTTTGTGTGCCTCAGCTTTTGTATCATTAAGAAAGAGGACTTCCTTTGAACATGTCAGAGCAGGTAACACCGAAGCTTATCTCATCTTTACTGTTACCTTTCAGTCTGTACTTGCCTTTAACCTGCACTCTCTCCTCCCTCCTTTCCTCCTCACTCTGTTATGTTTCAAACAAGGAAACCTTCCTTTCCCCCTTGTTTATGTTGTTTATGTAACATATTTTTCGGTGATAGAAACTACGCTTTTAGCCAGTTCACATGAGACTATTCCACACTGACCAGGTAGAATTGAGCCGTAATGATAATGATAATGATACTGTGCTTGCTGTGTGGATGGTGGCAGACATTGATGTGTGTTACTTTAAAATCTAAGTTTGCTCATGCATTTCTTGTGTTAAGCTGTGGTTTTCTCATCTCTCTTTTATAACTTCTTTCTTTAAACAGAGGCTATAAATAATGTGCTTTCATTGTATATCACACAATAGTTCAGCTTCTGCTATTGTTTGCTAAAATGTTGCGTTTTGCTTTATTCAACAACCCCAGCAATACAGACGTTAGCTTAACATGTCTCTCATCTGTCAACACCACAACAATAATAGCTGTTAGCTGCTATACTTGGATAAAGGATGAAGCTTTACCGAGGATTAATTCATACACACACACACACACACACACATTTAGCCAGAAGAAAGGGGTGGTCATTGTTACTCCAGCTTTCTGCCATTCATTTTCAGCATACACTGTTAAATATAGCATCAAGCTAAGAGCTCCTCACCCAGCACTCTTCCTCTGAGAAAAAGGAGGAACTGTGTCAACAGGTCAGTTTCCCGTCATTGTGAGCTATGTCCATCCTTTGTGGTTTATTAGCAAACAGAGCTAACGAACAGAGTACATTGATTTAGAGCAGTGCTCCTAAAATGATGTGGCAAAACCGGGCATACCTTTGGATTACAATTTCCTCTGTCATTTATTTTATGCATTCAATTCCATGGACAACAACAAATTTAGATTTCAACAAAAACTTCAGGGTTTGTAGTTGGTAGTAGTGTGATGGAGGGATTCATTCAGTCAATTGACTTTGAATTTGTGAGCTGTCAGTTTTAAATATATGTTGCTGGATTTATGACACCAAAGGTTTTATTTAAAAAAAATCAAGTATAGCACTGATATTGATCAACCATTAGGCATTGGTAGAAATAGTCAAGCACAGACTGTTATGGTAATGTAAAAGGGGTTATTTTTAGCCAAAAGACAATATGTCAAGACTGTATTTGATATTTCTTGACTTGTAGCCTTGCAGCAAACTTGTCTAGTAAATGCTGTGTTTGAATACATGTTGTGCCAGGGTGTGTCCTACAGGAATTACACACGTGATTAATTGTTCTTGCATGATCATCAGTCATCTCTGACACATTTCATTGTCCAGCACTGCACAATCACTCAGCCTATAAGACAGCACTGAGTGACTTAAATCTGACTTGAACACGATGTAGGCATATAGCTATTAACAACTTAAATAAAGATTTGCCTGGAACAAAGAGTCAATTCTGAGAATTTTCTAAAATCTCAGCACTGAATGTGTAAACAGTGTTTGTTTTAAAGAGAAGGAAATTCTCAAGTCACATAACGGATCTTACACAACACTTGAGGGATAGACACTAGGCCTGTGTGCTAATTCTTGACTTCCCTGTCAGCAAAAATAGTATTTAAAAATGTTAAACATTGTGGGAAAAAGATTATTTCACAATTATGGAATTCTTTGAGTTCTAATAGCGCACTAAATGAGTAATAAAGTAGACAGGCTCACTGTTTAGGTTGCACATATTTGAGAAGATGACACACTGTTCTGATCCTATGACATAATTGTATAACATTATGAAGATGAACATGTAGTTGTTCATGAACAGAATACAGTTTTGTATTTATGAGGCACTCTGCTGCTTTGCATCGTCTGAACATGAAAAACCACATCAATCATTCAGTCAACCATTTTTGCTATGGCTGATGTATACAAGCTCTGAAATGAACATGCAGAGACAGACTTGAGCTTATGTTTTGTTTAATGAATCAGTCAGCATATGAAGTTAGTCCTGCTGAGCTTCAGATCATAGTGTTATTATTTGAGACCACAGCTGGATTATGACTATTTGCATAAGGAGTTCAGTTGTGTTTGAATGTTATTTTAGGCTTTTTCAAGACATGGAAGCAAGACTGTGTTAGATTAACCATGACCGCATACTGTTACGAGTTTTGTTATTATGATATCCACCACACATTTCATGAAAATACCACTATGGTATCTTACAAAATGATTCATGCTGCCATTTTTTTAAACTTAGCTTGATCTTCCAAACTGTTTGTTTGTCCTGTGCTCAGGTCCCTACACTGGCTTCCTGTGGCTCAGAGAATAGACTTTAAAGCAGCTCTGCTTGTGTACAAATCTCTCCATGGCCTAGCACCAAAGTACATATCCGACATGTTAGTGCCATAAGAACCATCTCGGACTCTCAGGACCTCAGGGGCCAGCCTTCTGCTGGTGCCTAGAGTCAGGACTAAACATGGGGAATCAGGGTTCCAGTTTTATGCTGCTAAAATCTGGAACAGTCTTTTTGAAGATGTGAGACAGGCCTCTACTCTGACAATGTTCAAATTGAGGCTTAAAACAGTTCTGTTTAGCTGTGCATATGACTGAAAGGATCTTATCTGCACACTTCTCTTTAAATTTTTTTTATAATGATCAATGTTGTTTTTATGTTTTATTGTGATTTTAATGCATTTTTCTTGTTCTGTAAAGCACTTTGAATTGCCTTGTGTATGAATTGTGCTCTACAAATAAACTTACCTTGCCTTGCCTTGCCAAAGGCCCACACTACAAGTTACAAAGCCAAAATCTTAATGAAAAAAATAGAAGGTGGCCCTTATTCAGGAAAAAAACAAATATAAATATTTTATTTTATTTCTTATATAAAAGAGATCCCAGCCTGAAAAACGAAGGCCTACACTTCAAGCAAAATAAAGTCAGCATCTTCAAAATATTAGAAATGCGCCTTAAAAGTACAATCATCTGTAGCCTGTGACTGCTTTTCTGCTATATTGCTGCAATATAATGGAACCGAAGCAGAGATAGGATCAATTGGATTGTAAACAATCAGAAAATGAACTTGACAAATGAACAGGATCAACACCGTGGAGTAGGGCTGGGGGATATTACCTACTCTTAGTATCACGATTAATTGAAGCTCTTACCTCGATCACAAATAATGAACGATTATTTTATGATATATTGGAACAAATTGGTGATGTTACAGACAGTGGTCGAAACATTCTTCCTTCAAAATGTATACTTAACTTCTTTCTGCTCAATGTCCTCTCCAAAATGTGCCCAAACAACAAAGATAGCATTTTTCTTGGCTACAAGCTCCTCTGATAGATTGGCGTTTGTCTCCTCCATGTTGGCAGCACATCCTTCCTTCTTGGAGAAAGTTAACACAGACTGTATGGAGGGGGTGCAGTCACGTGACTTGGACAGGGAAAATAATCAAAATAATCAACAGGAGTAAAATTACTTCGATTAGAAGGACCAAATATTGATTTTGATTATTTTTCGATTAATTGTCCAGCCCTACGGTGGAGAGCGCATTGCGAAAAAGTGCAAAAGCTCTCAGCCCTCATTCGCATTTCCCACACATTTTAACGTTTGCAGGTGACAAGGATCTTCTTTTAGGCTGTTGCAACACATGCTGCAAACACTTAAGCATCAGAAAATTTACCTCCGCTAAGTGTATCATTCTGTGTCAGTCCTCAGGTTTGTGGGACGGCAGCAATGGTTCGAGGTACAAATGTACAGAAATCTTTAGGGCTTCATTAGACAACCTTATAGCCTTCAGAAAACATAGAGAACATTTATTACACCACCTTATATCACTGTTTCCTCTTACCACTTGCCAGGGCTGGGTGATATGGACCAACATATTTTAGCTTGATGGCGTTATAACATATATAGCTGGATATATATGTACTTCTGTCTAGAAATAATGGAAACATTTCCAGTTTTAAGCCAAGGCCATGTAAAGTAAATGACAATTGTTAAATAGACATATTATTAACTCAGTTCACATCAACATGCACATTAAAATGACATGCAAAGAAACTAGAAGTTTATAAATTTATTAAGAATTGAATTGATTGAATTAAAAAAATAAGTCAGGAAAACAGCTTGTTTTTAGGGACAGGCACTTTTTGACTCCTTCCACGCTCACAGGTCTTGTTCGACAGCGTGTCTTTTGTTAGGGTGACGTGAACAACTTTAATGAGGTGTGTAGTGAGGCCCTCAGGAAGTTTGGTGAACATTTTTATAGTTGCCAAGTTGCACTATTTTTAGTCCGACTGGGCAACTAGTATTTGAGTGTTATAGATATCTAAACAGAACACAAATATCATTAGTGCTGTAATCCGCACGGCCGGTCTCACTGTAGCCAGATGCTGGACCTCAGATGGCAACCACTAGATTCCTTGGCTTGACAGCAGTGGGCCAACTCATTTCTTAAAATTATTGTGATTGAGTGGTCTGTGACCTGTAGACATGGGGCAAGCCACAAAACTCTGCAGGCCTGAGAGACAGCAGGCAAGTTAGTTAAAGAGTGCAGCGTGGGCAACCTTGATTTTTTTCTGTTATTTCTTTTACTGGGGGAGAGATCCTGGGTGGGAGGTACACAGGGAGCCATAGTGGCCATAGAGAGGGTTGGTGGGATACTGAGCTTCTCTATATTGTTACTTGCCTGCAATGTACAAACACTATTGATGTATTTATTTCAATAGAAAATGGATAAAAAAAAACCTGTACATATGCACTAGTCTCACGATTTAATGTGATTTGATTTGATTTTTAAGTCAACGATTCAATTTGATATCCAGATGCAGCACAGTAAGTCATTTCCTTAATTTTCCATATCACTGCAGGCTACTTTTACATAAAAATATTCAGATTAATAACCTCGCAAGTGCAGATGGATCAGTTTTATTCAATGTCTGTAATCAGACAGATCCATTTTGCCAATCTGCAATCTACAATCTTAACCCAAAGAACACCACTACAAAATACTCATCAGGAAAGATATTGTTCACTCCACTTCCAACATGTTTCAGTGATGTTTGCTCTACAAAGTGGTTCATGTTCTGTCTTTTATGATGCAACTGTAGCACCCACCTGTTACACTGTCTGATTGGTCAGTAATGAATGTGAGCTGAATATGCTACTGAAAGGTTCTGCCCATTTCCAAACACTTCCTATGTGATCTTTTCCACATGAACTAGTGAAATACATTGAAAGATCCATCTTGTGTGTTTGGTTGCAAATACTTCGAAACTCCCTCTATGAATTAGAAATGGCTTGGAGGTCAACTGCAGCAAAAATCTATTTTAATCGTGATGTAAAATAAACACATTTTAGAGGTTTCATCTTGCTATACTTTTTCTTTCTTCCCTAAAAGTGAAACTGATACTGCAGTCTAGCAGCAGCTTCTTCAAGATTATACAACTATTGACTTTGATGCATCTCTATCTAAGTCTGCAACCTATGGATCGATTAAAAGATTTTTATGAAACCTCTAATACTGATGTCCTAAGTATAACATTCAGCCCTACTTGCCATGTTAAAGAAAAGTCAGATAGCTCTCCCATATTGGCACATTGTGGTGGAGTAGGTTATTTGCAGGCAGGAGTTTCTCAGTCTCACCGATTTCAGGTACATATTAAACAGAACCATTATAAAGAAGAATATAAAGCATGTTTAAGCTTTAGTTGTGAGCTATGCCACTGATATCACAGTTCACAAGCAGGTATTGGACTGTGGATGCTGCACTCATATGCTTTGAATTGTTGTATGATCCCTAATAGAGACAGAAATGGTGCATACCTTACTGTTCAGCCAGTGCTTTCTTCTTTAGACATAAAATTACACCGTGTCACGTCAGTATATAACTACATGTCCCCAGCACAAATACTGTATTTGTGTGTATGAGAGTGTTTACAGGGGATTCAGAGGTATGCTGGTGTGTGCATCCAGATCTTGCAGGACATGCAGGTTCAGACTTGTTGCTTTCAGCAGAATGGGAGGTAAAAGTAGAGCAGTGGGATGCCGGTTAGATCTCATTCTTGTTCCACTGAAGAGGAGAGTAGCTGTCAAAAATGTGGACTGACACAGTTACCAGAGCTTTCAAGGGATTTGACTTTTTTTTGCTTCTTTGTAAGACTTGTGGATGTGCTTTCCAGACTTTGTTGGAAACCCTGATATTTTTAATAAGGCTTCAATGATGGAGTTTTCAGTATGAGTTTGGTAATGGAATAAAAAAAGAGAAGGAAGGAAAGAAGGCTTTCTTTTCTGAAGCAGAGAATGTATAGACTCAGCCGTCTATTTGGGATTTTCTCCAGACCTCATAGTGCCATGGTGTCTGATGATTCAACGCCTGCTCTCCAAACCTCAGATGACATGTCTTGTTCCTCTTCGTCCCCCAGCCCCTCTCCTCCACTCCCCACCAGGACGATCGCTGATGACATACAGAGAGAACAAAGTCCCTTGGTCCCACCTCGCATCAGGACATCCCAAGAAAACAAACCACAGTCAACACAGGCTGACCTTCAGAAGAGCCTGCCAGATAAGAGGGTCTCACAACCCCCACCTAAGTCCAGTGAGTAAAAACATCTGTGTTTAATAGTTCTTTGGAGGATGTGATATTTGAATACTTTATCTGAGGAATGGCAGAGAAACAAATGTGCATAATATTTGACAAGATACAGCTGATGTCCGTGGTTCAGTGGCTTCTGCCCCTGAACTAATTGTGCTACTCCAGTGGTTCTCAAATGGTGTCATGGTGCACTGATGTGTCTTGAGCCAGATCCAGGTGTGTCTGCCTTGTTAATCACACAACCATATGGTATTATTACAACAGTACTACAACACATGAATAATTTTTTGATTTACTATCCACTTTAATTGCTATCATTGTTTTCAGTACATTCATTTCTGCTTAAAGCTACAATTTCTATAACTTTTCAAATTCATAAAAGAATCAGAGGGACACTGTGTTTTGCTGTCAGTGAAATACAAGGTAGAAGGAATTATTCCATTCAATTTTTATTTTTATTTTAAGAAAGTCAAGTTTTAAAGTGTCACGCAAAATGAAATTAAAGAACAGTCCAAATGAATAGTTTGATAATTTATAAATTAAAACTTTATTAGAAACACATTTCTGGGACAAATTTGGTGATAAGCAGATACAAATAGAGTTGAGCAAACTGACAAGATACTGTCCAGATGTTAAAAGGCCTTCTCTGCCACAGTATCAGTCACCATTTCTATGCAGATGACACACAGCTGTATCTCTCCTTTGACAGTAAAAACGTAGTTTAGACCATCTTCACATTTGCATCGGAGATATAAAGACCTGGATGGTAACCACCTTCTTACAGCTAAACTCTAAAAAGACACAAATCATTGTCAGATTGTTATTTCAGATATTCAAGATAAAGTTCAGCTGCTTCACAACACCTGCATTTTAGCTGTGTGATGACAGTGGAGCTGTGAATTTTTATTTCAGTAAGTCAACATGTTAACAAGTCTTAGAATTAACTGCCATAGTGAACTGTATATCTCACATGTCTCAAATTTTTATAATAGGAATTTTTACCACATGAGCAGCATGCATATGTCATCTTAAATATTCTGGAAAATGAAAACTAAAGAGCCTTATTTACCGTGGTTTAGCATCATAAAATTATATCAGTTTCACAACATGCCTTTATACTGAACAGGTTTACACAGCTTTATTTTTCCTAAACACATTCTGTTTTGCTGTTAAACAAATAACTTTTGCCCTTTTTTCAGGGGTGTTTCAATAAAACTTTTTCACCTCCAATATAATACCGATATTGCCTTGAGTATTGGCTGATATCGATCTGATACAATATCAGCATACATTTATTACTTATTTTGTATTATGGACTGTATGAAAAGGCTTGATTCAGAGAGATTACTCAAACAGAACAGTAGTCCGCAATAGTAGGTATGAGAAAAACTGACCCATTTGTTATTAACAGATGTGTTCAATAAAGTTTAACCTTAAACATAAGAATATAGTACAGTTAAGTAAAAGAAAAGAAAAATAAATTAGAAAACCCTAAAAAGTAACCTCCAGACACCCAGGAAAAACAAAAACATACATTTTTGAATTGCAAAACAACCACTGTGTTTAACTTAAACATAAGCGTATTCTACAACTTAATAAAATAAATAAAAAATAAATTAGAACCGACTGCTTGTATCAGAGTGCTTGTATAGGATATTTTAGATGCAGGCCGATATAATCCGATATTTGTTTTTAGCTGATACCTGACAGATATCCGATATCAACATCGAATCGGGACACCCCTACCTTTTTCTGCACATTACTATCACATTTAAATCCAAGATTATAAAAACGTCCTTTGAGACATTTAATGAAGTCAAATTGAAGGACAGAGAGGGTTGCTGACAAATGTAGCTCACATATCCAAAGTGCCTGAGATGATGTTCCTCCGTGCTCTGTAATGTCTTATGAGAGGGTAAGCTTCATAAAGTAAATAAAAAAGTATTCCTTCAGCCTTTTTGATGGCATCTCTCTCAGAAATTAATTTAAAGGAAGAGTGACCTTAATGGCCGTGTTTTTTCAGTCTCTGGCCAGGCTGCCAACCAGTCATTTGCATGATGTACCTCTTTAGTTTTGAAATGTTAAAATGAGATGATGCCTCGTACAACAGGCCTGACAGTAACAACAACAGCGAGATTAATCTACTGCCCTTAAATTGATGTTTTAAAATCTTATTATAAGCACTTTTATGTGTGCTGTAAGAATTGCAATACATATTTCGTGTATTGTTCAACTTAAAAACTAGGTCATTTTAAACTCTTAATAAGAACTTAAAAGTCTTTCAAAAGTTCTTTGTGCCCAGTTTGGTTTATGTTTACATCAGTTATCACTGCTAACACTTCAATGTGAAAGCAGATAGCTGATTTAACAGGTATTATCAGAGCTTTAGTTTACTTTTGTAGCATATTTGCAGCCTGACGCTTGAATGCAGGAAATATGACTGTGTTTTATACGAGTGGCCTGAAGTAACTCAGAGAACAAAAGCAACTGTAGAGTGTCCTCAGGTGCCAGTCAATCAGAGTGGCTTCAAATTGATGTTGAGCATATTTTATTTGTATTTCATCTGCTTTGCCTGAGTTGTTTGTCAGTTTCAGTCAGATAATATTAAAATACAAAATAATAATCTACCAGACAGTAAAATTTGATGTTTACTCTGTGAAGCTGTTTGCAAGCACAGCAAACAAAGCAGTGCGATAAATATTAGAGTGTTTTTGTGATTTTTAATTTTGTATACAGAGCTTGTGTTCAAATATTATCCTACCAATTGAGTTAGGCTAACAATAGCACTTGATCTCAGGGTTGGATTCATTGGATGATGAGTCTGATAACTACGAGGATCCAGATTTGTTCTACCCCAGCATTCATCGCATGAACACATCAGACAGGGTGAGTGAGTGAGAATGCTTCCCTTTTTTTTACACTCCTCTTCCTCTTCTGCACACTCTTAATGATTGCTGTTTGTCCTGTAGGATATGTCCCTGCAGGTTCCCATACTGTCAAAAGGACGGTACAGTTCTTTGTGCAGTGACGATGAGCTGCTGGATGACGATGAGTGAGTCACACATCAACGCACAAACACACCAGTGACCCACATTTACACTCTAATGAACAAATACAGTACAGTTAACTGACATGATTTCACATATTTGTTCTACAGATACTCAAGTTCATTTACAAATAAACTCCATTGGTTTAACTTATCCAGCAACATAGTTTTGGCTTAATATAAAATCTATACTTCAATGTAGAGGCCTGGCTTCGAGACAAAGCAACACCTGGAACTTTTTGAGAAAGTTGCAATGTTTTGAGTAAAACAGATACGGCCCCGTGTTGTGTTAAAAGGTGAATTATTGCAGCCTGAAAAAAAGTCTTGAAGATTCTTTGCCAAGAATGACTGTCTACTTAAATGGGACATGCTAGCGAGAAATAAACTAAATCTTTTGTGTTTTTATCATGGATGTATTATAAGAACTGGATAGTGTGGCTCTACCTTCTACTATGTAACGGATTTGAAGCCAGAATATCCCCCGTCAGGGCGCCGCCATTGTGCAGCCAGCAGAGAATTTGGGCCATAATCCAGACGCAGCTGTCGTAAACGGTCCCAACACTCCGCAGCATACGCCGTACACAATCATTGTGAAGCTGCCGTAAACCGCGGTTATTTTTAAACTCTAATAACTAATAAAAAAGAAACTTTTCAGAAAAAAGAGGACTTGGAAAACACGCAGCCCAATAATACTTTCATATCACCACACCATACGGATGGGAGAAATATTTCTACGAGGTGTATTAATTTTTTTTTTGAAGTTTCACTTCGGCCCGTCCAGATGAATGGGGGGGACGGAGATTTGACCTATACTGCAGCCAGTCACCAGGGGGAGCAGTTTTTGTGGAGGCTTCAATTTGAGCCCAGTGTCATGGCGTTCATGTTTTTTACAGTCTATGGTTTTTATATGTTTGTGATTCACAAGATTTGGCATTCTGTTTAGAATTTGAGCTCACTGGGATTTCACAGTGATTTGTGTGGAGTGCAATTTCAAGACAAATGGCATTCCTCAAATATTTTCTGATGGTCAAGTTCAGCCCTCCTTATGTTATCAGTTTACTATGGAACAAATAATGGGACTAACCCTAACCCTCCAAACAGTAGTTTTCATGTTAAAATTCTGAAGTCAGAATTATTTAAATGATTGCCTTTCTGAATCTTCAGCTGGTCAGGCTATAAGCAGCAGTTGCTCTCCTGTTACTATCAATATGCAGATCAAGGAGAAAGTACCCATAAAAGTTTTTAATAGTTCCTAAAATTGAATGGTTGGTGTCTTACTGACTTCAGAGTGTTGGTCAAAAGAAGAAAAAATGACCTCAGATGAGACTTCATGTAAACTGGAATGGCCCTCCAGCAAAGAGGAATTCTTCGAGGTTACATAGCTGAGTTGTCTTTTAACTGATTTTATGCTGTTCAGTAAAACAAAGTTGTTGCTCTCACAGTGGTACGAGGTATGTTACCTGGTTTTAAAGCTCTGACTAAAAAAGAGAACAGTTGAGGCTATTGCAACACTTTGTGACATGTAGGGCAACAAGAAGAGGACTGAAGAGCACAAATGAATACATAGAACAAAAATGTAAATATAAACAAGATGTGCTTAACTTCCATCAGTGAATAAACATTGTCTTGTTAATGTGAGGAACACCCAGAACAGTATAGTACCTGTTTTATTTGATTCTGGGCTTTGTGGTTGCTACTGAACATGTATAAAGCCATAAAGCCAAAGAACATGTATATTTGATCTCAGAGGTCAGATTGTCAGAGCTGTAAATTAGATATGTCTCTGGGAATGCCCTCTCTGGTCAGAAATTCTACTCAGAAAGTCAACTGGTCTTCAGGAACCCAGACTTAACATCTTGTTTATGGAACATGTTAAACTGGAACAGGACTTTATTCAGAGGTAAATGTTGTTAGTGTATATAAATGAAGTCTATATAAATGAGCAAGCTAATCGATTTTTAACTCATAATAAAAGGTTTTTGTCTCAGATATCATAGACTTGAACAGGACTTTATTCAGAGGTAAATGTTTGAAGTGTATATAAATGAAGTCTACATAAATGAGCAAGCTAATCGATTTGTAACTCATAATAAAAGGTTTTTGTCTCAGATATCATAGACTTTATAATACACCCCCAATCTTCTTGGCGCAGACAGTGTCTAGTTATGTATGGTCTTCAAATGTGCAGATATCAGGAAACCAAACAAGTAGAAATGTAAGAATCCCCAAAAGAGGATAAAAAAGGTCAATCTCATCGTGCATTTTCAAATTAAAACTGCCCTGTCGTTTTAAAGTTCTGACTGGAAATACCTGACAGCTGAATGTTCCCAGAATACATTCAGAAACTGGTGTCTTAGCTTCTCTGTTGTTTCCTGCATTTTGACTATTATCCTGCTTGGCATGCTTTTTGTTTTGGGGAGATTAAAAAAAACCTAACCAGCTCCTTTCATTCATACTCTTCAAGTATTTGAGTTTGTAAATTTCCACTGAAGTCACATCATTCATCCATTCTTCCCTTAAGGTGATGAGGTTGTACTGTTCTTCCCACCTTTTTAGGTATATTCTGTTTAATGGGGTTTCTTTTGATATGAACATCACATCTGGATATGATACATCTTTTTCTTTTTGACTTAAAAGGCTCCAAAAATCTGAATTGTCATTTTGTGAATGTGAGAAAATGTGAATTTTCTTTTTATTAATACAAAAAAATAACTGTTTCTATGTTTGGATCTGTCTGTGTTTACAAAGGTCTACGCTATGGCAGGATGAGGTCCTTGATAAAACCCAAGGCAGCGTCTACATTTCTAGCTCAGGCAGACTGTCTCAGGCCGCAAAGGAGGATAGTTCTCAGCTGGCTGCTGTCATCAAGATGGGCTGGCTGGACAAGAATCCTCCTCAGGGGTATAAATATAGACTTACATTAACATGACACAGAGGTACACAACAGTATCTAGCACATGCACCCAAACATGATAGTTTTATGGAAGATAAAAGTTTGGGTGTAATTTTGACTTCTGATAATGACTTGAACTGAATAATCCTATTGAAACTGACTTTTTAAACATGCTGTTGTATTTTCCTGATGTAGTCACAATGCAAACAAGAGACATGATAGACAAAAAAACATTGGAATACTAACAGTACAAGTCCAGTATGACAGATCCTCTGTGATAGTTCTTGTGTTACTTTAAAAGGAAAGGTTGCTTTGCATAATTACTCTTTCTTTCTGGATTTATGCTAATGCACACAGGGCTCTGTATTATCAGAGGCGATGGGTAAAGCTGGATGTGGACTACCTGAGATACTTTGACAATGAGAAGGTAACAAACAACAACGCCCATCAACATGTCATTTATGCAGTCAATTTCAACAAAGCAACACAAAGCATCCAGACTGTTTAGTCCACACTTACTAAGGGCGTTTTCTCACCAACCACATTTAGTGCACACCAAAGAAGTTGTGGCCCAGGTTTTGGTACGTTAGTGTCAATGTGAATGCAACCATCGCACTTTGGTGCGCACCAAATCAGCCGGTCCGAGACCTCCATGAAGGGGTGGTCTCGATCCGCTCCATCTCCCTACATTTGGTGCGGTTTCACTGGTGTGAAACAAAGTGGTCCGAACCGATCTACTTTTGATGCATTACTTCCTGTTAATCCTGCGGTTGAATCTTTTGCTTTCTCAGTTTGTCGATTTGTTTATTCTGGTTGAGGATTATGATGATTTAAGAGAGTCCAGAAGGTCGCTGATGCCATCTCAAACACGATAAAAAAAAAAAAACACACTTGACGCAACATGTAGAAGAGAGCGAAACGTAAACATTGGTTGTCTGGTGTAGGAAATGGTTACCATGGTAGTCTCTTCTTCGTTCTCCTCCGTAGCACATCTGGTAACCAGTTACGTGCATATCGCCTCCTGCTGTTTCAAACTGAGTAAATACGCAAGTGGGTCCAGGCATGGTTCGATGTTGCCAGGGTGAATGCAAGCCGGAGGGGGAGGGGGGAGAACCCATGGCGAACCGCGCCACAGCACGGTTCGAAACAAGTGGACCTAATGGGAAAACGCCCTAAGTCCCCTGATATTGGACCACCTCTGTTGTTATAACTAAAACCTTGGCTGTAGTCACTGCTGTCAAACTGACAACGTGATGACTGACAGCAGTAACCGACTGACCAACTCTAACTCTTAATGCACTTGGAGGACAAGCAGGGCAAAAACTAAACAAAGGGGCATGATAGGTAATTACAGAACTGTTTCATAATGTTAATAGTGGGAGATTCTAACTCCATATTGCAAATGAAAATGTGGTGAAAAGGTGGGTATCCTTGGTGACAAGCTTGATACATAAATGTTTTGAAGTCAGTGTGGATTTATCAAACAGGAAGTGTTCTTGAGACATGCATGTGGCAGGTTGGTTTGGTTCAGGTTTTTGCTTTATGAAATGACACAGTCAGGCATTTCCTGCATGCTATATACTAGAAGATCTATTTTAAGGCTTAGCTGTGGTTGTGTGTTTGGTTGTAGGAGGTGTATTCAAAGGGGATCATCTCTACCGCTTTCATCACTAATGTGAGCAGTGTGGGAGAGCTGAAGTTCGAGGTGGTCACGAACAACCGAACATTTATCTTCAGAGCTGAAAGCGAAGGTCAGTCTGTGTATTAAATCTGGTTATCTGTGTCTGTGCATGTTGATGCCAAGGTTATAGCTGTTTTGTCTTTAGCTTTGAGATTGTGTTTTGACCTTATGTTTCTTTTAAGTACACTGTTGATTTGTTAGTTTAGTTTTGTTTTCTGGGAAAGTCCTTTGTTACAGTTAATCTTTTTTTAAGTTTCATTGTTAGTTTTTCCTGTATTAAGATTTTAAAGAGAATAAGAAATGGAATATAGAAACTAGGGGTAAAGCTGTAACTTTTTTGCAGACAGCAAGCTCATACAAAATTTAAACTGAGAGGCCTGAGACAAACTCTGAGGATAGACTATTTGTGGGTGCCAAAGAGGAACTCTTCAACTTTTTTCTGTGCTTGTAATTTATGTAAGATATATTTTTATGTATCCAGCAGTTTTAGTTATTGTTTATAAGTTAAGCTTTAGTTTACAAAAGTTTTCTTTTCAAAATTGTTTTAACATTTAGTTTTATTTTACCATTAATTTATTTTTAAGTGTCCTAACACCTGGCCTACAATATCGCATATCCCCCTGTGTGTGCTTAGATTAGATTAGATTAGATTAGATTAGATTAGATTAGATTAGATTAGATTAGATTAGATTAGATTAGATAGAAGTTGTTTATCCTTTGGGAGAACTCCTTTGGGAAATAGATTTTTTTCTTCATATCCATCGAACACATACAAAACCCTTTTAAATCATTTTGTTTGCTTCTTTTTTTCAGCTGAAAGAAATGGCTGGGTTGCAGTACTGCAAGACTGCACTAGGGGGCGCCATCTACGTGGCACCATGAACCCTGGTTCACCTTTGGCCCCAGACTTTCATGGCTATCTGGAACTGAGGGGGATACGCTCAAAACTTTATACTGTTGTTGCCTTAGATAAAGTCTTCCTGTATAAAAATATAGAGGTAAGGATTCTCAGTTGTATTTTGAATTATTGTACAAACCTTGGACTCTAGTCTATATTTTATTGTGTCTTTTAAATCGCCATCTACAACACTTTGACTGGAAGAGATTTATAAATAAAGTTATTACAACTATTAGTATTTCATGATTTAATCTTAAAGGATTTTTCTTGATTCAACCATATTATCATAAAACAGACTAATGTGGAAAGCTGTATTTAATAGTTTTCCTCTACACAGAACATGAAAGTTTTCAAGTGCTTCAAAGTTCATCAAACCCAGAATCAACTTGATTTGTGATGATTTAGAGCCTAAGTTGATTAAAAGGAGCATCCATTTTGTCAATATACTAGTTTAAAACTTACATGACTGTATTTCCTCTGTTCAACTCTTCTTACCTATGTTACATTTGATGTCAGCTTCCCCCTTTTACCGTTTTAGATTTTATTTTATTTTATTCTATAACATGTTATTTGAATTGCATTTTTTAATTAAGTTAATTATCATTTTATTTTCTGTAATCATCAGTTCTCACGGTCTCGTTTTATGCTGCTGTTTTCTTGCATTGTTTGGTGATCTCTAGTGTTCTATGTTGATCTGTTTTTGAGTTATCTCATCGCCCGTGGATAATTGTATTGGTTCTTTGTTATAAGTGAGTTTTTACTTTCATTGGTTTGACTTCTTTGTGCTTGGGTTTTTGTGCTGTGTGTTCTCAAATCACTTTGTAAACCTGTTTTAAGAGCTTTATATAATTTGTTTATTTATTTATTTATTTATTTGACAGGGACACAGAGTAACATTGATGCTGTGATATTTAAATATGCACAGGTCCCAAATGCACTGCTGTAAGTGTTTATAGCACAGTAATAACAACATTATATATATGTCTTACAGGACTACCGGTTAGGAGTGGGCATCACATCCATCGAGATGAATGTTGGAAATGTGAAAGAAACGGATCGCCGTACTTTTGATCTTACCACACCTTACCGTATTTTCAGGTATTGCATGCAAGCTCTGAATGATAATGGGGACAAAATGCTATTGAATTATTTTTCCTCTTGCAATATATTTTGTTGTATTTTAAGACTAACAATTTGAATGCCTTTTGTATGCCTTACAGTTTTGATATGACTGTTGGAGATAATCTTGAAATTAATTTTTCTTTCTCTGCACACCGAGTCCTCTGCAGGGACTGTAAAACACACATGGGAGGGGGTGTGTAGTGACATGTTTCTTTATACATGCACCAATGAAGTTGTAACTTACAATCACACCACTTATAACCTGTTATTGACCATTTCTGACAATATCGCAAATTATTTTTCCATGAGCAGCCTGATTTTGTTCGTCTTCAAGCTCACTGGGTTGTGGTTATGACGTATATTGTGTTTTTTAATATTAAGGTTAAAAAGATGAAAAAGAAAGAGGAAGAAAGGCAGCATGACATGTTCACAAAAAAAAACACTTAGACAAATCAACACTTAATATTAACACCTCTTTAAGTGTCTAGAGCAGTCGACTTCACAGAGAGCTGTGTTCACTTTTTTGGGGAGTGGTGGTACATCACTCTCATCAAGTTTAGCACTTGTTTATAACACCAACTCCCTTTTAAGTTGAGCTGCTTAACTCCATCCAAACTACAGTTATCTCTGCTCTTGCATGAATCTTACACTTAATTGTTTATCAATCTCTGCTTTACTTGACTGACATTGCTGACCTGTTTTCATGCCAACATTACCGTTGTGATGTTAAAATGACAGATTGTTTAGCCCACTTGCATGCACAGAAAATGCAACACACATCTACAAGCAGTCCCTGCTATAGTGTGTGCTCAGTGCGCGTATATTAGTTAACTTTACATTTGCATACTTGTGCAAGATCTCAAATCTGAGTCTTGATATCTCAGCAACAGATTTGTGCTTAGAAGTTGAGTATAAAGTTTTTATTTTTTGTCATCAGTCAAAGTGAGTCTGAGCGCTCAGTTTCATGATACTGTAGGAAATAAGATCATGTTATTTTTTACTGAGAAATCCCACCATCCAACTGTCCTCAGAGTCCTCAGCTTGACATCTTTTTCAGAATATAAGAAACCTTTTGTGTGAGTGAGTGTGTGAGTGTGTATGTGAAGAAGAGTGAGGAGATGTGTGTGCGTTGATGTTGTGCGTGTGGTCTTTTGGCTGACAGTGTAAGAGCTCAGCTTGACAGGATGAAGAAGTTTGAAAAGGCCTGTGTTTTTGTGTAAGAGTCGGGCTGTGAGTCAGTGTGTGTCTTAGTGTGTGTCTCAGTCTTTGTGTGTACTTTCTGTCTCCAGTTGGTGGGAAATGTTTTCATGTGTATTTAGGAAAGAGAGAAGCAACATGATATTAGACGGATAAGGAGAGAAGGAAGTGTTGTGTACTGTTTCCAGTCTTTGACACAAATACATTTTGCAAAACACGCCCAGAATAAGAGTCGGAATTCAGCGGATCATGAGCAAAGAGAAACACAGGACGGACAAAAACTTTCGAATATATCTGATTCCAGCTGCTGTGGATGCCATCATGTCAGCTTTAACATTCGGCCGTTTGTGTTACTCTCTACGCAGTTTCATCGCAGAGTCTGAGCAGCTGAAGGAGCAGTGGGTGGGCGCCATGAGGGATGCAATAGGTGAGGCCTTGTCGAACAGTGAGGTGGCAGATCGAATCTGGGCGGAGCCTAGTAACAGTCTATGTGCCGACTGTGGAGCTTCCAAACCAGAATGGGCTGTCATCAACCTTTGCGTGGTGGTCTGCAAACGATGTGCAGGTTTGTTTGAATTTGAATGTATACTTGTTCTAATATTTAGTGCCCTGTGCATCTGTGATATTGTATAATTCAGTGAGAAGATTGTGAACAAATTTTAGAACTTTTCTGCATGAATGGTTTTGAGAAGTGGTTCTTAACCAACAGGTACGAACTAGAGATGAAAACCAAGAATCTGTTCCAACTTGTTTGAAGACTTCTTAATATTTACCACTATGTTTAAAAGTTCCCTTATCCCCTCCTCTGTGGTCCGCAGATCTTACAATACAATAATGTCTCACTCCTATGAGAGCTAATCAAGGTGTATGACAACAAAGGAGTGTTCAGATAGAAGACAGAGGCTGTCTAAAAAGGGGTTTAATTTTATACAAAAATAATGCCAACAGTGTTTCAGTCACAGTGTCTGTGTAAACCAAGAAACATTGGTTATCAAGAGTGCCTTGTGTTTTACACTCTTGGCACAGAAAAGCAGTGTAGGGTGACTATTCTTCAAACAACAACAAATCCAGAGGAATAGATAAGGATCAATAAGCAGAAACAGAAAGGCCATGATATCAATACCATCGTCTATATTCCCATCTCTAGTCAGGACCCAAATGTGAATCATAGAGAAAGGAAAACAGGCAAAAAAGTTTTTGATGTACCAAAGCCTTAATTGTGTGTATGTGTGTGTGTGTGTGTATATTTGTATATTATTCAACTCTATTTTCAGCCAAAATGTGCACATTTTGTTGATTTGTTAAAACTTTGATTTATTTATTTATTGTGTCAAATTTGTATAACAAAACTGTTTTCCCTTAATAATGTGTACAATGCATTTACATCAAACAACTACACTACATGTAATACCAGGGAGCAAAGCAAATAAAATGTGGGCATTCTTTCAGAGCCTTCATGATGATGTTTCAATGCTCAGCTGAAAAACAATATTTTTGTTGAACAGACAGAACTTGGTGGGCTGATGGCCAGGCCAGTCATGAACAACTGATTACGAGTAACTATTCACGATTTCAAGATTTGCTCAGAATAACACATGTACATTATCTTCATTAATATTTTACTGTCTGTTGCATTGACTGAATGAAAATTCTTTTTATTTTTTTTTAATATTTTGAGATTATTTAATCATTATTGCAATGAAGTTTGGACATTGTGAAAAAAGTAAATACACAATACTATGATCTGAAATCGCTTTGCCCTACATTTAATTAAAATAAACTACAAAGAACAGATATTTATGGTTCAACCTGATTGACCTGTTTTTTTTTTAATAGTCACTCAATTCAAATTTGATGTTTGGGACATGCTTCCAAAGAAGACGTGATGGGCATGTCTTACCACTGTGTTTCATGACCTTTCCTTTTAATCACACTCAAAGAAGTCTTTGGAAACTGGGGACACTGATAGTTGGAAGCTTTGTAGGTGGATTCATTTCCCCATTCATTCTTGATTTACAGCTCTAGTGTATTGCAGAAAGTCTTTTACTACTAAGCCAGGCTATTGTAACACATGCAAACTAGGCTTGACATTTTCTTGCTGAAATAAGCAGGGGCATACCTGAAAAAGGCCTCACATATGTGCAAGTTACCTATGCCATGGGCGCTAACCTGCCTTCATACCACCATAGATGCTGGCTTTTTGCTTTGTACTGATAACAATCTGGATGGTCCTAAAATTATGCTGTCTTTCTTCAACACAGTCAGGTGCTATTTGTCCTGTTTTTATGTTTTTGTGTGTGTTTGTAAACTCATTACAGGAGAGCACAGAGGACTGGGTCCAAGTATTTCAAAGGTTCGAAGTCTGAAGATGGACAGGAAGGTCTGGACAGAGGAGCTGATACAGGTACCCACACTCCTACAGAAAAAGATGCCGTCTAAAAAGTCTGTTTTTCAATTACTGGTTGGTGGTTTCATAGGAGAAGAGCTGTAGGTAACTTTACTTTAAAGTAAACTTATCTGATTAGACTTGTCCATCAGGACTGAATCAAACATATCAACCCCTGCAGATATCCTTTGAGGAATTTGTCAGATTATTTATGCATGAGAATTGACATCTAATCTGCTATAGTTGTTAATAATATAGTTGTAAAATATTGTGTGAAACAAACCGCATTTCACTTCAATACACAGAATACTTACAACATCTCACTTTGACAATACACAAGCTGCATGGGGTTATTCACAGTAGCCCACAAAAATATTGCACAAAGTTCAGCTTGTTTACACTTGCTCTTACACTTGTACTAATGTGTAACTTCATCTCTTAATCTGTACCCGTGGTGCAGGTGTTCCTGCTGTTAGGAAATGAGCGAGTCAACAGTTTCTGGGCAGCTAACATCCCCCCGAGTGAAGCCCTGAGCCCCTCGAGCTGCAGTGATGAGAGGCGGCGCTTCATCACCAACAAATACCGACAGGGCAAATACAGGAAGTACCATCCTCTGTATGGGAACCAGAGAGAGCTCAACAATGTGAGTTTAAGTCACTATTTTATTGTTTGCTTTTGTCTGTGTTACTCTGATGTTTGGATTAAGCAGTGTGTGTACATTAAAGATTCTCTGAGAGTTGGGCAACACCTGTAGAAAGAGATATAATAAGGAATTTAAAAGGACTTGAGATTTTTGGTTTCGCAATCAAATGTCTCAATGCTTGCAGTCACTTGTTTCACTTCAGACACCACCTGTTGTTTTGTCTTTCTGTAGCTTTCTTTTCTGACATCTGTGTGTACACGTCACATCGAGGTTCACAGGCTGAGGTGTGACAAACTTTAGAGAGTGCACATTCTTGTACACATACAATTCACCACACATCTTTGCACTCAACACCAGTCAGACCATGACTAAGAGTCTAAGTATAAAGAAACAGCCATACATTCCTGCACAGACCTCAGAAGGACTGCAGAGCAGAAAAACAACAGAATGACTTCTCCATGAAAAAGCTTACAAACACAAAATACAAATTACTAGTCATTTAGTTTGAATCCAATTTTTAGGACCTTGTGTTGCACTAGAGAACAAGGTCTTTATAGTTTACTTTCAATGCACCCGGCACACTCACCCCAGCTGTCTGAACAAGCAAGTATGTTGTCTCATTTATGTCAAACCAGTCAGTCAGATTTATAAAGGTTTTATTTATATCATGACGTCAAAATAGGGCATTTAAGGAACTGGACTGAACTCCCTGAGGTTAAATTGAACTTTGTGTCCTTGTTAAAGGTCAGCCCGATCAAATGACTGGCCAAAATCTGCCATTACATTTTTTATAGTATCTTTAAGAGAAGGAAGTTTGGGTTTGTCATTAAATCTCAGTAACTGCTGCCCTTTTGATCTAACATTCATTTTCCTAGTGATATGAAATAATTACTCCAGTTGCTCATTGCCATAACTTTATTAATTTTGTCATTTATTTATGTAGTTAATAGAGCAGTTATATCATTTTGTAGTTTTTGATAACATAGAGAACTACCATATTGTTTTATTTAGCTGCCCTAAAAGCACCTCCTCATGGTAGGACTCTTGTGGCATTGCTTCTTTGGAGGTTTTATTGATTGTATGCATGGATGTCACTATATGTGCATCAGGCTGGTATATCTACCTGCTGAGTGGCAGAGAGTAACGTCTGATAACTGAAATCAGTGTAAAGGAACAGTGCAACACTTTAATTTAGCTGAAAAGTTCAGTGTTTCACTTATTTTGTACAGATCTTATTCATTTTTAGCAGTGTTCATTATGAGAAATAAAGATCGCATATGTGTTAAAAAATGACTAAATACAATTTTGGAGCAATTTCGTTATGTTTAAATGCAGCATGTAGTGGGCTGAACTTTAGGGTATAGCCCGGTAGTGACTATAACTTTAAAATCATACCGAGGCTTTCTCTACAACTTTAGCATAATTAAACAATTGTTTCCATCCATTTATTTTTAATGTGACACCTGAAATGTTCAAATACTTCAGTATTTGAAAAATATGTGAAAAGACAATTTGTATTGATCCAAATAGAAGTCATGATGATTTAATGATTTCATTTATTTAAGCTGATCTAGTTTTTAAATGATTTACTCTCAGATCAGATGCTGTAATCAAACTTCTGCCTGTGACAAATTACACATGTGTAATTGGAGGCTGTACAGCTATTAGAGAATAAACCCAAGTTTTTTATTGAGGTTTATTATCATAGATGGAAAGTTCCAGATCCTTCATCAGACATGAGCAGAAAATGCACACACCATTTACACAATTCAGGGGGTCACCTGACCTGCAATTATGCTAAAAAGGAAAAATATAAAATTGTCAACACAGTTGAAATAGTTTGCAACATTGAAAATATCACTTCAGTCTACAGGAATGTATAAAATATACAAAAATATATACAACCATCTAAAAGAACCCAGTGCCTAAAGGTATGAACACCTTGAATCACATGACTGAACATCAGACACCTGAAGTGTCTGAGTAAAGGTGATTAAAAACCCAGGTTACCGAATAAATTGCATTAACAGAAGTGTTCAATTTCACCTGCTTATGTCTGATGAAGGCCTAGGACCTGAAAGTTACATTTGTGATGATTAACCTCAACCATCAAATTGACTTTGAAGCAGTCTCTTTTGTGCAGAAGTCTTGCCTTTTTTTGCTACTTTTACATCTAGTATTTAACCTTTATTTGGGATAAGTGTGCTTTCTTTGTTTCTTTCTTTCTTTCTTTCTTTCTTTCTTTCTTTCTTTCTTTCTTTCTTTCTTTCTTTCTTTCTTTCTTTCTTTCTTTCTTTGTTTCTTTCTTTCTTTCTTTCTTTCTTTCTTTCTTTCTTTCTTTCTTTCTTTCCTATTATCCTCATGAAGTCACAGCCTTTTAAGGTGGCATGGGCATTTCTCTCTGAACTGATAGGTTAATAATAGTTGTCATGTTCTTCTGCTCCTCAAGCCTCTTCTAACAACATTAAAAGCAAAGAAAATTGATTTTGCTGGACATGAAGGAAGTTTGGCACTTACTAGAGCTTATGGTTTTATATATGTTGTTCCATTGCTCTGTGTTGTGTGCTGTAAATGTCACTGTGTTCAGACCTTGTTTGGCCAGTCATTAGCTGCTTAACCCACTTACCACGAACAATGTGGACTGCTCACAGACGAACTGAGTGTGTTAGTGAGTCACATTAAGCACCTGACTGTGGCACTATTTTTCCCCTTTCAAGCGTTCAGCCTTGTGTGTGAGTGTTTGTGAGTCACTGTGTTTGGGATGAGCAGAAAGAGATAACTGAAGTTTGCTTAAATGAAAATACTACTCCTCTAAACTCTCCTTGTTCAGCCAATCCTCCCCTCTTCATTCATTCCTCCTTCTTGATGTTATCTCTTATCCTGTTGCTGCCCCCTGAGACTTTTACCACTTTGAGTCTGCTTAGATGTGACACTTGTAGCCCTTTGAACAGATGATTATGGATCTACCTGTTCATCTATGACCTGAATTCAGTACTTGGAATTGTTCAGTTTTGCATAGCTACTGTTTTCATCTAGGTGTGTCTTTAAAAAACAAGACAATGCAATGTGCTTAAGTGAACTTTGCCTTTACAGAAACAATGACTGAAATCAGTGTGTTAAAGTGTAAAGATCAGTAGAAATCACTGTGACTGTAAGTTATATATCTGCTCCTTGCTTTTTATCCCTACT
Organism: Scarus forsteni; assembly: GCA_036419115.1. Classification (NCBI taxonomy): domain Eukaryota; kingdom Metazoa; phylum Chordata; class Actinopteri; order Labriformes; family Labridae; genus Scarus; species Scarus forsteni. The sequence continues at coordinate 2,922,069 of JAZDUH010000037.1, forward strand.
TCCTTGCTCTCCTTTCCTCCTTTGTTTTTCTTTTTTTCTCCACACTGTGACATCACTACTCACTGCTGGAATGTGCTGAAACCCCGCCTCCCGCTCTCTTCTCCTCCTCATTGTTTGGCCGGGTCTGCCGAAGAAGAAAGTTGATCTCTTCACTCTTGGCTCTCTTTTTCCAGGTTGTAAGTTTCTGTTGATCTCTTAACTTTTATAGCAGGAACAAACCTTGGTGTTTATTTGCATTTGTGGCTCTGGATGTCTGTCAGCTTACATTCAATCTGAGGAGTGACTGGAAGGAACTAAAAATAATTACAGGTAAGGTTGTGTGTGTTTCTGAGCTGCAGGGAAGGGAAAGTAGGTGAGGTGTTTGAGAACTTTGGCTCTGTGACAGTGTGTGGTTTTAGCCTTGCCTGTTACACAAACCCATACTTTGAGTGTTTGTGGGGCATAGTTTTGTTGCGAGTCTGTAAGCTCTGCTCTACTTTAGCTCTATGCCTGTGAGCACATTAGAGTTATTGTGTATCTGTGTATGTCTGTCACTAGAGTAGGCTGAAAAAGTTTAACATGCATATTTATGTGTGTGTAGGCATGTTTTTGAGCCTTCTTTGCATTTTGGGCTGAGCTGATCTCTACATCTGTGCTTGTGTGTGTATCTGTGTGAGTCCATGCGTTGTCCGAGTAGATGATAGGCTCACCTCCATCAATGGACATCATTGTGCGTCTCGCACTCGATCCCCTTCTGCTTTGTCCCCCCTTCTGTTCGCCTGATGCTTTCTTTTCGCCTCTTCATGGAGTTCAATTTTGCCCATATTTTATTTTATTAACTAAATTAACAACATCATAGTGTTAGTGGTTTTAGAAAAATTATCATAAAATGTGTTTCTGATCAAAAAAGTCTATTTAGCTCCACCAAGGAGGTTATGTTTTAGCCAGGGTCTGTCTATTTGTTTGTCTGTTAAAAGATTATAGAAAAACTACTGAATGAATTTTCATCAACATTTTACCAGAGGTGTAGTTTGGTCCAAGAAAGATTCACAAGAATCCACCAGACAAAATTTAGTGTGGATTAGAAACCCTCCCGAGAATTAAAAAAAAAATCCCATAGGTTATTATTGAGCGGAATTAAAATATATATACATTTCTGTTATTTCTCCACAGATTCACTTACAAATTTACAGGATAATATTGGGTCCATGTCTCTGCCATCAAGGCAAATTTAATCTGGATCCAACCCAGATTGATGTCATAAAAAACACTGAATGTTGCAATGGCAAATCCCACTGACGACAGTCAATAATTAACATGAAATCCAAATATTAAATGATGTTCCAAATTTGTTGTGTTCATGTTCATACAGGATAACAACCTTCATGTATGTGCTCAGTTTGGTCTGGATCTGGGCACTGTTCCGATTCTGGTGATCCAGAACTATGTTTTTTAACAGGGCTTGTGGAAAAAGCCACTGGTGGAACTGAGCTGCTTGGTGAAGGACTTCACTCTCTGAGTGCTTTTCTAGTTTTATTTGGATTCCAGTGTCTGTCCCTGTAGTGATGCCAAAGCCTAGGGTCTAGTCTGGGGATTGACCAGGACTCTTGACTCTGTTAGTCATTTTTATGAAAACTTTCGGATTTTAGGAGCCTGTTGCCTCATATTTCAATGACCCCTGGTTTGAAATGTGGTACTACTTCCAGACATTGGATGTAGTGTATCTAAATCCTTGGTTACCAACCTGGGATCTGGACCCAGGTTTGGCTTCACCAGAGGGTCTCAGGGTTCTTTCAGCTTTGAGGTTGTCAAAATTTGGTTCACATATATTTTCAGAAACCATGATAACACATTAGTGGCATATGCAATTAGATTAGATTAGATTTTAGACATGTTAATATAAGGTCTTTGTTTGAAAATCATTGTGTTAGCCCATTTACTTTTAATTTTATCAATTAACACAACTAAAATTTAATTTTTCACAACAATGTGTGAATTTTCTCAAGTAGGTCCCAAGTGGCTCAACCCCTCTTTGGTACAACTAGCAGGGCTCTAAGGGAAGAACGTTGGGAGCCACTGGCCTAAATGCTAGCAGCAATAAACCCTCTCCCACCAGACATTCAAAATCTGAACTCTCTTTCCCTCTTCAAATCCAGACTCAAAACCAACGTATTCAGAACTGCATATTCCATTTAACATTAATTTGTTGCATATATAGATAAGAATTAATAAGTGCTTATTTATACAAGGGGTTGGAATCACCAGTGCTCCCACAATACTATAATATCTTGATACTTGAGTCCAGATTTAGTTTTATTTGCAATGCTCAGTATTTTCTGATAGGATAAGTATTGCAATCATTAAAATTGTGATATATTTTGCAGTTTATTATCTTTCCTTCACTGCATTGGCATCCCAAAAAACACTGTTATTATATATATATATATTTTAGTTAATTCAGTTAATTTAATAAAAACAAGAGTAAATGTACCAATTGATGTCCATTCATCTCAGTTCAATGTAATTTTAGCTTTACTGCTCTATAGAGCTTCAGTACTGCTGTGCCAATCAAATAGTGTAGGGGTGGAGGCAAATGCCCGGGCACCAACCAGCCCTTTTACTCGGTAAATTATCTGTAAGAGGAGAGGAGCTGTATGGAAATCACAGCCATCAGGGACTTCATTGGAAGCTAACTGCTAGCCTCCGTTACTTCTGCTGTTGTCAGCCATGTTTGTTTACAGTAAAGTTGTGTTTGATCACACGAGTTTACAAGATGCAATAGTAAAGGCCCTGGTTGTTGGTGAGTGAGTGGGTTGGTGTGCTATGTCTCCTTTGTGGCAAACTGCATGCTAAAAGAACAAGACTGTAATTCTGTCATCATTTGTCTTCGTGTATGGACTCTTTCCATGTTCAAAAACATGTTAATGTGTAGGCCAGGCCTACGTGAACACCAGGAAGTCATTATTGCACTTTTTCTTGATCTGAAAAATAGCTACTCGGTCATCTCTTATTTTTTATTTCTTTATCTTTTCAGCAATTCTATAGATAAATTCACAGTTCAGTCAACACAAAAAATCCCTCTCGAATCATTAAAAGGAAATGAGTGAAATCAGGGACATAGTGTAAATCCTATTGGAGAAACAAGGCCGGTGGTGGTGGTTCAAGAGCAGAGGATGAAGGTTAAACCTCAAAATCAACTATTGAGTTAATTTTCAACATCATAGTTTTACATCGTTGTCATGCTACATACACAAAAATCGTCCTTACTTACATTGAAATGCATATGATATCAAATACAGATTCACAAACCCACATATTTATTCTAACATGTAAACATTCATTGGTAGCTTTGAGCAACATTCCCATTTATGTCATTTGATCATACATCCTAAATAAACATGTACGGTAGCAAGAACAGGGCAATTTGGCCAAGATTGAAATTTCTAATGTTTTTTCCAAATGAAACCTGATATTTAAATTTAAACAAAACTTTTGGCTATCAAAGGAAAAAAGACAAATGACCGCCAAACTTTACTAATCAAGTTTTACTCCAGTCACATCAAAATACATTATACATCACAATACATTAATATAAAGCACTTACCATTATTTAATATTTTTCAAAATACAATCCTTTTAATGTGCCTTTGTCAGGCCTCGCCTTCTATAAAACTACTTTACATTTTATTATATCTTATATCTAAATTTGGTTTAACTGATATATTATCTGCACATCATTTAAAGGTAGCAGTATCTGTGTGAAGTGATCCCTGCTAGATGTTTGTAGGAGTTGTGGAGTTGGTTGTTTTGGGGTATTCTGAGTAAGATGTGCTTCTTTCACCACTTTAGATGAGCTACAATCCCTCTGCAGACAACCACTACCAAGAAATAATCCTTCTTTTTCGCTTGTGTATATGCTGTCTGAATAAGGGTGACAATCTGCATGCTATTTGTACTTATTTTAGCAGACTGACATCACACAGAGGGTGTAGTAAAAATTCTTTATTGGCTTGTTTTTGTGCCTTTATAGATTTTGGAAAATGGTTTTCCGTATAAGACCAGCTCCAATTGCCTTGGTTCTCACTATCTCTATCATTTCTTTTCTACTGCTCCTGTTTTAAATCTGAGCTGTATTCTGATTTCAGGTCATTAGGCCATATGAAAAAGGATCTTGTATCCCATTTATTCTCTTGAGCTTTCCCTTTTTTTCTGTCTCCTCTTTCCTTTATATGATTTTCATCTGTCTGGATTTTCACGTCCACTTCTCCCTCCCTCATACTTGCTGCAAACTGTTTCTGGTGAGGTAATGATGGAACATATGTGGATAACCGCTTTCCTCATCTGGATTTAATACACAGGCATGCTTACACACATATAAATGTGGGTGTGTCCTTGATTGGAAGTTCAAATTTGGCTCAAATGGACAAAGCAGACCCGCTGTATGCATGTGTGTTTTGTGTGTGACAGTAGGGGGTCTGGGTGTATTATGTTTAGTTTTCTGCCAAGTACAATCAGTCTGATTAATGGCCCTCACTGTTATGCTTTCATCTTCCTTTCACAATATTTTTCTTTCTTCTGTGCCCCTCATCTATTTCTTTTCCTCCACTGTTCTGTCCTGTATTGCAGCAGAGGCCAGATGGAGAGCTGAGATTTTTCGACAAACCCAGATAAAATCTCTTTCAGTCTCTCCTCCTCTGTCTTCTCTGGGGAAAACCGGGAAAGATTCTTGAATTCCCCTCTCTCTCTGTATGTGTTTTGCTACTCTCTGTTTCATAGTCAGCAGATGTTGGAGGTTATAAAGTCTTCACACCATCTAACCCATTTCCTCATTCTTGTTTTTCCTGATTAGTGCAGTTCCTATTGTCAGAGGACATGTGGGCGGCTATTAATACACCAAATGACACAAATCTCTAACATGTATGTTCACATAGGAGGGCTCTTTCTATGGAGGAAGTCTATAAGCCCTGTTTTGGTGTTTGTCTATGAATAACATATATTAGGATTTTGTATGACCTGTAGCACAGTGGTTAGCCTGAAGGGATTGTTTAAAGTATTGTCTTTACTTACAGTTATCATAAGCCGCAGGCTAAAGACTCAGCCTGTGCTCAAAAAATCAATACAACAAAATATTGTCACTTATTCTTTCACTTACTCTTTTGGATTTAGTTGGATTTTACAAACATCCCCAAATGTTGTGGGGATGTTGTCAGGAATTTTGTAAAATGCAAGGTCAGTGTCAGCTGCTTATGCTCATCACAGTATGCATTGAGTCATCGCCTCTGTTTTAGAACAAATACCGTATGGTGTAGCTGCTAGAAACACCCAGCTCTTTATGGCTGTATTAATTAAAAATGGGGCCAGTAAATGGACACTTTTTCTTATGACTACAGTTGTACAGAGTATGCTGAATCTATGCTTTTAGTTGTTGTGTATCATCATGTATAGTTTTTCGAGTTTCAGGCTGCGCTGAGACTTGATTTTTTGCTCCAACAATAGGCTAAAATAGTATTACTAGTTTCTTTCATGAAAGTAATGGGGTAAGTGAATTAAATAAGAAAGAGCAAGGTGGGAAAATGTAGGACACTGCTGTAAATTGTTTCCCAGACTAAAAGAGAGCAGTGCAAATTCCAAGCAGAAAAAGGTGAAAATACAAAACCTCCACGGATCAGCACTCATGCTTTCTCCATTGATCCAGTTTTCCAAGGTCCTGTGCCAACTCGCTGGCACTTGTGTACATTTCCTACTGGTCTTTCATGTTGTGGGCACTCTGATTCTTTTCATCTTAAAGCTCTTGAACTCTTACCTCCTTGTTTTTACTCTAGTTTGACTGGTTATACCTTTTAACCCTACCTTGTATTTAAAAATTGGCTTAAAAACTTAAGTCCCAAACTTAATTCTCTGAAGTTTGGGAAGCATTTTATTCACTCATGTATGTTCTCTAAGGGATGCACTTTTTACAGTATGATGTTATCTCTACTTATTTAAGAGGGCTATACTGTTAAAGGATACACTTGATGTGTATCCAGAAATAATATAGGTAACTGCCTAATAGCATCCCAGCAGTTTTTAAAAGCTCGGGCTACAGATGCCACCTTAACCTAGAAAGTGTAGTTTAGGGAAAAAACCTACTCAGCTCTCCAGGATTTTGAATCTACATTTAAAAAAAAAAGTAAAAGTCTATTATTCTAGGTCATTTCCAAGGGTCTCTCTTGGATACGTTCCTTCTAAGGCATTTATCAAATCCAGCTAAATTGGATTTACAGCTAGAAGACATTAAATGATGAAAATTCTGTGCAAAATTTAAAGGGTATGGCCATAGTGATTATCTCACATCTTGGTTTGTAAGGGCCTGTGCCTTTACAAACTGTACAGATTTGGTTGTATTTGATATATATAATTGCTCCTGAAGTGGCAACAGGTTTTGTGTTTTACTTTCTGAAGTGCATCTAATCTGTTGAGTATTGATCAAATAAATTTCACAATATTGGTCCTGATGTAGATCCGTCCCTAATGTTTATGTCAAAGAGTCTTAATAAGGTGGAATATGGAATCTTGATTTAGATTTGCATGCAGCACTGCTGTCACAAAAGTAAAATACATCCAGTGTGAAACAGCCATGAGGGTTACTAGCAAACAAGGCTCCCAGTTTGTTCAGCTTATTTGTTTTTCTGCTGCTGTCATAATGTATAAACAAATGTAACAGCAAACTCTATTTGCCCCCCCAGCCTTCCACTCGGGTCAATAGAACATTTGAAAAAATAATACTCTTTTAAAAAAGAAAGTGTTCAAGAAAAATGGCAAAATACAATGAAAAAGTTTTTTTAATTGATGCAAAATTGTTTTTTATGCTTCACATTAACTGCAAGTTTTGATTCATAATAAACAATAAGCTACATTTTCTCTCTAGGGATGAGAGACAGATTCTGCTTTTTTCTTTTTTTCTTTTATTTTGTAGTGCATACATTAAACAAGCATACTGACAAGAATGTAAAAAGGAAAGTTGCAAAGGATAACCAAATACGGGCACACATAAATCTAAGTTTCTTATTGCACTTATTATTAAGAATCTAAAACATAGAGCAAGTCACTGATTGTTTGTTGTCTGAACAAAGTGTTTACCAACTATTTCAGGAGTCCCAATATCTTTACTTAAATTACATCTGACATGTCAACATGAGTTAATGATTAATAAAGGCTCTGAAAGATTTCTTTAAATCAGTTTCCTCAATTAAAATAGGAGCAATTCTGGGTTGTGACCTACAAACAATATTTATCTGCGGAGAACATCTTTACACTGGTACTAAAGTCATCTGCTACAGGATCATGTCCAAACACCTTATTATTTACTCCATGTATTAATAAAAAGCCCTGTTGTAACTGTGGCACGTGTGAAGCACATACAATGCATCCAATACAAGAAGCAATATCAAACCCCAGTAGTGTAAACCCTATCTTAATATATATATCTAACATTAATGTCCCGTTGTTTTGCTGTCATACCCACCTGTATGAAACAAGGTGACAGATTCAATAAAGAAATTTTCTGTTTTGATGCCAATTCTGTTCATATTGCTGTCATGATTTTGCAGCAGTCCTTTAATAACATACAGAAATAGCACCAGTACTGTCGCTATACATGGACTGCTGACTTAAAGAGTCAACAAATATAAACAGTAAAGAGTTTGATTAATTATAGTGTTTAAATTTAAGTTTCCCATCAAAAATCTTTGACCCAAACAGAAGCTTGGTTACTTCTACAGAAACAGTGCCCATGTTCTGTAGAAAGAGGATTGTTTGGGTGGTCTTTATATCAGTATTGGACTATGCTGATGTCATCTATGGACATACGCCTGTCTGCTACATCTCCAAACGTCTTGACTCTATTTGTCATCCTGTGTTGAGATTTGTTACGGGGATCCTTACAACATACATCACTGTATCCTGTGTAACAATATTAGGTGGTCCTCTCTCCCTGACATAATTTACATTGGCACCTATTTTTTTCCACAAAGCTCTCACTGAAAAATTATCTTCACATTTAAGTGGGTGCTTACATTTTTGTGTCAAGCCTTACAGCAACCATATGCTTCCTGATCCGCTGTTATTATATGCTCCAACGGTCAGATCGGACGTTTGAAAATCAGTGTTTAGGGGTGGACATTAACTCAGTTGGTAGAGCGTCCGCCCCATGTACGGGGGCTGCCCACCCCCAGCAGCGGCTGTAGGTTCGAATCCTGGCCTCAGCCTTGTGCTGCATGTCATTCCCCCTCTCTTCACCCGCTTTCCTGTCATCTTCAGCTGTCCTACCAAATAAAGGCCATAAAAAGCCCAAAAAAATAACAAAAAAAAAAAAAAGAAAATCAGTGTTTAGTTACTCTGCACTTGACCCTTGGCGTAAGATAAAACATCTCACTGAGGACAACACACTTTTAGTGCAGTTTTAGAAAACTGATTTCAACTCTTTCAGCATCAGTTTGTAATTTTTTGACATGATTGTGTTTTATCTTTTGTATTGATGTTAATTGTTTATGTAGAGAACATCTTTTAATAACTTTTACTATACTTTAAAAGCTTTTCACCATGGCATTTTTATATCTTTGTTGTTTCGACACTCCTGTACTTAATAGTTCATGTAAGTCCTCTTATTACTGTAGTTTCTTAGTTTCAGTGGTCTTTATCATTTCATCTTTCTTTATTTTTAATTTTCCATTTGTTTGTTCTACATTACTTTGCTACATGCCTTTTGATGGTCTTTGTAATGATTCAGTGCCATTGTAAATTAGGCTTGCTCCTTGATGATCTCTTGAGTATAAACTAGAAGTGCTCAAAGAGCACAGACCACCTTTGGGGATTTTCAACATTGTTGAGTTTTTGTTACCTCCACGAGGAGGTTATGTTTTCGGGAGAGTCTGTTTATCTGTCTATTTGTCTGTCTGTGAACAAAATAACTTAAAAAGTTATGGATGGATTTGGATGAAATTTTCAGGAAATGTTCAGCATGGGAAAAGGAAGAAGTGATTAAATTTTGGTGTTGATCCGGATCACCGTCTGGATCCGCCATGACGAAAAATGTGATTTTCGTGGATAACTACTGAACTAAAATAGATATCATTATGAAACCAATTGCTAATGGTATGTTTTCATGGTCAATAAATCTAAATATTTACACGAAATAAAGGTAGGACTAATATTTATGGTAAAACAATACAGGAAAGGACTGTGGCGCTGGCGGAGGTCTGCGCTCTCCGAGTGCTTTTCTAGTTATAAATGTGGAGAACTGCACACTTAAGAAAGCCCTTGAAAAAATTCCTAGGTCTGCAGTAGATCACCATCAAAATCGTATCACCTTTTTCTTATACCATGACCAACATTCCCTGAAAATATCATCAAAATACATTCATTGGCTTTTGAGACAACCTGTTCACAAGCTAGTGAACAAAGAAAGCAACAAGAAAGCACTCGAAGAGCACAAACACCTGCCAAGTTAGCTTTCATATTGCCGTTACATCTATAAGCAATAGTTCTAGGATAAAGTTACCATCATAAGGCAAGGCAAGGCAAGTTTATTTGTAGAGCACAATTCATACACAAGGCAATTCAAAGTGCTTTACAGAAGAAAAATGCATTAAAATCACAATAAAACATAAAAACAACATTAATCATTATAAAATAAATATAAAGAGAAGAGTGCAGATAAGATCCTTTCAGTCATATGCACAGTTAAACATCTGTTTTAAGCCTAGATTTGAACATTGTCAGAGTAGAGGCCTGTCTCACATCTTCAGAAAGACTGTTCCAGATTTTAGCTGCATAAAACTGGAACGCTGATTCCCCATTTTTAGTTCATAACATAATTCCTTGACCCTGAAAACCCACAGTTAACACTCAGAATCATGTTGATATTATTATTAGTTAGACAGTTATTGAGCAAGAACAATCGTTTGCTAATGGTAGTTAATTGGATAACCACCAAAATCTAATCATCTTTAAGTTGGGCCATTACCAACATCTCCTGAAAATGTTAGCAAAATCGTCCAGTCATTTTTCTGTAATCTTGCTAACAAACAAACAAGCACACACCTGCAAAATCGTGACCTCCTTGGCAGAGGAATGAAATGTTCAATGAATGAGTGAATTCTATAAATGGCCCTCGTTTGACCTGTACGATAAGATTAGTAAATATTATTAGAGTGTTGCTGATTCATTCAATATGGATGTGTTATTCAGATTTTTAAGTTGTTTAGCAGGTCATTGAAGTTTTTCTGTGTTGTGTGTGTTTGCATAGAGGAATCTTGTGTAATATTAATCTCAGTTAATGGATTTGTTTGTGTGCAAGTGTGTGCAAAGGCTCAACAGTGTTTAAATAGAGGAGAGGCTCCGTCTGTGTGTGTGACAGAGTGCTGTGGAATTTCTCAGTCAGATCCAGAAGAGCTTATTGGTTTTAACAGAAGGCAGACGTTTGTGTGTGTGTGTAGCTGCGTGAGTTGTGTTTCTCAGCTGTAAAAACACTGCAACCTCCTTTTCTCAGTCATAACATCTTTCCTATCCGCCCTCTCCTTCCTCTTTGTTTGCATTGACCAAATGTGGCCAAATCTTTAAGCCTTTCAGTCAATATTAGGTTTGGTTATGGCATTTAGTTGTCAGGTGGAAAGTTAGTATGAGTTACAATCAGTATTCTTTTGTCATAATTTGTTTTTAAGCAATATTATATCTCAGTAAACTCTAACTGTGGTTAGACTTTGCTCTTTAGTGCTTGTATCTGCGTCTGTGTTCCAGAGAGTGATTGTGTTATGTTTGCTCCTCTGGATCTTTTGAAGTTAGCCTCTATTCTTTGGTTATAATAGCTTGTACTTGCACAGTCAATGTTTGATTTAAATTGGATGTAGTTGAAACATTGCAGCTGTCTTGATTGAACCTTCAGTGAAATAGACAGAAACTGATAGATGTGAGTCCTCCGCACAACTACATATAATTAAATAAACTAAACTGGAATAAGGATGCACACAGTAAGCAATCAATATAGATACTGATGGCCTCCACACGACTTTGCATACCAATGGACAAAAATCCTGGCTTGCAAGAAAGGGTTCCATACAGGGAGACATTCACAATATTTGTTGCAAGCTACTAGTTTTACCAGTAAATTGTTTTACTTTTTGAGTTACAGACTGTTATTATTCAGTCGGAGACAAAAATTAATGAAGAGAGAGCCCCAAGCTATACTTCGGCAGAGCTTCATTACAGAAAAAATCTACATGGGGCAAGTAGAGGATTAATACTGTCATGTGCTTCACAGTGTCTGTAGATTACAGTGAATGTTTTACCATAAGATATTATGTTAACATGATCAGTGTATGTCTGCTTTAGCAAAGTTATTTTCTGAACACTGACTGCAAGTAACACTTAATAGTGATCTTGATGCTATTGTTGGATAATGTGCTGCTATAGGTTACTTGTCAACACTCACCTACAACTAGATGATGTAGACTCTCTTGTTCCTCACTCCCAAACAACATCAGGGTGAATCCAAACAAACTGAATAAACATAAACATGCCTGTATGTCTGTAGATTTAAAGAGCTGTAAGTGGAAGAATAACCAGACTTTACATTATGTAAAACTACACAGAAGTGACAGAAGTCATTTTAAGTGTTGCTGTTGCTGGATATTGGAGCTAATTGCCTGAAACTATAGTTAATATTGATATCATTCAATCATTTAATCAATCAATCGTTGTTTGCATAGAGCCAGTTCATGACAAGTGTTATCTGAAGACACATTATATTACAGCAGGCTGAAGTCATATACATCAGTTTTCCTGTGACAGTTGACATAAACGTGTAATTTGAGGTTATGAGCCTGTACCATTGCTCTACACAACGGCCAGTAGGAACCTAACTCTTTAATTTACTTATAAATATAAGAAGATATTAAAACGTCTGCTAATATGTACAACCAGTATATCAACTGTGCTTACCAACAGCATGGACAGAAGTATGATAAGGCTTCAAATTATTATTAGTAATTAGTATTTCTAAAAGTACACGCTACGCTGGAAAATGTGGCAAATATTTATTTTTACTGCTTTACAAAGCTCACTGTCTGTTAGCAGAAGTTATAGGACTGTTTGAAGCTCTTTCTACTGCCACTGATGGCAGTATATTTTGCATGTGATGTACAGTATGAAAACCAGGGGCGTCCAAACTATGGCCGGGGTCGACTGTAGCAAAGGTCAATTTTCATTGGCCCGCTGCAAATTCAGAACAGTGAAATGAAATGTGGCCTGGATCAAAACATTGCCCTGTGCCTAGCTAAATGACATGTTGATTGGATAAAGGCAGTAGGGCTGTCACTTTCCTAAGAATCAAACTGGTAGAGAGATAACATCATACAGTAACAAACTGGTGTACATTTTAATAATGAATTAGATGGTTTTCTATTCAGCTCTCCTGAGGCCACACTGTTGAGCAGCATGTTCTTGCAAATTGATCTCACACTTTTACCCTTGATGGTCTTTTTCTGTGCCTCTGATGCCTGCCAAGGAGGATGTGATCACAGTGGGTTGAGCACTTGACAATAGGCCACTGGACTGCTCTGCATATAACCGACATACAGCCTGGTCTTTTTTAACATTTTGCCATTGGCGGTATGGAGCTCACAGTGCTTTCATGGAGGGGCTTTGTCTGTCATCAATTTTTTTAGGTGTACTTCTTGTTGTCGAGGTCAAGAGAGTAATGAACAGTTGTTTTGCACAGAAGCATCTCTGTTGGATTAGGTGGTTTACTGCCTCAGGTGCCCTAAAGTGCTGCTGAGTTGTACATTTTCAATTCAAATGCATATTTGCAGTTTGAGTACAGGTTTTTATCCACACGCTCAAACAGATAGTTGAACATACTGTATAAGGTGACAGCCCTACAAGGTAGCAAGTACCACAGAGAGGCTAATTTTTTGCACAACCTGTGCTTTATTATGGAAAGTTTCACAATGCATATTGCACTGTTTATCCTATTAAACCAACACTAGCATAAAATACTGCTTTGTACAGTTTCTCTTGTTTTGTGTCTGAATTTGAAAATAGCTGCACGTATCTGCCCCAAGCTAAAGAGCCCTGTTCTTTTCCTGACCATGGACATTTTCAGTGGTAGCCATCTATATGCTTACCCCAAAAGCATTAGCCTCTGAATATGTGACCCTAGATTAAAAAGTTTTTGGAAACGACTGATGTAATCTGAAGAGTTTATCTGTACTTCTTCAGTGAATTCAACCTAAGATTCAAGATTCTTTTAGTCTTCCAGCTGTTACTGGGGATATATATATATACAGTATATATATATATAGAGAGAGAAAACCCAATGCTGCAGACTGTCTTGCACAGAAGTGCTCCATCTCATCAAAGGAACATATATTACACACTAAAGAATATGTAAAACTCAAAAGCATTAAAACGGCCCTTACAACTACTATGTCAAAGTAGAAAAGTTACTTAATGTTGCTTTAAGATGGTTAAATAATGTTCCATGTTTTGCCAGGTTAGTTCAGAGAACATTTCTTAAGAGCACATCTGGAGTTGGACTAAAAATTCATTGTGACTTAGAGACTCATCACTAAAAATGGCTGCAGGTTGTATTGTCATTGTGGATTGAATGGGGCTCAACAACTGGCAAAAGACTATAAATGCTTTTAAAAAAACCTGTTCTGTTATAACAATAACCCCCACAAGCAAGACAAATCCAAAAGTAATTGCCTGGTTTACATGGGAGTTTATCTGTTTTCAGCAATAACAGAGAACACGAAGCATCATCTTCATGAAGTAAAAACAGAGCAGTGAAGACACAGGATATCTGCTTCAGGAGGCTAATTGCACTGTGCAGCGATGATCTGATGTAATTTAGTAGTTTTACTACATAGATGTACTGAATTTGACCTCAGCCGTTTCCTTTGTAACGAGCTGACAGATGATCACATGACATGGTTTAACACAGGTCAGCAGCTGCACACCAGAGTACAGAAGTCATCCCTTCTTTATCTTTTTAATGTGATTACTGTGAATATTTATAATCTCTTCCTCCTCTTTGTTATTGCAACTTGAAGACAATCCCATGTTTTGTTTTCAAATTTAACCACTCTGAAGAAAAGGGTTTGATATAACTTTATTTGTACCACTGCTGTAAAATTGAACTCTTACAATGCTTAACAGAGTATTTCCTTCTGTAAATGAGAGGATTTGGATGTAATTATATTTTACTTTCTGCTTATCTCCTCAGGCTCTCTGCATAAATGTGCAGTGCAGTGATGTTCTGGAGACGGTGAGCCTGATTTTCTGCGGTGCTGATGTCAATTGTTCAACTGGCATGGCAAGTTGGCCCACCCCTCTATCCCTGGCCAACGCACACTCACAACCCTTACAGGCTGAGCTTATTAGCCATAACCTCAACACAGGTAAAGTGTTAGTCTTCTCACTCAGAATCACATACTAGGTACAGGAGCAGGAAGTACATAGAGCAGTGAAGTGTCACCGATGTTTATCTCTGTCTGGTTTTATCAGGTTTTATTTAGATAAACTTAAGACAGTTTATAAGAGAGGTCAAGTGAAGCATTTTGGCTGGGCTTGTGTAAAAAATAAATCCTAATGTCTAGTTTGAAAATAAGTTGCACATTGCATCTTCAGTCTGATATTGACTATATTGATACTATTATCTACTCCCACTGCAGGTAATATTTCAACCCACTCAATTCCTGGTTTTATTTTTTTAAATGTTAATAATTTCATGTAGCCCATTGTTATTTAGTTTTCCTACTTAGTTTGAATGACATTTTTATGATAAAAATAATGTATAGTTCTTTATCAAAAATGCCAAAAGGATATGTTTATCTTTGGATTGAGACAGTCTTGGTCATGGCAGAGCCCATAATAAAAAAAAATATATTCTTTTTTTTTTTGTACTGTGCCATGTTGAAGACAAAAATCATTAGATAAATTACCTGCTGGTCAGTTAATTTTTTATTTTTGTCTGGGTTGCTGCAACAAGAGGTCGCAGCCATCTGTTGTGAAAATTAAGAACTACTTGTTTACAGCCTGTCTTGCAATCTTAGAGCATATTTAATGACATTACACACTTTTTTGCTGCAGCTGTCATATGCTCAGAAAATACTGACACAGTGTATTTCTATATGCCATATTTTAGCCCTAATGTGATTATTGGGACTTTTTAAAAATGAAAATATTTGAGCATGGTTGGCTCCACTCCAAAAAGCAATGGAAAAAATGCAGATATCTATAAGATTACATCATATGAAAAAATAAACTGATAGAGAAAACCTTTTTGTCATCCAGAAGGGACAACTGTGACCTTAGGGATAAAAAGATATTCCAGAGCTTGTCTTAGAAATACATCTGGTATCCTAGTGACATCTGATTTCCAGTTATGTATGGTATTCCTCAATGTTGCATAACCAGTCACACATTTCTGCCATGCTAAGCAATGTTTTGGGTGTTTAAGTGCTGGGTATTTGTTATGCAAAAGGGTAACACACCCAGCAGATGACAGCTTCTTGTTTTTTTTTAGGACTTAAAAAGACAAAAAAATATTCAACTTTGTTGTTTTAACCATCCTGCAGAGCTGCCAAGGTCAGAGGTGGGCGGAGACATGGAGACACTTCATTATTTACCACAGCCTTGTGTTTCTCATAATGGCTTCCTGTTCAAGACAGCATCCATGGCTCGAGCCACAACGGAGCGCAAGTCCAAAGAGGGTATTTATAGACACTTCGTCAAAATCGTCATATTGTTCCACAAGAAGTTTTAGCCAAAGGGAGATGTTTCATCTTAAAGGCAATGTTATGGTTACAGTCATGTTAATCCCACACACTTCTCTGAGAAAACTATTGTAAGGCATCTGTATTTGCCGTCTGTATGATTATTGGTATGCCTGTGTTGATTTTTTTGCAGAGTTCAGTCGACGCTGGTGCACGCTGAATGATGGCACCTTCAGCTACTATGAAAGTGACAAGAATTCAAATCCTAATGGAGCTCTGAAGGCTTCAGAGATTGTCTGTTTGGCTGTTGATGTTCCTGAGAAACATGGGTAAACAAAAACATACACAACTGGTTTATAAGAAT
Source organism: Scarus forsteni (assembly GCA_036419115.1). NCBI lineage: Eukaryota > Metazoa > Chordata > Actinopteri > Labriformes > Labridae > Scarus > Scarus forsteni. Next base: position 2,938,167 of record JAZDUH010000037.1, read on the forward strand.
TCTGCATAACATCTGCAAAACACGCACACAGAAAAGATTTATGGCTGTGAGGGTCTCTTGTTGATCAGAAATTGATCATTATCTGCACATTATTCCTTAAACTGTTCTCTAGTGGATGGAATAAAGTTTGTAGTCAGAGTGCCAATCACTTGTGACTTATACTCCAGTGACATTGGTTAAGCAAAGCTCTGTGCCTGGGGCCATTTAATAATTACTTCAGAATAATTACTTACCTGTCAGCCAAATAGTCACCCAATAAAGCACATTGGAATGTGAGTCAAATTAAACTGACATGCTTTACCTCAAACATTGATTTGAAAACAACTACAGCTCCCTCTTTGCTGCTGCTGCTGCTATCCAGGCATCCACTCGAAGCTGCTTTTTAAAGTTTTTACTTACCATTGGCTGAAGAAAAGCTGTTCAGCTAACAATCTAACATTGTGATGTGTTTAGGGAAGTGGTTTCAAACTTATTTTGACCAAGGCACACTTAAAGACAGGCCCAAATGTCAAGACACACCATATTCATATCCATAGCCTCTTAATCATGTGAATTGTATAGTTTATCGTACATTTTTTTTTATCTGCTAATGCCTAATTATTTTTCGGCAAACAACTGACATACTCATAAAATATCCCTTTCAAAAAGTAATCGTTTGTCATATTTCATACATTTTGAATTAAACATTAAAAGCTGACAGATTACTATTCTAAAATCAGAGAAACTAACAAATAGGACAGAAAAATAGTTTTTACAGGGGAGGAAGAGAGGATTACAGGTTCTTTAAACTGTAAAAGCCTTACTTATAATTACTGCCTTAAGTTACAGAATTTTCCACTGTTCATGGAAATTAGTGCACCTGAAAGAGACTTAATTACAGACTCATTCTTTAGTGGTTGTATGATTATGATAACTCTTTGTGGTACAGTTTTCCAAGGCACACCAGTGTGCAACTACAACTTGTTTGAGAATCATCATAGTGTGTTCAAATAAAGCTGAAATAATGTAAACATGGGAAAATATAGGTTTCTGTGATAAAGTTGCTTTTCCACTTTTAGATCTGTAAATAATGTTGTAATATATTTGTTATTTTTGATTGCTAAATCTTTACATAGTACAAGCTGGTTACCTTGCTGCAGAATATTTGTTGCATGGCTCTTTAAGATGGTCAATCTCACTCAGAGGGGATCATAGCAGCAGCAAAATCTGACCAAGGCAGCCTTAAATAGATACATATAGATTAGATTGGTAGGTTATTATTCAGAATCAGCCATTACAAAAGCCAAATGCATATGTGGACATCTGAATACAACTATTATAAATATCTCTGCCTGTCCCTCTCTTGTTATCCTTCAGGTATGACCACACTTTTGAACTCTACTCAGAGTCAGAGCGTCTCTACTTGTTTGGCACAGATGACCCAGACAGCCACAGAGAATGGGTCAAGTCTATCGCCAAGGTAATTTAAAAACGACTGCCCACTTTCTCCTCACATGGTCTGAGAATCTGATATGGAAGATTTGATTCAGACAATCTTTTTTGCTGCTGTTTTGGGAAGTTCGGCTTAGTGGTCAGGACAGAACTGACCTATGCTGACATGTTTCCTGTATTTTCCAAGCTGCACCCTTCACAGCTGAAATGTCTATTATCTGCATGCTAGTGTGAAATTAAACTTTACTTTGATCTGCTCACATCTGTTCAAAGTCAGTATTGAGGCTGAGCAGGTGTAGCAAAGTATGTGTTCTGCAGTCATCTGTAAATCTCCATGTTATTCTGAAAATTATCCAGCAGCATAACAGTGCTGGAGAAGCTAAAGTAAGAAGTATTTGTTTTTTTCTGTGAAGCTGACAGTATTGAAAACCCTAAGTGCCACAAAGTTTCACCTGAAAATACTCGTCCTTCTTCTTACCTCTAAATTTATATTGGTTTCCTGAAGAATCCCAGTAGTAAACAGACTAATGTGGTTCAATCTTATCAGGAGAATAATACAGTCTGAATTATGGTTTCTGTTTTTTTTGTGTAGAGCTTCATCCCGGCCTCTGCAGAGCCTTTACTAAGGTTAGGCTTTGAGCGGATTGGGAGGCTAAAGTGTAAAGATGGATTGAATCTACAAACATCCAAGGTTGGCTGGTTTGCTCTGGTGGGCTCAACTCTTCATGCCTACTTGGCGGACAACCAAGGAGAGGAGATACACCTCCGCAAACTGAATGAACTTTGTGAGTGGTACAAATAAACACAAACACATTGATAGGCAGTTACACGCAGTTTTGAATTGTGACAGCTCAGTCAGAATATTTAACTGGACCATTGTCCTTGTTCTAGCATGCATTCACCTGGAGAATCAATGTAAAAGGAGGGAGTGTCTGCTGCCTTGATGTTAGGTAGTAAAATGACCCCTTTATAGCTAGTCCATATTAACTTTTAATTGAAATCACAAGCAAATTACCAAGCACACTGCTGGTTCATGTCAAACTACAGAAAAATGAACATTTTTACAGCTTTATTCATCTCATACTCTCCTTTTACATTCTTCACTGGAGATACCAGAGAGTTGAAAACAATGCCTTGGTCACCAGTGGCTTTGTTGTCTTTTCCTGAAGAATCATGAACTGAAGAACAGTCTAGGTGGAGTATCTTTCATGTAACCCCTACTGCCAGTTCTGACTTTCTGGGTATTTACAATGTCCTATCCTCTAAATAAAGGGAGAAAGGTCCAAAACAAACCAAATAAAAAAATAAAGAAAAGAAAGATAGCCCTTAAGCTAAGCTTTTGGCAGTGTTAAGCCTGGGGCAACATGCGGCCCTCTGCATCATGAGATGTGGCCCTCTAGTTAATTTTAAATTGACAAAAATCTGCCATGAAGTATGCTGGTTAGATTTGCCATCATGACACTATGTGCGCTGGTAAATGGATGACAGCATGACAAAAGTAATTTATATCTAAAATATTTCAGAACTAAATATTTGATTTTTCAGATACCTTATTTAAGTTTATTTCTTTCTCGAAATAATGGATATCATTTTCTACTATGGTCTTTAATGTTGCATTACTAATGCATTTGGAAAAGTAGAATAGTTTACTCCAATAAAAACAATAAACAATGTTTTAAGTGTTATCTTATCCAGTCTCTGTTTGAAAATGTTTTGTTTTTCCTAATGGGTACGATAAAGGTTAGATGAATGGTGCATGACTAGATACTTTTAGATATGTGCTTAGCTTATCAGTTTGTTTTTTTAGCTTGAAAAAAAAATTTGAAGTCTGATAAATGCAAAACCAAGGTATTAGTTATTCTGTTCAATTACTGGTGTTTTCATCATATGCCCCCTCTGCTTTAGCTTATGGTAATATCTGAGAGCAGGTACATAACACAACTTCTGCTACACCTATCATTTAAACTGTTTGACCTCAGGGTCCTGGCCTGGTGGAGACACTGTGGAGCATTCTCAGAAACACTGGTCCAGGCTGATCCAATTAAGGCATTCACTTTCAAGAATAACTCAGTCCCAGACCACATTATCTGCATGTGTTAATCAAGCTTTTAGGAACTTGACAAATTGTGATGACATCCAAATGACCATCACTGTATGTATGACATCACATCTGCCTGATGTGAGAATGTGACTGTAATCTAACTTATTCAAACTGTACTTTATATTACGTGAAACCATCATGTTGTTATTTGGAAACACACACTGACAGTGAAGGAGTACTCATGAATAACAGATAAAAAGTAGTTTGGAATAAATCAAGAAACACATAGATAAATATCATACAGGTGGCAGGCTGTTCATAAAGCTTGAAACTGAATGATAACAATGACTTTATGTTTTACAGCTATCCAGCAAGACAATGAGGTGTTGGTGTTGGTGGAGAAAGGCAGGTAAGAAGAAATAAAAAAACAGTGACATAATAAAATCTATGTTTGACTCTTTGTTAAGATTTAATAGGTCTCTGACCTTTGATTGTTTGATTGACTTTCTTTATTGTGTATCGACATAAATGCATTGTGTTTTATGTCTGTCGTCTCTTTCCTGCTCATATTTACCATCTTTTCCTTCCTTATTTAATATTTTGTCCCCGTTCTTATTCTCTTCGCTCGGCTTTCTATGAAGAACTTTGTACATTGAAGGTGAGAGGAAGCTGGACTTTGCCGGCTGGTGTGGAGCCATTCAGACTGCAGCTGGAAGTGGAGGAGACACGCTGAGCCAACAGCAGCTGACAGAGACAGACATCCCCATCATTGTACACAGCTGCATCGGCTACATCACACAATGTGGTGAGTTAGGATGGGTGCTGGCTCCCAACACATCCAACACCTACTGAATTAAATCACAACACAGATTTAGTTTTTTTTTTTTTTAATGTATTTTTGGGCATTTTGTGCCTTTATTGATGGGAGAGAGACAGTGGATAGGCTTGTGGAAGGGGATGAGCGAGTAGGGGAAGACACCCTGCAAATTGGTCACAGGCGGGATTCGAACCGGGACCGGCAGAAGTAAATACATTGGGTGCCTGGTTGATAACCACTCCACCAAACCAGCACCCCAGATTTAGTTTTTTTTAAGTACTCCCTCTCTGCTGAGTGACTTTTCCAATAGTTCCCTCTATCTTAAGATACAGACATTAGAGGTAAAGGAGCTTTATTGTAACCCGACAAACCACAAACCAGATGGACCACTCAGTGTATTTCACTAGTCCATCTGGGCAACAGAACAAAGAAAATGTTGGAGAGCCTTTAAAACTATATCCGGCAGGTGATTAGACAATCACTCTGCCAATCACGACCATTACGGGTTAACCAGATAATGTGGTATGCAGGCACATCAGAAGTGGAGGGAAAATATCATTTCTATTGAGAAGCACTTTCAGTGTGGTTATTTAATTTTCATGTGATAAAGAAACATGGTACTGAGTTAGTAAAATGCTAATGAACCTGTTAGCATCTCTGGTAATCTCTGTAGAAGCAGTCACTTCTTGCTGCCATTACGCACATGGCCTCCACCGCTTCTAAGGTTGCTGATTGTGTAGTACCACTTTGGGTCGAGCACAGTTGTTGTAGATTGTGCTTGGTAAGATGGATCTGCATGATTACAGATATTGAATCAGATCCAGCTGCACTGTATGTTAGCTTTATTATGTGGTCTGGGACAAAAGTATTCAGGGCATTTACTGAAGAGTAGTGCAGGAATTAGTTCACAAACACAGAAGTGAGTTAGCATTTAGTACTCTCTGATTCCCAAGGCCAAAAGTACATGAGATTTCAAATACCCTTTTCAGATAAATGTTTGAGATAAGGTCTGTTAAGAACAAACACACAGGGTTTAATTGTGTAATCAGATATAATAAAATGCATCTGATATTTCTTGCTTTTGAATTTTAAAGCATTAGTGTTTTTTTTTTAGAAGGAAAGCTGCTATCAAATGGTTAACAAGGACTACAGAATTTTCCGGTACAGAGGCTACAGCTTGATGTTATATGTTGGAAAGTGTGGATATTGGATATATAAGATGAAAAGTCATGTTGTATTTCCATATTAGCTTAATTATAGCTCTTAACTTTTTCTAGTTATGTTCAAGCTTAAAAAATGTGAAAGTCAGATTCATTCTTAGAGATTATCACACAGAAAGAGTTTTCAATGTTCATGTTTATGATAGACATTATCATCAGTGAACCATGTCCCCATAGACTTTTTAGCCTAGAGAACTAGCATAATGCTAACTTCTGCATTTGTCTACAAAAGTGCACAATCCCTGCACCACTCAATCCTCAAATGCGGTATTAAGAGCAAAAAAGAGAAATGTACTCAGACTCAGGCATATAATAACTTCAACTGTGTTTGTAAAGAAACAAACATCAGTGCCTAAAGCCGTTCTTCTTCTCTCTACCACACATGTGCATCAGACCTTTTTTATACAGGCTCCACAGAACAATGTTAAAACAGCGCTCTTTCTTGCTGTGTGTATACTTGGCACTGTCATTGTTTTTGTCCTTTATGCGACTTTAATGGCAGGACTTCTGGCTCTGCAAGAGACCAGCAGACCTCAAAACAACAAAACAACTCTGTTCCACCTCCGTTCTCCACTTTGCTCCTTGCTGCATATCTTTCCCTCTCTTTCATTCTCACTTATCTTCATTCTTTGTCTTCCTCCCACCTCAAACAGCTGACCTGGCTTCTCTCACTCTGGCTGATCTCTGCTTCACTTTGATCCTCTCCTTCTTTTCTCTGCTCTCACTGCTGCTCCTTCTCCATTATCTGCATGCACCTCTGTTTCCACCAGTATGAGTAAGCTATGTGTTTTCAGTATGCAGAAGACTTTGCTAGGCTGATATTCTCTATTTTTATGTCTGTAATATTATTCCCTTTGGCCAGCTTTCAAGGAAAAGACGGCTGAATGTAATAGCTGTGGTCATTGATGCTGACGCAATATCTGATGCAAGGCCAGGCAAGACAAATTAAGTTTTATTGCACGTTTCAGCAACAGGACATTTCAAAGTGCTTCATGCAAGACATTCAAAGCATCTTGACAAAAGCAAATAAAAATATTAAGAATGCATTTTGTCAAGTTTCTTAAAACAAACTATTAAAATTCAAAGGGAAGATGAAATTAAAGCAGCAAGCGAAGAGACTTTAAATGTAACAGAATAAAATACAAATAAATGTTTTGTTCTTACATTCTATTTAGGTGAATAAAGCTTACTGTCACCTCTCACTTGTAGCATAACTAGTCCACGCTCATAGCTGCTGCTGTCTGCCCTTGAAAGGACGCTGGAAGGCTTGGTCGTTTTCTGGCCGAGAACAATCACTGCAGGCCTAAGCTTCCCAAAATGGATCTGACTGATGGGACCCGGCAAATACAGATGCTTTGTAATGTTCAAGACGAAAGAACTTACTTTATTCTTTAGCAATTCAACACTATTTATTTTTCAAAGCTGCAGTATGCAGTTTATTTCTGTGTCAAATGATTAATTTTCAACATCTTATTGCTAAAGCCACATGAAACTGTTAGACATCTGTGCCCCTTACTGGCTCTGTATCAGGTAATATGAAGTAACATCACAACTGTATTAAGTAACATCCAGATTAGTTCCTTAGTACCTTGTTTTATTTTAAATGCCTTACCCACCTCAATACTAAGGGTGTCTGTAGGGTCTGAAAAAACAAAGCTGATAAATCAGTTTAGCAAAAATATGGCCTTTAAAGAGTTTTAAAAGTCCATCCATCTGCCTATTATCCATACCAATTATTCATTTAAAGGTTGTGGGAGACTGGAGCCTGACCCTGCTGACATTTGGCAAGAAGGGGGGCTAGGGGGTGGTATAATGATAAAGATAGACAACCAGAGACACGCTTACACCTAAAGGCAATTTAGAGTAGAAATTAACCTGACATGCATGTTTTTAGTCTGTGGGGGGAAACTGAAGTACCTTGAGAAAACCCTTTCATGTATGGGGAGAACATACAAACTGCACACAAAGACCCTGCTCAGGCTGAGCAGGAACTTGATCCCCTTTCTGCAAGGCATGTGCACTACTTGATGCATCATTGGGCAAGTTGTGTGAGAAGATCTTAAATGCAAAATGAAAATTATCAAGCATTTTGAAACGCTGTCAGTTTTGTCTTCTCTCTTCTTCTCATGGCAACATCATGCTTTTGTTGTGTGTGTTTGCTGTGATGTGTCCCTAAAAGTATAAAGAAAAGATGATTTGGCTCAAAGTCAGCTTCAAAATAGTGGATGATACTTGCTAATGATTGAATAATGAAAAACAATCTGTTTCAAAAATTGTGCTTCAGTGCTAAAAAGCTTATTAAAGTTCAGCAGAGTGAATGCAGTAACAAACTGAGAGTTCTTTTTTGCTAGTAACCAAAGACTGAGGCGCTGATCTGAATGCGTCGCCTCATAAAGCCTCGAAAGGCTGCTTCTCCTCCCTATCCATCCCTTTTTTAAAAATTAATTAGCTCTTTGCTAATGTGATTTTTTTGTCCCTTATTATTACTTTGCTATTTGAATGGTGTCAGTTTCTATCCAAGTTTCCTCTGTAGTTATGCATACATGTAGAAAAATAATTTTTCTTCGCTAGGTCCAAATATGACCAATACTGCCTGTAATGACCTAATGCTTGTTGAGACTTCATACTTTTTGTGGGAAACTAAGGTGCTTTGAGATGATTTCCATTGTTCTTCCTCAGTTCACCTCAGCCTTTAAAACTCCAGCACGACATTATCTTTGCCCCAAAATGGGTTTAAAAAATATCTTTAATGGGGTGCTGGTTTGGGGGAGTGGTTAGCAACCAGGCACCCCATGTATGTACTTCTGCCGGTCCAGGTTCGAATCCCGCCTGTGACCAGTTTGCAGAGTGTCTTCCCCTACTTTCTCACCCCCTTTCACAAGCCTATCCACTGTCTCTATCCTTTCAATAAAGACACAAAATGCCCAAAAAATACATTTAAAAAAAAAAAACTTTAATGAACCAAATCATCATAAATCATCAGCGTAACAACTCATAGTGTTACAGAGATTACTTTTTGTGTGATTGTTATGCTCATTGTGTGAAGTTTAATAGAGCTTTAAATGCTGGTGTGTGAGGCCTGTGTGCTATCTTCTACATTCATAAGTCATTTAAACACATGATTAGCAATGTTACACATTCCAAAATTATTAAAACACATGATTAACCATATTTCTTTCTTTCATTGCTGATCAACATTAATTGACTGCTTTCAATGGGTGACCAACTTTAATCAGTGCATAACAACATACAATTTTCTTTCTCCACAGTTGCTTGTGTTTGTTTCTGTTCTTAATGAATTAAACTCTGATTGAGTCAGTTACTCAACCAGTTATCTTTTGCTTTGTTCCAAAACTAAGATTGTTTTGTTCTGATGTTTTAATTACCATCCAAGGTTTCAGTCAAGCTTACTTCACCAAACCAAACAAAATAAAATGTTGTCCAGCTTTAGTTCATAAAGAGCCCTCACATTTGTTTGGTGTGTTTTTCCTCAAATGTCTTCTATCTCTAAAATAACTTATACAGCCCAAATTTAAAACTATACTCCTCCAAAAAGTTCTGAAATGTTATTTTGGTTGAAAATGTATCCCCTTTAACAATACAGTACTTATTAGTATTGTATTTTATTTTATATTGATGGGAAGTTACCTTTACCAAGTACAACCTGTGAGGATTGTGCATTCATGGAATGAATAACAGCCTGACATGTTGGCAGTGCTCCAAAAAATGTGCCAAATTCCCTTTTTTGACCTTGAGGAAAGCATTTGGTTCCTCAGTCAATGGCGAGGACAAAACATTTTCCAAATGTTTCTGTAGATTAAATGTATAAAATACTTACACAAACAAATGATCTACAATTGTATCATATTACAATTAGTTTCTTACAACAGAATTTACACTTGTATCACTCTGATGCCAGTGTAACCAGTAAGAAATAAAAGATACGGTTGGGTCCTTACTGAGTGTCACACTGAAGCACTCTGGTGGGCATTCTGTGAACTGGGCTGTTTTGGGCAAAAGCAAATGTATTACAGGTGCACACTTTTTCTGTACAAGGGCAACCAAAGACAGAACATTTGAAACAATAAAGAGCATGCACGAAAGAAAGAAGCATCAACGTGGAGTACCAGTGAGAAAAATCTTTAATGTTAAAGTATCAGAGTAATTTATAATGCTACTTGTCGTGTCCCCATAACCAGTCTCTACTGTGCTTTAAAGTTTATTCAAAGCTTTTCTTCATAAAGTTATCATTGTTGTGGATTTTGTACCTTTTCCTGTACTTGTATTATAACATAATTCTCTGTCTCTTAAAGGCTTAACATCAGAGGGGATCTATCGGAAGAGCGGCGTGAACTCCCGCGTGACAGCGCTGTGCGAGAGATTCCGTCAGGATGCTCGCAGCCTCCGTCTGAGGGAAGGAGAGCACCAAGTGGATGATGTCTCCACTACACTCAAACGTTTCTTCAGAGAGTTAGAGGAGGGACTGTTCACAACAAAGGATGCCCACACTTGGCTCACTACTGCTGGTAAGACTAACTGCACTGTACTTGTTTTCTTAAGTTGTGATTTAAGGATGGGCCACTTCACCCACAACATAAAACACATTTTCCCGATTACTGGTCCTGCCTTACTCTCACTTATTTGGTCTCCTCCTTTCACCCTGAGCATTTTACCTTCTCAAGTATTTCCTGACACTCATTTTGATCCTGCTTGTCTTACTCTGTTTTCACATTTTTCCCTCTCTATCCCATACTCAAGCCATGCAGGATGAAAGACTGAAAATCTCCAAGTACCAGCAGCTTGTTAAGATACTGCCTCCTGTCAACAGGGCAACACTACAAGCCCTGATAAACCACCTTTATTGGTGAGGAAAACACAAATACACATAAAGTCCGTCTTGTGTTTTTTCTTTCTGTTAAGTCTAATTTATTTCTTTCACGTGTTTTAGCGTGCAGTGTTTCTCTGATCTGAACCAAATGAACCTCCATAACTTGGCGATAGTGTTCGGTCCCACACTGTTCCAGACGGATGGAAAGGATTACACTGCTGGCCGGGCCATAGAGGACCTCATTCAAAACTACACCATCATCTTTGAGGTCAGACTCACCTCTCTGCTTAAAGAAAGGGGGGTCATTTGTTAAGATACTGTATATCATAGTTTATTTTACAGTAAGGAAAATGTCCTTAAATTTCACAAAGGATAGACTTGACCTGCTGTCACTGCCAGGTGGACAAAAGTTTGAGAGTTAAAGTACAGCAGTAGGTGGAGAAAATGGACTGGAACATTTTTGTCATAAGCAGAATTACAGAGCTGTTGAAGTGTATGAGGGTCAAACTGATGCATACAATGACAATTCATATACTCAGAATCTTCATTTTTCAGCTTTTTAATGGTGTTGGGCTATAAGCATTTCCATGTTTACACCTGCCTGAGATCAGATATACCACAGCCCACTTTGAAGCCTGTTAAATCGTTTTGGGCTCAACAGGACTAATATATAACAAGAGACTTAAAGTATTTGACCTCAAATTTTCATGTCATGACCGAGGGAGTTCAGGATATTAAAATCTGATTGGCCCATCTTTCTAGACCTGTTAACACAAAGCCTCCATTTAACTAAAACTGACCTCCTCCTTTCAGTGTTTACAGTATCATTTTGTTAGAAACAGATTCAAAGCAAGGAAATCATTATTTTATTGTGTTAATAAATTACACAAATTATAGAAATGTTAACATTTGATGATGATGATGATGATGTACATGATAATGCATCTGTATATTCTGCCAATATTGCAGCTGTAATCTGTGATATTTATGGCCATGTTATCTTCATGTTATGCTCATATTAGTTACGATTTCCATATCAGCAGCTAAAGATAATCACAGTTTTAGGCAGTATCTACTGAAACTGATAGTGTTCCAGTTATATTGTGCATCTCTGTCATTAACAGACATTTTTGATGAGAATGTTTAGTTTTGCTCATGCAAAACAGATCAGATATACAATCAAAGAAATGTCCTGCGAAGCTCAAATCGTGGTTGCATAACAAGAGAGACAGGTGTAACAGGAATGGAGAAGTCCTGCTTTAGGATGCAGAAAAGAGCAAGTGTAACAAAAATCTAATCTGATATTAAGATGACAGGGAAAACATTTCGCATTTTAAACAATACATGTGAAGTGGAAAATGTTTTCAAGCAATTTATTAGATATTCTATGATCATTAAACATTAAATAATCCAAATCGCTTTTATTTACAGCAGTGACCTCATGGATCACTTGAAGAAATTTAATCCTCACTTGGGGATTCACTGTTCCACAGCATGTTAATCAAACTGTACTTGCTTGTGTGCGTTCATCAAAAAAATATTTTTTGCTAAAAGACTATAAGAAAAACATTTCTGAAATGTCGTAGCTCCAATATGAAACAAAGTCACAGTGATCTTAAAAATCGCAATATTTTAAACTCAAGTCAAAGAGTCAGTTTACACCTCATCTTACAAAAACCCCTTTATGCATTAGACAAAAATGTGCTCACACGTGGCCCTGACCTCAGAGGTATAATGAATTTATCATTGAGTCATGGCTCACATTTCTGCAGTGACGAAAATCCCTTATAGTGTTTGTTAGTTAATGCATTGACAAAAGTCAGACATATGCAGTACATCTTTTGTAAAGTGTTAATAATTAAAGTATGCTCATTTCACTTGAAAGAAGAATTTCCAAGCAGTTTCATTTAGCCATGATTCTCCTTGAAGAGAGTGAAAAAATGATGAAATATTTTTGTTTTTTTGTGATAAGAAACATGTTCTTTCATGACTCACTTGCTTTGGTTGAATTATTTTTTATTTATTTATTTATTGTTTTACTTATTTTTTACAATGAGATGTTTATACAGAGCTTAAAACAGGCAGTCCTCAGCACAAAGGCCAACATTGGCTACATACAGTGTACCACAATTAACCTTATCGTTGACATCAACTTCGTTGTTACTGCAATTGAAGATGAAACCAGAATTGACCCCATATTTCCACTTCCCATCCCTCGGCATTAATTCTCTCTAGCATGTGCTCATATGATGAAATCTTAATCTCATCTTCAGTCCATTTCCTCACAGTACAACACAGAGTTCCTACAGTATTGCAGTATGAGTCTCACAGCCATGTTAGGTCCAACTTTTAAAGCATTTATTATAACTTATTTGGGAGAAATTATGCAGTCACTCTTCAGTAAAAATGAAAAACATTTTGCTTTATTTCAAAGATATTAAATTAATTTTGATTTTATAGCAAAAACAGAGCCTCATCACAGCTCTTGTCTCAAATAAAATCTGTATTAAATCTCTGTTTTTCTTGGGATTCAACAGCAACAATAAATGGATAATGAGGTCTGAACAGTTGCGGGGGGTTTCTGCCAAAAATCTGAAGATTGTCATGATGTGTAATTATAATATCATGCCACATGGTTTGTGCTTTGTCTGCAGGTGGATGAAGAGCAGCTGAAGAAGCAGCTAAAGGAGATTACTGTTATCATTCAAGTGCGAGAGAAACTCAACATGAAGTTTCCTGTGAGTCACACAAACACTCAAATCAATAAAACAGTCGAGTTTCTTTTAGATTAAGACCGTTTTAATCAGCAGCTACTTTGTAGATTATGTTTCCTTATGGTGATAGTGCACCATAGCAGTGGCTTGAATAAAAATTATTGTTTATAATAGCACATTTATTGAGAATTGTATTTACATATTGAAGAAATGTTTGTCATGTGTGTCTGTTAGAGCACTGAACCTGGAGGCCATTTCATCTGCACTGTTTACCTCGAGGAGAAGAAAGATGCAGCAGAACAACATGTCAAGGTAGCCAAACTGCACAGTACGACTTATATGAGAATTCTTGTGAAGGTTCTTATCTGTGTTATTACCAAAAAGTGCTGCTAGGAATCATCAGAGTTGTCTGTTTGCTTCTTAAAGTAAATCACAACACATTTATTCAGCAGTCGATCCTCATCTAGACTCACCTGATGTCAAGTATCCATATTAATTTAAACAAAATTATGTATACTAGTGATATTTACCTTTGTATACTGCATGAATCCTTATTGCTGAACATACAACTTGAAAACGGAGTACTTGATTAAACTGTAATTTTTCACAGAAGAAGTGTATAGCAGGATAAAATAAGAAGACAGTCAAGTCAAAAAAAGAGTAAAATCAGGAGAATGACAAAGTGTGACATGGGGCACCTAAATGCAGTGATAAATCAGTCCTTTTCTTTCAGGGGAAAGTTTAAGAGAGTGTGCCTCCAATAAAAAGGAAGATTATATTTGTTTGGGTTTTAATACAATATATTTCTAATAACCTCATTTTTATCAGTCAATATAATACCTTTAAATAGTTTGGAGATATTTCACATGTGTATCTGCATTTTTGAAAATGAAAACTCAAACAAACAATAAGGCAGCTTCAAAAAGTGATCATTCCTATTATTTATTTTAAGGCCTGTTTAAGCATTCATTGTTTACTTTTTCAAAGAAATAAATGTGTTCTTACCTGAGACACCAGATGGACTGTTTTACATATTCATAAGTTATACCTAACTGTACCATGTCAAATTTGAATTTTTTACTTTGTGTTGTTTAGTAACATAACTTCTCAGACCTTATTTTATCAATTTATATTATATAGAAACATAACCTGTCATACCTTAATTTATTACTTTGTACTGTATAGTAATATAAACTATTATATTTAACTATTTTGTCACTATCAGATTGCAACCTATTGTGCCATTATTTATCCTACTCTTCTTAGCAGCCACCTTTGTGTAACTGTGAATAACTGTGTGACTTTCTCCTTCAGATCCCTGGTTCTATGACGGCAGCAGAGCTGACCTGTGAGGTTCTGGACCGGCGTAACATCCCAGTTAAAGATAAAGAGTACTGGAGCTGCTGGGAGGTCAGCGACAAGGAGGAAATGGGTGAGATAGAAAAACAGAGAGTTTCATCATGCTTTGGAAGAAGTTACATATAAATATTTGCTATTGTCATGTTTTATTGTTGAGGCATCTTTTGAATCTGAATCCAAAATATGCTCCTCTTTTCTGAGAGACAGGTGCTCAGATTTATTATTTACATAACAGACAACATGACCAACAGCAAAACAAAACAAGACTTGTGCATAGCTCTCATATCAACCTGCAACCTGACCTACCCAAAGTGACATACAGTCTCCAGAGGCAAAGAGATCATTCTCGGCAATGCGACGGTGTGGAGTGTTTTGGTTGGAGCCTGGTATGTGGGCCATCTGGTTCCCTACCAGGAAGCCTGCAGGTGGCATATCAAATGCCAGGAAAGCTCAACTCATCTGGCAAATTTCCTGTCACTTGTCAGAAACCCAACCCACTGGTTGAAGAAAAGATAAGAGGCATGATGCTGGGGAATGGTTGGAAACCAGAAATAACCATCAGCTGCAGGGAATTCTGTCAGTCACTTGATTAAAAAAACAATAACAGGCTATTTTAGGGTTTGTTATGTCGGCATCAGAGTGCAAATGGCAGAGACATAATGTGACACTGTTTCAGTCAAAATCATCTCTCGATTGTAATCTGAAAAAGAAACAACTTCTCCATAGCTTCTGAAAGTTTTGTGCACCAGTGTCAATCATGTTGTCAGGAGTTCTCTCCTGAGAATGACAAGCTCCCACACTTTTGTAAAACGTCATTGTGTTTTTCTCAGAGCGTCCCCTGCACTATCAGGAGCGCGTCTTACCCATCCTTCACTCATTTGGAACAGACTCCCATCTGCTCATCAAGAAGCACATCGCCATGGATACGATGGTTGTCTACCTTGGTAAAAACACACAAAACTGGAACAAATGGGATTTTCTGAATGTTTACATTTTGTTGTAGTGATTAAAAAAACAATAACAGGCTATTTTAGGGTTTTGTTATGCCGACATCAGAGTGCAAATGGCAGAGACATAATGAGCACTGTTTCAGTCAAAATCATCTCACCGATTGTAATCTGAAAAAAGCAACTTCTCCACTGGCTTCTGAAAGTTTGTGCACAGTGTCAATCACATGTTGTCAGGAAGCGTTATCAGGAGTTCTCTCCTGAGAATGTAGCTCCCACACTTTTGTAAAAGCGTCATTGTGTTTTCTCAGAAGCGTCCCCTGCACTATCAGGGAAGCGCGTCTTACCCATCCTTCACTCATTTGGAACAGACTCCCATCTGCTCATCAAGAAGCACATCGCCATGGATACGATGGTTGTCTACCTTGGTAAAAACACACAAAACTGGAACAAATGGGATTTTCTGAATGTTTACATTTTGTTGTAGTGAATAATCTTTCAATCAACCCCTCAGCCAGTAAAGGGGATGCATCCAAACACGGGAATATGAAATTCAGAGAAAATGAAGCATCTGTGATTCCAGACCAGGAGAAAAAAAAAGCAAAAGGCCACTGGAAACAAGATTGTTTGTTGTCATGTACACACTAAAACACAGCAGTCATTAATGGGCATTGAAATTCTTATTTTGCTACTTCCTACCACTACATAACCCAAACACATAAATAAAATATAAAAGCCTGAAATATAAAATAGAATGTAAACACCTGACACATGCAATATAAAATATGACATTTAAAGTGCACACTTACACTGAAAAAAGGACGGTTCAAATGTGCAACTGTCACTCTCAGTGTCTGAACAATCCTTGTTATTCATGTTGAGTTTGACATTTTAATGTTGGTGTAAAAAAAATCTTTGTAAGGGTTTTAGTACAATAATTGAAATACATAAAGACCTTAAAAGATGTCTTGAAAAAAAACCTGCAATCTAGTCAGTTTGATGGTGGTGATTATGGATGCACCAGTAGCAGTGGTTCAATGCTGACCTTGTTTTTGTGATCAGAAGTTTTGGTTCCTTTTGGTTGTGACTGCCCTGACAGTTTTTAGCCAGAACTGATTTATAATTATCATACTTCATTCACCATATGGTCCTTTTTTTTTTAGCTTACTAGTAATACATAATGCATAAGGCATAACATTATGACCACTGACCTTAACATCTGTCAGTGGGTGGAATAAATTTGGCAGCAAGTGAACATTTTGTTCTCTAAGCTAATGTTTGAAGCAGGAAAAATGGGCAAGTGAAAGGACTTAAGGGGGTTTGACAAAGTATGATAGCTAGACGACTGGGTCAGAGCGTCTCCAAAAGCTCTCGAGGGGTGTTCCCAGTCTGCAGTGGTTGGTACCTTTTTTAAAGTGGTCCAAGGAAAACCAGTAACAGGGTCATGTGCGGACAGGACTCATTAATGCAGGCAGGGAGTTAAAGTCTGTTTCAACAGACGAGCTCCTGTTGCTCAAACTGCTGAAGAATTCACGGCTAGTTCTGATAGAAGGTGTCTGAATACACAGAGCATCGCAGATCGACACACTCTGGCATATGGTCATAATGGTATGGCTTGTCTGTGTTCTTAGCTCATTAAGTCAGTAAATTTAACATTAATCTTGCTTTTTTGAACCCTGATTTCAAAATTTGATTAAAAATGCTATGAGGAGTTAAGTAATAACAGAAAAGTCTCACTTTTAGATATATGCCTGATGGAAATACA
Organism: Scarus forsteni; assembly: GCA_036419115.1. NCBI lineage: Eukaryota > Metazoa > Chordata > Actinopteri > Labriformes > Labridae > Scarus > Scarus forsteni. Next base: position 2,955,289 of record JAZDUH010000037.1, read on the forward strand.
CACTTTAAGATGAGTTTTATAGCATCAAAATAGATTATCAATAAATGCTATTCCTTAGCTAAATGGTCGGGTCGGACAGGGCTGGACTGGCCTGGATACTCAACTTCAGGAACAAGACAATTAAACCTAGAGCAAATTTATATTATTCGGACAAGTCTTAGAGCACCGGGCTGTAAGTAGGGATAGATAGCCAGCTACAAAACTACGATACTAAGTTTTCCAAAAATTGCTTATTGTCACACATCAAAAACTACCGCTACGTAACTAGAAAGAGATACATTACCTCGTCGCTTTGCATCCTGTAAGTTGTTGAAAAAAGAAGTTGTAAAGCAATGCAGAGCTCTGTGAAAGGTCTGAGCTGCATTCATTAGCAACAAAACAACATACACATGCTTTTGCTTGGGTCATGTCTTTACGACAGTCACCGCGCGTGCTCATGGGTAGCAGAGTCTTTATGTCACCGAAAATGGATTCTCCTCATAGCACCTTTAATATTTTTAAATGGACAAGGCTTGGGACAACGTTTTAATCTCCATTTCATGGCTTTTTTAGCAGAAACATCTCACCTGCAGCACAGGCCAATGTCACAAGTCTGCCACAAAGTGTTTTTTTTTTTTTAGTTTCAAGTCACAGTTTGAAATGTGAGGCATTTTGGTTTAATTTAATGCACAGTGGTAATGTGCATAGCAAAACCTCAGAATAGCCTTTTTCCTTTTTACTTCTTACAGCACTATAGAGTCATTAAGAGCTTACTTCTTAGAGACATTTGTAAATAAAATATTGAGAAACTGACAGTCAAATGGAGCAAAAAAGAGGGTTAATTAAGATATATATATATGTTTTTTTAATTTATTGTTTATTTGATATGGACATAACAATTACATTGGACAAACCAGATGCATTGTTTTAAGTGATTTAGCACAGGTGCTAATTTACAACACTTGTCCACAGGAGGCTTTTATAAAATGATAAAATTGATAAATGAAGAAGGGAAAGAAAAAGTACAATGTACAATAAAATATGACAGTTAAAAAGAAGCAGTTTTTCAACTTATATACATACATAAAATGTAACGCAAGGCAACATGATCAGTCGTCAACCAAATAAAATATGGTAGATAGCTCAAGAAGTTCACATTTTGTCCAGGCGAGGACATTATAAATGATCATTTTGCATGTTGCACAGAGGAAACAACCCTCACAGTAGCATTAAATCACATTAAAGGTTTCCAACATGTAGATAGGATGTCTTTTTGAAGTTTATAACTTATATAGTTGTACAATTAAATAAATGCACAAGACTTTTTGAACCCATACATTGTGAGTGGATGGATTTGACTGTGAGGTTTAATTAAACAACGCTATGTCACAAGACTCAGTGGCTGCATTGAAAGTTTACTGATTCCTAGATTTCTGGAAATTCCTTGTCCAGGTGCCACTGACTCAAATAGTTGTGCTTCTTTATCCTGCTCCCTCTCCTCACCATGTTAGATAGTGACATTTTACCCCATTTTGGTTGATTGTTGTGACTGTTTAATTTTTCACAGAGGGAGTTTTCTTTTCCCAGCTTATTGACTCCAAAGACACCACACTGAGTGGCTCTGTGTTTTTTTGAGAAATGTTGCAAAGCAGTGCATGCAGGCATTGTGGCATGGTCATATGACATTTTGTAACCTTGTTTAGTAATGTGGTTTATAAATACAGTTTAAATAATTTTTAATATTAGGAAGAAATGGAGACAGTGGTGATTCAAGTGACTTTGTCACTTTGAGAGTTTGGGAAGTATTGTGTGCTGTTTTGTTTACACATTTACACCAAATTTTGACTTTATCATTTAAAGGTTGTGTAGAAAAGTGACTTGTTGCATATTTTCCCTTTATCAGACCACACAATATACTTTTGTAAACACATGTAGTGGTTTTGTGTAAAAATCCCAGTAAATCTGCAGGTTCAGTAACCAACAGCCACAGCACATTCAAAGTCTCAGACATCAGCACTCTTACTGATTCTGATGCTCAGTTTGAACTAAAGAAAATCATCTTAACAAAAACTACATGCTCTCTATAAATGACAATTTGAACTGTTATGCCTAACCTTCCTAAATGGCAGTAATTTTATATTTTGTACTCTTACGGGTACCCAACTTCTATACCTTACTTTTATAAGAGTTTCAAACTGGGCACCAAGAGTCTTTTCTGAGAGTGTTTTGATAAATACAAAGCAGTATAAAAGATAAATAATTTAGATCCAAATTGGAAATCTCAGGCTGCCTGAAGCTTTCAGACTTGTTACTAGTTTTGTCTCTGATTTTAATCAACACAACAACTGCGCTTGAATGCTCTCAACAGTCATGAATCAAATAAAAAAGTAAATGACAGCATTTAGAAAACATATAAGGGAATTTTTGCTAATGTTTCGGAAATTATGTGTATTTTTTATGTACTTGTGTTCATTCAACTTTTTTTTATTTGAATCAAACATTTCAAAGCCTCTGGGCTTTCTTCATTATTAATCATTTTTGAACCGTACACAGACTGAGAGAAAATTCTGTAATCCCTCAAGCTTTTGAGCAAAATAATCAGAGGGAATAATGAATGCTTAATCTTCAATAATTCACTTTCCAATTTTAGATTCATTTAATTCTCTGCTGTGTCTGAGATTGGCACTGTGGAACAGATGACCACTAGGGGGCAGACTGAGCTAATGAATCACAGCCACTTGTTACTGCACTAAATGAAATCGACTGTTCTGTCTGTTTTCTAGCTGGGGGTTGACGGTGGTCTATGAGAGTAAGAAGCAGGAGAAACCAGAGAAGCAGCAGTGGTGAGTAGATGTCAGAGGTATATGGGTCGACCGTTATGTATGAAAACACAGCTGTCAACTAACACTGAAAGTTTGGAACTGCCTGTCAGAAATGGGAAGACATGTAGGAATACCATTCATTAATAAATACCTGGTTTTCAATGTACCTAGGCTAACTGAACACAACAGAATAGTTGTTTATTTTAAAATATACCATCTATTCACCAATAATCACTCCTGTGGTACTTTACCAAATTTAGTATTTTTTTACTTTCTTAAAATGAGAGTAAATCAACTTGCAAATAATTTGATAAACTATTTAAAGGCCATTCCCTTATATCCATAAATTCTTCTTACAAAAGAGAGAAAATAATCAATTGTTAACGCTGGGTTATTGAAATGTGACAGAAGACAAACTTTTTTCTCCTTCTTTTGTGGTATGCTGGATTCATGACCACAAGCAATGCAAATGATGGTGTCAGTCCATCAAACACATGCTCACTGATGAATCCATCAATGGAATACAATCTGATATAATGTAAATAATAAGCAGTGTCTCTCTCATTTCTATTATTAATTATCTGCAGAGTTCAAACCAATATAATACATTTATGTTATTTATTGCCTCTATTTTATATCAAGTCTTTAATCAAGAAATACAAACACTCAGTGCCAGAATGTCAAAATTTTCAACAAGAACCTTCAAAGTTTCTGAAGAATACATTATGTCAAATTTTGGCCCATTTAATCGATGGAAAATAATGTAAATGGATTTACCTGTGTTATATTTATTTCATCAGGCCCAGCATGGACTGACAGGCAGGATTCACTCAATAAGTTTGCCTCAGTATAGCAATGTTTTAAACTTTCTGAGTCTTAGAGCATGAATATCTCTCATTTTCTGATGAACAGTTAAGTTTAATAAACACCATATGGCTGATTTAGTACAAACTCTGGCCATGCAATCCTTAATGTCATTTTTTGTGATTGCTTTGATTGTAAGCTCACTTTTGGCTGTAGTCACACACTTTTCAAAATATCCCTGACTATAACCAAATTAGTTCAGTTTCCAACTTTGTGTAGTAACTTTTAGTGATTTCCCCAACCTTCCATGTATTCATATCCCCAAAGATACAGAAACCTTTTCAGGCTTGGACATTTTGTTTTTTTGTTCTACCACATAACACAAGACAGTTTTGGATCAGTGATCGGTGCCTCGTGGTTACATGCAGCCAGACTTTTACTATCGACTTATTTCAGTAAGTTGAATAAAAGAAAGAGTTCATTCCCCTGTCCGTATATATCCTGGAGTTTGAGAATCACATTTTGTATCTCCCTGCAGATATCGCCCTCGGACTTTACTTATTCACTCCTTCTGTCGCTTCCTTTGTTGATTCTGTCTTATTTTCCCTCAGTGGCAGCATAATCACATTTTTGATGCGCATGTAAACATGACCAATGTTAGAAACAGCTAGATGCTTTCTCTGTAGGCAGAGAAAACGGGTCAGATCCCTGCGTGAGAGTTGGGGAGGAGAGGCATATGAAAGGTCGTCTCCACCCAGGAGGGAAACACACATGAGTACACCTGTAACCACGACTCTAATCCAGGCTCTGTTCACGTAAACATGGCTCTGTATGTGCGTGCATGGCTGTCATATATGTGTGTTTACGTCCATGTGCACGCTCATTGTGTGCTCATGTTACACCGGGCTCCACGCTGTCAGCAGCTGTAGACATCAGTACGGTTGTTACAGGAGTGCTGTTCTCGTCACGCTGTAGGCAGCAGCGTCTCTCAGTTACGCTCTGTGGCCTTATCGCTCCCAGAAAATAAAGAAACACACCTGAGAGGAAGAAGCAGAGAGAGGAGGAATGGAGAGGAAAGATAAAGAAGGCTCACAGAGGAAATGGGAAAAGAGAAACAAAATGTCACGCAGAAGGGAGGAAAACTGTATGTGAAGTATTAACTTTATGTGGAAAAAAAAATTAAAACATATAGAATAAAATAGCAATATGCAAATCTTACTGGATTAGACTCTGAAATGTAGGCCTTTTTAGTTTGACTGAGCTACCTTCACTGCACCTGCCTTAATTTTAGCCTGTTACTGCTTCTTTCTACTTAAAACTTGTATGACTTTTTCGTCTTCCCTCGTTGTAGCATTACTTTATTAGCACATGCTTGCAGCAGCTGTCCTTCAACTCAGGGACACTACTCTATCATCAGAGTATTATGTAAATTCAAATCACTGACTTTATGAAAAATGTGCAGTGATTAATGAGCAGCATTTTCTCCTCTGCAGCTGATAATGTTTCTCGATAAGCGACCAAGTTAATTGCACGGAAAGTCCACGTACTGTAGAACATTACAGATTACTAAACTGTACGTATGCATGCTTCAGTGGAGTCACTGTCCTGTTTCGTATCCCAACAAGCACTAATGAGCTATGCTGGCCTTAATGATGTAAACTTGGGAAAAGGAGGAGCTCTGTGTATCTGTGTGCGTGTGGGAGATAAGTTTGTGTGAGAGAGGTGTTAGCATGTGTACCAAATCTCTTGACTGTTGCTAAATTTATGTCTGTGGTGTAAACTGCTTTTTCTGTTTGGCTCTCAGGTTTGAAACAGTGTTTTGTTTTGTCTCAGTGGGAGAGAACTCACATAATTGTGATGCTCAGAACAATAATAATGATATAAATAAAACCTATTTATTCAGCACCGTAGAATTGCTGATGGCTCAGAGGACTCCACGACACCAACCCGTCAAGCATAAAATATGCTCACAAACATTGAAGAGACATAGAAATTATAACCTTGTGGACTCAAACGCACATGCTGACCTGCGGATTTACAAATGATGAAACGGTAAATGGACTTGAGCCTGTATAGCTCTTTCCTAGTCTTTAACTACTCAAAGCAGCTTCACACCGCAGGTCACATCTGCCCATCCACACCCACTCACCCATGGTTGAAGTTTCTATGTCAGCTACCCATCAGTGTTAACTAACACATATTCACCCTTTCAAGCCCATTTACATGCTAGTGACGCATCACTGGGAGCAACTTGGGAGTTAAGTGTCTTGCCCAACGACACTCGCCATGTGACAGCCGGAGCTGGACCCGAACCTGCAACCTTCAAACACACACACATCAGAGTGTGCCACCGATGTCCAAATCAGTGTCTGTTTGTGGAGAGTCATAATGAAAGATTAGAGCATGCTAATTACAGGTTGTATGATGAATGGACAGTACAGGTGTGTAATAGAAATGAAGTCAAATTTTTAGAGCTTCTCTTGCTAACTAGAAGCAGTGTAGCTAAAATCCACCATCATCATGTCAGAAAATGAAACGGGGGTAACCTCATGGACCAAAGTTCATGTCTAATGTGTTCTTCAACATGTCATGATACTTGGTTACTGTGGTGTGTCTAACTTGACACACCAGATGGACTATTCAAAATATTTCACGAGCCCATTTAGAACTAGAAAAGCACTCAGAGAGCGCAGACGTCCGCCAGCGCCACAGTCCTTAGCCATATTGTGATTTTGACCATAAATATTAGTCCTACCTTTATTTGATCGAAATATTTAGATTCATTGAGCATGAAAACATACCATTAGCAACTGGATTCATCATGATATCTATTTTAGTTAAGTAGTTATTGACAGAAATCAAATTTTTCACCATGGCGGCCAGACACGGATCCGTATCAACAACAAAATCGAATCAGTTCTTCCTTTTCCCATGCTGAACATTTCCTGAAAATTTCATCAAAATCCATCCATTACTTTTGAGTTATTTTGTTCACAGACGGACAGACAGACAAACAAACTCTCCCGAAAACATAACCTCCTTGGCGGGGGTAAATATTGCCCATAGAAAGTGTTTGGGGAGGGCAGAACCTTTCTAAAGAATATTCAGCAGGTGATTGGATGATCAATATGTCATCGATATGTAATATCACATTCGTCAGATAATGTAGTAGGTGCTGGCTACTGCCGCGGTGTAAGGGACAGAACATGGTGGAATTGGAGCAAAATATCCTTTGTTCTTCATTTAATAAAGAAATGTGGTCCAGATCTGATAAAACTGCTACAGAGGCTTTCAGCATGCAGTTACTTCCTGCTCCCGCCTCTTCTGTTTGGGCCATCCCACTTTGGGACTGTTTGGGCCAAAGATTGGAACTTGGCAAGACAGATGTGTCTGACTCCAGACATTGAATCAGGCTGAGCCACCTGCACTGAAAGGCTAACAATTTACCTATGCTCTCCAAATAAAAAAGGATATTGTGGAAAATGCCATCTGTTCTCCCGAAAGCATTTTAAACAGATTTGAATCATTGTCAAAGTGCACAGTGTCTGCAGTCACAATAAAGACAGACTTGACTATACAAAAAGGAACAAAACAGAACAAAAAACAAATAAAAAAAATATAAAAACTGACAATTTAGGGAAGATAGCACCAAGATTGAGACTCACAGTCATGGAACAAAACTTAAGAGCACCCGTGCAAAACTAGAATAATACTAATGAAAGAACTGAAGTGTGGTAATGTGTAGTTTATTGGGTGAGGGTGGGGTGCGAAGGGAGGAAACAATCTTAAATAATATCGATGGAAAATAGTTCAAAATTGATTGAAAATGAAATTTTAATACATGTTACACACTTATAGGGTAACATTTAAAGTCTTTTTTGTTTTTAAATGTTGTTTACTATCTTACAGACCAGAATGACTGTTTCACATATCAGTGGGATGTATTTTAAGTCTATCTGGGAAGTATCCAATGAAAGGAATTGGGCAAGGCAGGACTTAAAGATTAATAAAAAAGTGTTTTGTAAATCACACTTACACTTGGGCCCAGCAGAGGCTTGCACTCATTCCTTGCTCTCAGTAAAAGTACGTTCAAAGTTGCTGTCTTTGACTCACTAAAAAAACGGGTCATTTTCTGACGGGGAACATTTTTTGCAGCTTGAAGCTTTGTAAGATGGATCTGCCTTGCAAGACCAGATGAATAGATCTTACAGGTCATTCAAATCAAAAACACAGTATCTCACAATATTATAATATCGCCATAAAATCCAGTACATAAACAAACCGTTAATGTTAATATTTCATCCATTTTAGACACAACCTGACTCCCACAGGCTGTGTCTGCACTTCACAACAACCCCCACAGGGCAGACTAAGGGCTCAACTACTAATATAAGGAAGCAGAGGCACCATCCAACATAGAAAAAGCCGATGGTGCCAAAGGAACTACAAGGTTACACAGAAACTTACACACTGTCTTTTCTTCTGACACAAAAAGATCCTCACTTCTAAAGACAGCTGAAGCTACTGTCCCTCTGAGAGAATCCTAAAACCTGAAGGCCTCTTATGCACTGATGTGACATATATTCTGGATTTTACATTGCATAAGACCAGTCAAAAAACCTTTCATGGCCAAAAACTGTCATCTTTTTACTTGACTTGCTGTATGAAGGCGATGTAGCATGAAGATATTTTGCCTGTGGCTCTGCTGAGGTGTCAGAAATCTCAGGTTTCTCTGGTTGAGTTCTCCAGCTCGTCTGTATCGTTAGTCTGCAGTCAGTTATCTTCCTTTTTGACAACACTGATCGTTTTTATGGTTTTTAATTAGTGCTGCTGCTCCAGCCAATCAAACAAAGGGAAAAACTACAGTTCTGCTTTGCTGTCTTTTTAGCTTTCCTCTATCAGTTTTGCTCTCATCATTTTACCTCCTTTCTTCTTTTATTTACATCTTCTATGTTTTATGTTTACTTTTAATTCAGATTGTATCTAATTGTGCTTCACTTTTGTTACACTTTCAATCCTTTGTGCAACCTTTGTTAGACTTTTATTGTTGTATCTCTTGCTCATGTCTGTTGTGTTATTCTGTCAGTGCTATTATTAATATTATTTTATGATTTTATGGTCACGGTAATACCGTCTTTTTATAATTGTTCCTCTGTTTTCTGCTTTCACCGCCTTTTGACTTTTTCTTACAGGTTTTATGTTTTTTAGCTTTTATTTCGGTCCTCATGGTCTTATTTTATCTTGCATGATTCTGGTATTGTCTGCTTTTTTGTTTCTATTTCCTTTTGTGCTGAAGCTCTTGTAGTCGTGTCTGTATGTTCTTGACTGTTTGTCAAGCCTGTTTTTAAAAGTGCTATACAAGTAATGTTATTATCATTTTTTATTATTATTACTGAATTTTTTCCCCATGATATTCAGTTTTATTTCAAATGCACCTATAAGTTGAAGTGTTTTTCAGATAAGTTTAAGCCATCTGTGGTGCTAAATGCACTGGAGCAGCAGATAAGAAACAGTCAATGGTAGCATATACTGTGTAACAAAGAGATGTTGTAAAAGATGATAAATCATTATGATTCAGTATACTTTACGTATGTTCCATTTCTTCTAGTAATTCATCCAAACTTTCCATAGTGTCTAAAAGTCTCTCCTCTTTTCTTTTAAGACCACACATTCTTTTCACACGTACACTCCACCCCCCGTGATTTTTATCACACTCACTTTGTCACCCTCCTTTTATTTGCAGGTATCTTTGCTGTGACACGCAGTCAGAGATGAGGGAGTGGTATGCTACTTTTCTCAGCATCCAGGTGTGAAAACGCACACACACACACTTATAGTTGTACTCATACAAAGGAAAATTGGTTCTAATATATTATCTTTGCAAACATTCACAAAGTGCTCTATTGTCAGTCTGTGTAATTTCATGAGTCTTGATATCTTACCGTTACTTGAAACCAGGAAATGATCTTTAAAGCTCCTGTGAAGATTTTTTAATCTGTTAATAAAACACACTGCAGTAAAAATTTGAAGTGTCTGTCACAAACCAAAGCAAACAATTCAATCTGGGACAAGTTAAATCATTTTTCAAATCAGACGTTTTTTTGAAGCTGGAGCTGCGTCTTGAGAGGTAAGTGTCAATCATGACAATTTACATCAAGCTGCTGAAACAGCCTCCAACTTAGATTTCATGCTGTTACCTGTTGTTTCAGAGAAATTGTTCCTTGTGTGACCCAGTCAAATTAGTGGTTGTGTTATTGTGTGTAAAATCAAATTCAAAAGAGAATCAGACGTTGTTATGTTTCAGGTCCTTTGTCATCTCTGTATTCCTTTTATCACAGTTTGTTAGCAATAGAAATTTGAGACAAGGACTCTGTCTCTGTGGATCCTTCTTTAGGTGTTACATTGTAATCAGTTCCCATGCTATCTGGTGTCCTCGATGATCTGCGTGTTAAAAGCCCCTTTTTCTCAGTGTGCAAAGTTAGTTTTTACTTATTTTGTAATTTATGTCTCACACTAATCTGTCTTATCTTACATGGTGCATTTATTGTCAGCTATAGTCATGGGTAGTTAAGTTGGTCTTCTTCCCATAATGCACTGCCCTACTCATACTCACTGAGATGCTTGCTTTGCCGTATTGATGTAAAGTCAGCTGTAGCCCTTTGGCTTCAAAACACGCCTGGTGAGCATGACATGGCCCAAAAGAAATATGCAGATTTGTAGCTTTTTAAACTGTATTCCAACAAAGCAACTGAGCTTTAGGTGTGAAAAAAACAACTAAATTGTGTTTTTTGAGGCTTCTAAAATCCACAGTATTTTATGGATGAAACAACAGTTCTGAATGAGTTGTTTTGTAGACATAGGTTTTGTAACTTGGATAAACTTTGCTGTATGTTCCAGTAACAGAAATAACAATGAACACAGAATCAAATGGCTGAATATCTGCTGCCTACTAGTGGCAGAAGGCTGAACTACAATATGAAACAAAAATATTGTGAAACATTGCTGTGTGAATGTTTTTAACACCCCATCAGCATTAAATATTTATGCATAAACACAGAATTATTGTTTTCCAATTTGAATTAAGTGTACTCATGACTGAAAATTAAAGTGATAAATCAGTACTTTGCTTTAAATCACCCTTGAACATGCCAGTGGTATAGCATTGTTCTAAATTTCTCCTTTCTCCTTCTCCTTGTCTCCCTGTGTATCCATGTCCTCTCCTCGTCAAAGTATGATGGTGACATTTGGCCTCAAGACGGGCTCAAGCAAACACACGTGAACCGTGCGGTGCCGACGGACACGCGTCATGGTAACGTGTCACTGATTCCGCTGCGTGGCAGTGAGAATGAGATGCGGAACAGCGTAGCAGCTTTCAGCCAAGACCCGCTTGCTGTGAGTGAACCACCAATCACTGGGACTAATCCTGGACAGACCAGGCAGCTCAATAGACAGCTCCTGGGTATCAGAGACATTCATGCTGTTCAGGTGGTCCAGGCCCTCAACCTTAATCCTCAGACAGAAGGGTGACATGTTTACTCTGAGCGTGTGCTCCATGTGTTTGATGTGCTTTACATTTGGAGAACAAGACTCTCTTCAGACTTCTGCCAGTTTAAATATTTCAGATGCATAATTGTGCATTTTAAATGTCTGTTAAAGCTTAACAGTTGTCTTGTAATTCATTATTGTAATTAACTCCACCAAAGGAGTGTTGTGAGGTGAGGGCCTCCCCTGAACAGAATCAATAATCTCTGATCCATGATTTAATTCTAATTCAAGCATCATGACTGAATCTGGGTTCCTAAACATAAAAATAGACTTAAAGGCTCTTAAGACTCAAATGCGTGTTCTTAGGAGCCGGAATTTCAGCACGAGTGGATAATTGACTAATTTGTGGCACAGAAATGTTTGAGAACCCAGACGATGTAAAGAGGAGGAGACAGCTGCATCTTCATTTTGAAGCAAGTTTGTACTGAGAATTAATAGAACTGAATTTAAAAAAACGTTATTTTGGCGAGGCTCTGCCAAATGTTGCTGCAAAAAACACCAAGGACTGCAGTGAGCTCATGCCTGCAGGCAAACTCTGGTTAACACCGTGTTTCACTGCCATTTCAGCTCGCACTGTTGTTTGGTTAGAAAGAATCTGACAAACATCAGCACTGCTTTTTCTGGATCGTATTTCAAAGCACTGACATTAAACCATAGCAGCCGAACAGCCTCAGCATCCTCACTTTCCATCTGTTCTCCTATTTTCATGGAAATTGAGTGCAGCCATCCAAAAAATATTCATTCGGCACAAAGTCTTGATGCAATCATGGGACCAAATGTCCACAATATGATGATGCAGTTGTCTCCTACTGCTGTTTCAGCCATCACACACCTCTCATTAGTTTGCTGCAGCCTGCAGCCACAGCACAGAAGAACTCTGCTCAGCTCACTGTCACTTTTATTGGCACCAACACGCCAACATGCCAAGGCTGCTGTTGCTGCCTTCCAGATATTTTTCTATATTGATCCGGGTCTTTTCAGAGTATTGACCTGGGCTTATTTTTGTGTGTAGAGTGAGAGGAGGTGTGATTGCTTTGGTGACGGGGCATCAGCAGGGGCCGGGTCTCTTTAGCCAGACGTTTGTGTGTTTGAGCGCGGTGGAGATTCAGCCTTAGGTTAAAATGAATATGGAGCTCTGACTTCATGTGTTAAGGCTTTTCTCAACAGCAGGACCCAGGGACTTTTTAAAGAACTTTGTTTGTTTCAACAGAAGGAAACTGGATCAGAATTCAGTCCTTGAATTGAAGTTGTCTGTTCTGACTCTCATCTGTGATGTTTGGTTTGACTTGAATTTGATATGTTTCACCACATCTCTGCTCTTTTCTCTTCACACAGTAGCAAAGTCTCACTTCCACTCTTTTCTCCTCCACCCTTTACATTCTCCTGTCCTCATGTCCTCACCTTATTCTTCTTTTACCCTCCAGCAGGAGCTCCCCCTCCTCGTCATAACCCCCTCTGTTGTTTATCTTTCAGCTCTTTAGAGATGTTCGATAATGGTCGCTAAAACACAGGTGAGATGTTTTTAAATTACAAGAATACAAGCTCAAAGAAATGCTGCACTTAAGGCTTAATTATGACTAAAGCTGAGCGTAAGATTAAGCTCCAGATAATTTGTTGCCCTCAGTGTATCTGCCCTCTGACCCTTGCTTTTTGTGCCCACTTCTTCTCTGCAGTCTGATTTCTGGTTGCCATCGTTACCAGACACTCTGAGTCTGGGTGAAAATGATAAAACGATCTCTAAGGAGAATGTTTTGTTAACTGGCTCCAGCTTTAGGTGTAAAAGCTGCATGTTTAGTCAGCTGTAGATGATTGAAAATGTACGTAACAGATGACTTAGCTAAGTTGATTTTTTTCCTTTTTGAAGGCGGATGGTCAGCCTGGTCATTCCAGTGACATCATCATTCTGCGACAGTAAGGACCAGAATGACAGACACTCCCTGTATGTGGATTAAAGCATCCCGACATGAGCTGGACCATGAAGCTTAAGGACCACAGGACTATGTAAATGTATCAGTCTCCACTGGGCTTCCTGCCCAGGACAATTCAACGTGTTGTACAGAAACGGACACTTGACAGGACCACTGAAGATTTCCTGACTTAATGTTCTCCACGTGCAGGAAGTCAGCACCACACATTCAACTGTATCCATTGTCAAGTGGCACTGGCACATGAGGCAATCACCGCATTGCATTGTGGGACACAGGCATGGAAGACATGTTGAGAGAAACTGTATGTCTGATTTTAAAATGTCAGAAAGGACTTAGGTTACTCTAGGCACCAGCATCCAGTGCTTAGCTCTTTTAATAAAAGATTGAAGTTCTTGACTTGCAGCTGTAGCTAAAACTTAATTAAAAATGTTTTTATTATTATTGTTGTTATTACTATTATTATTAGCTCTTGTTTTTGTACTTATGCTTTTGAAGGTAGAGCTGATTTCAGTGACCTGATTTTTCCAGAGATTGTTCTGCTTGGATCAGGACCAGGAGTGAGAAAAAAAATGAGAAGCGACAGTGACAGATCTGTGTTCCTCTGCAGGACTTTTGACAATTACTGTTCAACCTTTTAATTTTTAAGAGTTTCTTGATTGTTCCTCATGCCCCTATGTCTGCAGTCAGTATGTGTGAATGTATGTTTGTGTGAGAAAAATCATCTATATTAAATTTAAGTATTAGTAGTAGGCCATTATTTTCCTGTATCTAGTGTATTTTTAATATTTAGGCACAACAGAATGACCACTGACAGATGAAGTTAAATTCTCCTTTCATCATGGCACCTGTAGTGGGTGGGATATATTCGGCAGCAGGTGAACATTCTGTCCTCAAAGCTAATGCATGAGAAGAAGGAAAATGGGCAAACATGAGGATTGCAGTGATAATGTGTGGAGCGAAGGCCTTTGCGTGAGACCTAATCCAGCAGATGAGCTACTGTTGATCAGATTGCTGGTGACGTTCCTGCTGGTTCTAATAGAAAGGTGTCAGAATAAACACTGCATCGTTAGTTGCATGTGGGGTTATGCAGGGGACCAACACAATATTGGGCAGGTGGTCATAATGATGTGTCTGATATGTGTACATCTACTTACCTGTATTTGAATCAAAGTGTAATTATGGCCGGGCAAGACGAGTAACAAATTTCTTGCTGCATGGTAATACACAATATACAGTATATTGTTAAATTACCATGAAAAAATAGCAATTAGTTTACCGTACCACAGTTATATACTTTGATTTTATTCTAGTAGAATTAGAATATCTTGTTACCAGTTTGTAACCTTACTGGATGGCTAGATCTGAAGCTGATATGAAAAGGCCATTCAGCGAGATTGATCTACAGGTTTAATTAGAAAAGCACTCAGAGAGCGCAGACTTTCGCCAAGCAGCTCAGTTTGGCAGTGGATTTTCCACAACCCTGTAAAAGATGCAATTCTGGATCACCGGATCCAGAACTGTGCCAGGATCTGGACCAAACATAGCACATACATGGAGGTTATCATCCTGTATGAACACAACAAGTTTTGGAAACATCACAATGTATTTTTTTAATATATATATATATATGAATTATTGAATGTGGTCATAGGGATTTCCCAATACAAAGTTCAGTGTTTTTTTTGTGACGTCAATCTGGATTGGATCCAGATGAAATTTACCTTGATGATAGAGACATGGACCCCATTTTACTCTGTCAAATTGGAAGCAAGTCCATGAATAAATTCCACCCAATGTTAACTTGTGAGATTTTTTAAAATTCTGGGTATTTTTTTGCATCCAGACAAATATTCTTATCACCACCAAAATCCAATCATTTCTAAGTTGGATCATTACCAACATATCTTGAAAATATCAGCAAAATCCATCCTGTAGTAATTGCATAATCTTGCTTACAAGCAAACATACTCCAGCAAAATCATAAACTTCCTAGCGGAGGTAATAAACACAGCAAGAAGCCCCTTAAAGCTTGTAAGCACAGTGCTCGTGAGGAAATCAGTGAGGATGCTGCTGTGATGGCAGTTTTATGAGAGATCATCAGATGTATATAAATCAAAAGATGAACAAAGAGTGACAGTGATTATTGTGTAAAATATACGGTCAGAGTAAAAGTCTGTTAAAATAGTGCATTAAAGTTTGCATCATTTTTTTTAATTTCATGGGTTAAGGCTATATGAAGAGTTGAGGACCAGTCCATAAAATCTGCCAACAGCTTCCTCACAGGCTGTGATGAGCTGCCCTTCTCCGTCACCTTGATACTGTTATGTATTGTACAGTTTTCTTATTTATTTAGACAGCTAATGGGACATCATTATTTTTACTGTTATTTTTTAACACTTTTAATGGCAGGTTTTGAATCAAGTATGTGAATGAGTGAGTGTCTGTATGTCCTCTGGTCAAGACTTCAGCTGGAGTGTAGAGCAAACTTCTCAGTAATATAATTACATGCCACATGAAAAATAGTGAAATCTTTTCCGTGCTTTTTTAAAATCTTTTTTTTTTTTTTTAACATTGAATCACATTGAATCTTCCATGATCATTTTGTTTTACAGGTCACTGGATGAAGTAAAGTAACATTAAAGTGAGGTACAAAAACGTATTCACTAAACTCAGCTCTGTAAACAGAAATGTCATTTTCATAAGATTTTGTGTATTTAGGTTTTATGTTCCCCTCTGCAGCATCTTCAGACTAGGAGGTCTTCAACAGTCATGAAGCACGGGGCAGCAGTCGGTCTGTCTCCCACACTGCAGTGTCTAAAGGCCTCTCTGTGGCCTTTAAAGAGCCTTTGTTATACATTTTATCATTAAAGGTTGACTCTAATTGTTCTGCCTTCTTTCTTGTGTCTTTATAATGCTCTTTAATGCGCTCTGAGGGAAAGTTCAGTTTTCAAAGGTTTTCTTCCATTTTTCTTAAAACAGATATCCCCCTTAATGTTTTTATTATATATAAAAAACTTTTAAAAAACACGTCCAACCCTATCCACATATCTGAATCATTCATAAGTGATAAATATGACTTTTTGTTGTCGATTTTGACCCAAATTGATAATTAATATACAAAACCCAAAACCAGTGAAGTTGGCACGTTGTGTAAATCGTAAATTAAAACAGAATACAATGGTTTGCAAATCCCTTTCAACTTATATTCAATTGAATAAACAGCAAAGACAAGATATTTAACGTTTAAACTGGTAAACTATGTTATTTTTTGCAAATATTAGCTCATTTGGAATTTGATGCCTGCAACATGTTTCAAAAAAGCTGGCACAAGTGGCAAAAAAGACTGAGAAAGTTGAGGAATGCTCATCAAACACTTATTTGGAACATCCCACAGGTGAACAGGCTAATTGGGAACAGGTGGGTGCCATGATTGGGTATAAAAGCAGCTTCACTGAAATGCTCAGTCATTCACAAACAAGGATGGGGCGAGGGTCACCACTTTGTGAACAAATGCGTGAGCAAATTGTCCAACAGTTTAAGAACAACATTTCTCAACCAGCTATTGCAAGGAATTTAGGGATTTCATCATCTACGGTCCGTAATATCATCAAAAGGTTCAGAGAATCTGGAGAAATTACTGCACGCAAGCGGCAAGACAGAAAACCAACATTGAATGCCCTTGACCTTCGATCCCTCGGGCGGTACTGCATTAAAAACCGGCATCACTGTGTAAAGGATATACCACATGGGCTCAGGAACACTTCAGAAAACCACTGTCATCAGTAACTACAGTTCGTCGCTACATCTGTAAGTGCAAGTTAAAACTCTGCTATGCAAAGCCAAAGCCATTTATCAACAACATCCAGAAACGCCGCCGGCTTCACTGGGCCCGAGCTCATCTAAGATGGACTGATGCAAAGTGGAAAAGTGTTCTGTGGTCTGACCAGTCCATATTTCAAATTGTTTTTGGAATATGTGGCCGTCGTGTCCTCCGGACCAAAGAGGAAAAGAACCATCCGCAGTCTAGTGCGGGTACTAGACTGGCCTGCCTGTAGTCCAGACCTGTCCGCCATTGAAAACTATGAAGCGTAAAATACAACAATGGAGACCCCGGACTGTTGAACAACTTAAGCTGTACATCAAGCAAGAATGGGAAAGAATTCCACCTGAAAAGCTTCAAAAATTGGTCTCCTCAGTTCTCAAACGTTTACTGAGTGTTGTTAAAAGGAAAGGCGATGTAACACAGTGGTAAAAATGCCCCTGTGACAACTTTTTTGCAACGTGTTGCTGCCATTAAATTCTAAGTTGATGATTATTTGCAAAAGAAAATAAAGTTTCTCAGTTCGAACATTAAGTATCTTGTCTTTGCTGTGTATTCAATTGAATATAAGTTGAAAGGATTTGCAAATCATTGTATTCTGTTTTTATTTACGATTTACACAACGTGCCAACTTCAGTGGTTTTGGGTTTTGTAAAAATCTAACGCTGTACAGATCTTAGTGTGCTATATTATTGAGCCAACATAGTTTTTTGAGTAATTTTACCTGGTAAGTGGGTTCATTACGAGGCTCTTCGTGGCACCATGCAGAGCTACGTACAGGCTACCTTCCACCCCCTGATTTCTCCACCCAAGGACGTAACTCACATGTTTCTTTATTGGCAGTCATATTTACTTGAGCCACGGGACTCAAGCAGCGTAGCTTATTTTTTATATATATATATATATGGCCCTTTTAACTGAAGGAAAGTAAAGCTCCTAATTTACAAGTGTTAAAAATGTTTCTGAGGAAGGTTTTATTTGTCCACCAGCTACTATGACATGATATTAACTTCACAATAAAGGTCTTTCACTTTACTTATTCTTTGGTTTGTCCAATGTTTAAATCCCATGTCAAGTCTTCCTGGTCTATGATTGTCATTTCACCCGGATGGGTGTAAAGCATGAAAGCTTGACAGTTTTGCTTAAATATGTGTGGACCACAAATTATTAGTGTTTTTAAGGAATGGATGGTGTGTAAATCTTGCAAGTAGCTTTTGCTGTGCTGAGTACAGATGGAGCTGCATGAAAGGTTTAATGTATCCTTCTCTCTCCCTGTCCAGGCTGGTGCATCTGTGGTACTGAGATGATAAACGGCATTATGCTGTTGGGCTGCCCTGTAATAAAGCTTAATGTTGGGCAGTGTCAGCTCTTCACAAACATAAGATAGATAGAGTAAAGATGGCAGCAGTCTGGCTCTGTGTTGCTCCGAATGAAGAAAGAATTATTTATGCGCTGAGAAGGCCGGGGCAGAGGGTCTGTTTAAAGAAATTTAGGTAGGACCACCGTCTTAATAATTTTTCAACGACCTATCATACAGATGCCTCTGCCTCTTTCATCAATTGGACAAAAATGTTTGATAGTATACATATCAAAAGTTATTTCAATTTCTGAATGAGCAAATCCTTCTGGGGCTGTTGCAAACTGTAGAGTCGGGATTGTTTTCCTTCCTCTTTATTCCATCAGAGTAAAGCACTTTGCCTTAAGTGGACTCTAAAGGAGCTACAGTTTTGCAAAATACAAATAAAACCCAGTGTCAGTGATAGGAATGAGCACATACTGCCTGTGCTACATTACTACCTTATTATTTCAATCCATTTCTAGAGAGTTTGGACTTTTGACCCTGTATCCTGAGACTAGAGTTCAATCTAAAAGTTCAAACACTTTTTTTTCACCACTCAAATCCCCTCTAAGAAGTAATATGAACACGCATACGATTACAGTCTGTTGTCACACCAGTCCCTCAAGTCAAGAAAAATATATATGTTTATTATTTAAAAGGTTGTTACCCTTTGGCTCTGCTTTTCCTACATGCTAATCCACTTTTATTTACTCACTGTTTGAATATGGAAACTCACGCTAACACAAAGCCACCTGCAGGCTAACTTTGAACAGACACACACAACACTACAGAGAGCACACGTGTTGATGTGGAGTTCATACAAATGTATGGAGAATGAAAGTTTTGCTGGCCTGAGGGTTTGGTGATAAAGTCGTGCTAGCGTGGAAAACATGCATCGAATATGAGCTTCGAGGAAAAATGTCAGAGATGTGTGTGTTTGTGTTTTAATGTGTCGGGGGGGTACAGTGATCATGGGGAGAGCCCTGCGGAGATTTCCCATGAATGTGTGCGTGTGTGTGAGTCACGGTGGTCCACCAGCTCTTTGTGCATCTTCTAAGCAGAGCTGACACATCAGGGTCACTCTGTACCTCAAGACACACACAGGAGGGCCCGGCAGGGACACACACAGGAGGTCCTTACCATAAAACTCACAAACACACGCACACAGGAGTGCCACAGGGGAAGAACACACATTCACACACTAATATGGCCTTTACTACATAGGTCACAGCAGTTACATAAACAGAGGGGCTGGAGATGAATGAACTTGGTTCAGAAAGAGGGCACAATTGGAAGATGGAGATAAAGACCCAACAGAGGAAGAGGAGCTCCAGGTAGGCATGAGGAGGCCACCACCCTGACCTACAGGCCTAACTGCCAGCTCCCAAAAATGAAATGCAAACATTCCTGGAGCTCACTGTGTCACCCCTCATGAAGACGACAAAACAATAGGAGGGCGAGCAGCAGCCACCTGCCTCCCTCAGAGGCCTGGACATCCTCCTGTGAGAGTCAATTTCCTTCATTTCCACTCCGAGCACACGGCAACAGAGAGCAGCATGAGTGAGTGACACATAAATTGGCTTTCAGTGCACGCTGCGCTGCATCAGCAGACATGGAGGCTTCTGTAACTTCTGAGGCAAGACGGCAATGAAAACCAGCATGGGTTTGAGAGAATAATGACAGGCCGGGGTTATTGTTGTGCTCAAAGGTACACTACACCTGATTTGTGCACAATGGAGGCTATCATTCTTGAGTTTGTCTGCAGATGCACTAAAGCCACATGTTGTCTGGTAACTTTTTCTGAGGGCTTCAGAAATAAAAGAGTATTAAGAAAGTATAAAACACTTTTTTATCTCACTATGGTCCACAGCACCACCATCAGAGCCAAAATACAAGTAGCTTAAGGGGTATTTCAGTAGCCTACTTTTGAAGCTGGGTTGTATCAGGTACTTGACAAGTCACTGAAGTGGTTTAAAGGGTTCGCAGCAGCGCCAGATCTTTAAGAGGATCAAGCTCAGACTGTTGGTAAGGTGTATTGCTGCTGGGGTACAGTTATTTCAGGTAAATGCACGAGTGGGACATAAAATGAGGCCACAAATCTATGTTGGGTCGCATGGACGTTTTGACAGGAAATTTAGAATACTTAGTAGCTGTGTTTAGCACTATTTAACAATTCAACAAATTGTCACAGTATGTGTTCAACAGCCTGTGTGCACTGATTCCACTGATCTGCTGTTTCACAACAACAGAAGAGGAATCTATTACAGAATCAAATATGAGTATACAGAAGAAGGAATTTTCAGAACAGGACTTCATGGGCAGGAGAACACAGGCATGTATGCTGCAGCGTAAAATAGTGCCAAACACACTCCCCCCTGGAGCAAATATGAGGACTATGAAAACAAAGCTGGCTAAGGGTCACATTATGCAACAGAAAGCGAGAATTTGTTTTGTCTGTTTACATCTCGGATGTGAAAACAAGAACAACACCACTTTATAATAGCCAGGGAGTAAATAATGACCCCGCTGTAGAACTCTGCCTTTAACATCTAACGAGAGAAAAGCAGCGTGTTTCTGGTGGATGTATACGTAGCCCATATGTTTCATTACAAAATAGTTCCAAACACAGGGCCTTTGTTCAGGAAAGTGGGTTAACTATGAGGCTTTCAGTGACATCATTGGTCGCTATATGTTGCCAAACATCAATACTCTACTATCTCCCCTCAGGGACAAAGCAGTGGGGTCAGATAGCGGTCACTGGTATACAAACTAAAAGAAATCTAACTCCCCGGTATATTATGAAAATGGGTCACTCCTGTAATTATCCCAGATATACATAAAAAAAAAGCCAAAATGATGACCAAGTTCTCAATTTACCATATTTTATCTTATGTCGGCCTTCAACAATTTTGGCTTGTTTAAATGTAGACAACATCAGGACCCATGTTTCTGCAGCGGCACAGTGTTGTGTTGGCAGTCCCCATTAAACCAATCAGGACTACAACACATCACAACAGTTTGAAGACTGACTGAAATTACGTTACAAATACAGAGCTCTGGTGATACATCCAGGACTTGACTAGTAGCTTGTTTACCTCCACTAAGGAGGTTATATTTGTTTTTCTGTTTGTTTGTTAGAAAGATTATGCAAAAACTACTGGTAGATTTGCTAAAAGTTTCAGGAGATGTCAATAATGGCCCAATTTAAGAATCAAATGAATGCCTCTCATTGCCTTTAAATGCTCTGTGGCCGAGGCGCAGCAGCTGATTGGTCTGAATGATCCCCGCCACCACACACTGTGCTGGAAAGACCCCGTAGAGGAGACGGTCAGTGCAGCTGTCACTTCAGCATCTGGGAGAATGGATGGGCCATCCGGGCGCGCATTGGAGGCCATGAAGCACGTCACCCTGTTTCATTAATAGGAGGACAAAATTTTGGTGGTGATCCAGATAAATGCCATCAGTGAACAATCGTTTTTGTTCAGTAACTGTCTAACTAATAATGATAACAACATGATTTCAAGTGCTAGGTGTGGGTTTTCAGTGTCAAGGAATCATTATAATGCTAACTTTATCATGGAACTATTACTTAGAACATAGTAACAGCAATATGTGAGTTACCTTGGTGGAAATTTGCGGTCTCCAAGTTCTTCTAGAGTTGTTTAAAGGTATAGTGTGTAGAAGTTGCCATCATTTTACTGAACAGAAATGGTGGCTATAGGATGTAATGTTTCTATTTATATGTAAAGTTTGTCGAGATAGGTGTACAATCAACCCCACAAAACTTTAGTTTTTTTTTTAATAAGTCAGAAAAAGCTTTTTATTTTTATGTACTGTGGGCCTCCCCTCTGTGCAGGCTGACATAATGATCCAACATGCTGTCTACTGGTGGGTTTTGGGAACAAAAAGAGCCAAACGCAGTTTTGGAATACGAGTCTGGCTGCCAGTCCTGAACTCTTCCTAGAAGCATGTGAAGAAGAAGAAGAGAGAGTGAAAAGGTAGTGCGTAGTTGCTTTTCACAATCCTTTCTGGCCTCCATGGGCTCTCGTTGCTTAGTGATGGGATGTTTTAGTAATGGACAGGCTCATTCCAAAATCTGTTTCTGTCTACAAATTGCACCTTTAATTGAGTCAAAATTTGTATCTCTGTTTTAATGAAGTTAATTTTCATTGTTTCCTTTGACTACCTGACCAGCTGATGGCAGAGGGATACATAACACCTACATCCCAACATACAAACGCAGGGGCTTCATTGTGGAAAAGTTAAACGCTGTAAAGAAGTGTATTGTATTGTCAAGCATTGTATTGTCAAGCCAACATAGTTATTGAGTAGTTTTAACCTATAAGTGGGATAATTAGGAGGCTTTTGGCAGTTCTTTTATCCCTATAAAGCCAATTGTATCATATTTGATATATACTTTTATAATACCTCTATCTACTCAATATGATCAACAAATTACAAAAAACATCTGAATACAATCAGATAAATGAAAAAAATGGCC
Source organism: Scarus forsteni (assembly GCA_036419115.1). Taxonomy (NCBI): domain Eukaryota; kingdom Metazoa; phylum Chordata; class Actinopteri; order Labriformes; family Labridae; genus Scarus; species Scarus forsteni. The sequence continues at coordinate 2,978,027 of JAZDUH010000037.1, forward strand.
TCAAATGGATTATCAGTTGCCAAAAACACCTAATGTATTAAATGAGATACGAAAAATCGATATGTTGAATTTTATAGACATTTTGATATTTTTAGTATTTTAGCAGAAAGTGAAACAAACATTTCAGCTCCAAAAAATTAGAATATTCTAGCTAGAATCTATGGTCTTGTACTTTAAAGGGTTAAGTTCTTCTTTGTACAGACTACCATCTGTCCCCAGATACTGTATCTTCCCCCAGGAACAAAGTTTGCTAGCTCCTGTCCTAGCAATCTTACTTACTAGTACCATGAGCCTCGAGCAACGACACTTCAAAAACCTGGACTAACCCTTGAAGCTGCATCATCCCTGTCAAATAAAACTGAACTGTGTGACTGAACCACGTGGTTTTATCCTCGTTAGAGCAGCTTCATTATTTAACAGCCACACCTCATACGCTCGTAGAATTGTCTTGGTTTGAGTTTAAAGAATTGTCTTTTTTTGCAAGCAAAAGAGTTTTAAAAATTTCCATTCCCTCTCTCATGGTTGTTAAATGAAAACTAAACAGTCTGACTTGAATAATTCATCATCATTACTCATGTTCTGTTCACCTTCACTATGTTGATTTTGATCTATAAATCATATTTACCTGTCATCCCATAATGTCCTTCATTGCACCTTCTACATCCACCTGCAGTTTTGAGCTGCATGAGGCGTCAGTCCAGATTTGGATAATGACTCTGCGGTCTGCCAGAACCCGCTGTCACCCCCTGTTCCTCTCTCTAATCCACCAGTAATGAGCTGCAGACAAGTTTAGCAGATACAATCAATTGAATCCGCTCTTTTGATTCATATTCATCTCATGTTTTCTGCTTATTAGTACCAGGCAGCATTATTTCATCCACAAAAATCTTTGGTTTTTGTTTCCAAGGAAACCAGCCAAGCTTCAGCATGGACAACATCAAAAGCTGATCCGACTGCATTTACACTACAGTCAGAAGTCCTACAGTATTTTATTTAATGTTATACCTCTGATCTGTGAGCTTGTGGGATCTGTAAAGCTGCATTAGAAGGTGTTCCTGTTCTGTTTTTCTCTGTTATCTCCGAGTTCAATAGAAAAACATGTTTGAAGCTTTCAGATAGTGAGAGTAAAAAGGTTTGAGGAGACATGTGCAGGTGAGAGAGGACTCAGAACATCAACCTGCTGCCAACATTGTTGGTCTTTATGCTGTTGTGATCTGTGATTAAAATGATGAGACATGAGGACTGAAAAAGCCGTTGCCACTTTGCTTTTCATCTACTACAAATGAGACTCTTCAGCTCTCACAGCAAAATAACACAAACCCCAAGTTCAATCAAATCAAACCTGCAGGAGGAGAGCAAATGGAGCAAAAACTGAAGTCACAGAGAGCTTGAACCTTCATTTAAAGTCACTGCTTGATATTTGGGTTTATTTTTGGCTTGTTTCTTACATTGATATTCATTGGTTCTGATATGAACTTTGTTTTCACCTCATTAACAATCTGATAAGATCCTAAACAAAAGCTGTAGAGAGTTAGATATCGGTGTCTTTAAAAGACTGTGACAATGCCAGTTGTGAATTTATTGCTACAAACTTTAGAGCCCTAGAGCCAAAACTGCTGCTAAAGACTCTTTACATAAGACCACAAGTAATTAATGCAGCAGATCATCCATCAGGCCTGCTGCCATATGCATCATTCCATATGAATTAATCATGTGTGCTGATCAAACATACAGCACGTCTACACTCAGTAAAGACTGAACTGTGTCTGAATACTCATGTGATGTTGATATGCAATTGGTGCAAAGGAGGGTTTGGCCTTGTGGCAGGGTGCCACATGGTATCAGTCAGTGGTTTCTGACTGGTTTTCCTCTGAGCTGACACCCCTCTTGTTTTACTTCCGAGTTAACTTGAGAGATGTCCTTGCGATGTGCTCTGAAAACTTCAGCTGATTCTGAAGGTCCACTTTCAGATGCCAGTCATGAGCTGAGGCTAGCAGCCCAATTGGGACCTTGTGACTTTGCTGTTTCTCCCCTGCCCTGACAAAGGCCATGCTGTGTCTTGTTGAGGGTTGATCTTTGTTCAGCTGGATTCCGGTGCAGGAGATGTCTGCTACGATACAGTGGACATGCTGGTGTTTCTGCTTGACCCCAGTAATGCAGGTTGGATGGGCAAGGGAGTACATTGTTCGTTACCTGGATCAGAAACTTGAGTCTTGCTGGTTCTTACTTCGAAAGTTCTGTCTTATATTCTTACTATATTCAACCAAATAAATATAGATTGCTAAATAAAAAACATCAACGTATACACATTTTTACACCTAATTGTGTTAATCAGTTTTGTTTTTTCAGAATTCAAAGCCAAATTTAGGTACCGCAGGAAAATCTGAGGGACCTGAAGTTGGTTTTGAATTCTGAAAAAACAATGCTGATGAATTTTACAAACTCAGACAGAAGTCACAGAACCTGGCATCTATTGTTACAGCTCAGGGTCATGTAATGGAGTCTGTATCTTTTTATAAATGCTGCACACTTGGCCAGGACACTCTTGCAAATTATATTTTTAATCTCAATGAGGTTCTTCTGGTTAAATAAAGGTTAAATAAAAATTAATAAATAAAATAATGGGCAGTAATTCCAAAATGTGACCAACTAATGAAGACATCCTCACTCTGACTAATTTTGTATCACGTTTCAAACCGGTATAATTTTAGTTTCAAGTATTGTTTCAGTATCATCATATGAGCCTTGGTTTCAGTGCTGAAGAAGTGTTGTGACACTACTATGTTTGGATTATGTTGTCAGATGGTATGACACATGTTTATAAGTACGATCCATTACAAAAACATACTCAAGTAAAAGAAATTAAAAAATTTTAAAAGCACAAATACACTATTGAACTATGAAGTTACAGTAGCTTGGGTAATCAGTTAATTTTCACCCTTGAGTGCATTTACCATAACAAGATTTAGGGTCACAGTACCTTGATTTTGTTCATGCAATTTGTTATCAGATTTGAGTCATAGTAAAGTGCTTCCAAGAAACTCAACTTACCAGCAGTACATATAAAACCTGCTGAACATAACCTTTGAGCTTTGGCTGGAAAATTTCTAAAAGTATAACCTTGAATCAGTGTGGTCATCTTTGCCATTTTTGGAGCAGATGTCCCAAAGCATCTGGGAGATGGATACAAATAAATAAATAAATAAATAAATAAATAAATAATTAACTTTAAAGTAAAGTCATTTACAGACAAAATAAAAAATACATAAGAATAAAAGGAAAATTAAAGCGAAATGTGAGGAATACAACAACAGAAAGAATCAGACTTAAAACAGAATAGTAAAAAAGCACGTAAGAGCCAGAAATTATAGAAACAGAGAGCAAAATAAATAAAAAACTAATAACATCTAAGATAATAAGGAAGAAATAAAATTAAAATTTAACTACCCACATATAAAAGGAAATAGAACATTAAAGAAAGTAAATAAAACCAAAAGAGGATAAAAAGTTAATAAGATGAAAAGATAACAAATGAAAAAGTAAGAGATGCTGCCTGTGAAACTGTCTAGGACTAAAAACAATCTCCTGTAAAATAAAAACATGTTTTTAAAAGAGACTCAAAGGAGGACAAAGAGGTCTAATCTGATGTCCTCAGGGAGGTTGTTCCAAAGGGTGTGGGCGCGGACAGAAAAGGCCCGGTCACCTTTGGACCTCAGTCTTGACTGTGAGATGTTCAGAAGATCCTTGGCTGAGGACCGCGGTTGCGACCAGGCACATATGGTACACAAATAAATAAATAAATAAATAAATAAATAAATAATTAACTTTTCAATTTCTTGTTAATTTTAATGCTCAACTGGCTCAACTAAAGGTACATTTGTTTGGACAATTATAATGATAACAACAAAAATAACTCATGAGAGTTTAATTTAAGAACTAAGAACTATTCATTTTCCATGGTTTCTTGATAATAACCAAAATTACTTAAATTCTTACATCAATAGCTATGGCATTGTACCGCCAAAAACACTACTTTTAAGCATTCCATGTTTTCTTTTCTGTTTGCTTTAAACACATGATACACACAAGAGTTAATACTTGATTGCATAACCATTGTTTTGATGACTGCAGCCATGTGTCTTGGCATGCTCTCCACCAGCTTCTGACATTGTTCTGCTGTCACAGCAGCCCATTCCTGTTGGACAAATTCAAACAAATTTTCTTTGTTTTTGGGCTTGTGGTTCTCCATTTTGAGTTTGATGATTTTCCACAGGTTTTCAATTGGATTAAGATCTGGTGATTGAGCAGGCCAAGGCATGGTGCGAATGTTGTGGTTCTCCATCCAGGCTTTAACTGACCTTGCCGTGTGGCAAGGGGCATTGTCTTGTTGGAAAATCCAGTCACTGGAGGCAGGAAAGAGTTTTCCAGCTGATGGAAGAAGACTGTTTTCAAGGGTAGTCCTGTACATGACCTGGTTCATTCGGCCTTCACACAATTGCATTTGCCCTGTTCCACTCAGACTGAAACAACCCCAGATCATGACTGATCCACCCCATGTTTTACTGTAGGGGCAAGACAGTCTGGGTTGTAAGCTTCTCCAGGCTTCCTCCTAACCAGTAAGTTGGCTGGAGTGGGCATCAATTCAAAATTGGATTCATCACTGAAGAGAACCTTAGCCCAATCATCAACAGTCCAATCCTTGTGGTCTCGAGCAAAGAGTAACCGGGCCTTCCTCTGCCTTTCATTGATGAAGGGCTTCTTGCGTGCTCTGTGTGACTTCAAACCAGCTTCAACAAGTCGGTTTCGAACTGTCCTTGCTGAACAAGTCACATTTCTCGACAGTGCCCACTCATTTTTAAGGTCCCTGGAGGTCTGACGACGATTCCTGACACAGGAACGGATGAGTGTCATCTCGTGGGGTAGAAAGACGTTTCCTGCCACGGCCAGGTAGCAATTTGGTAGTGCCATGTTCAGCTTGTTTTTTTTTGTTGTAATGAACGGCTGTCTTGGAGATCTTCAGTTTTTTCGCTACCTGTCTCTCACTCATGCCAATTTCAGCAGTGCCAAGATGGCTGCCTTTGTGGCTTCACATAATTCTTTTGTTTTAGGCATTATGTGAGAGCTGACAACTTCTGAGTTGTGCTACGGCTTGAATGTAAGCAGGAAACCACTCTAGGCCTTTGCGTGTGCAGTGCTGCTTGTGACATGAACTGGCCTCTTATATACCCTGGGAATCAATTAAGCTTAAGAATGTCAAATAGGACATAAAGTATTATGTGACCAGCTGCATTTTTTGTTGTGTTCATTGTATTATACGTTTAGTGGTACCAGATATTAGAATGAACAAGAAATTGAAGAAAACAAGGGTGGTCTAATAATTTTTTCCATGACTGTATAAGGAGTTCTGAGATGTACTTGGGAACAAGACCAGATCATGCTGTAAAAGTTATCAATAAAATCTTAAAATCAATTCTAAAAAGTAGCAGGGGCCAATGGAGGGAAGCTAAAACAGGAGTGATATGGTCTCTCTTTTTGGATCTAGTGAGGAGTCTGGCTGCTGCTTTTTGGACGAGCTGTAACCTGTGCAGACTCTGTTGAGAAACACGTGTATAGAGTTACAGCGTGAGGAGATTACAGTATGGATAACTATCTCTAGGTTTTTCCTTGATAAAAACAACCGAACTCTGGAGAGTCGCCTCAGCTGGATAAAACAAGACTGCACAACTAGGTTAACATGCTGGCTCAGATTGAGGTTCTCATCAAAGATAACACCTAAATTTCTACATTTAACCATGGCATTCTGAGATAAGCAGCCCAAATGTGACACCATCCCTGCTGAACCAGGACCAACAAACAAAACCTCAGTTTTTCTTAAATTTATCTGGAGAAAGTTTTGGAAGATCGAACATTTAATGTCCTGGATGCAATTATTAAGTGTAACGAAATTGTTGAATCATGAGGATAAAAAGACAGGCACAGCTGGGTATCGTCAGCATAAAGATGCTTTCACACCGGACGCTACTTGGCAATCAATCCCCATGCAAAGTCAATGTACAGCCACGATGGGGCGGGGCTAACCCTCCCGCGATGCAACAGCTGCTTTTCACACTACCACATAGCTTGTCGCGTGATGTGAAAGTAAAAGTTGATCAATCAGCAGGTGTACACGTGTGACGGTACCCTAGACAGACAGTTACTCATCCAGACTACAGAGGAACAATCCATGTCCGCGTGGGAAACATTAGTCAGTGAGGACATTAGTTCTGCCTAGACGGACTGCAGAGAACTCACAGATAATGCTGCTGCAGGGCATCAGCTGCAGTGTTTTGTGTTTGATAAGTGGATGAAAAGGATACAGCTGGAATAATGTCAGCTACATCCTATGATGTATGATATGATCGCGATGAAACTCGAGTGGACGTGACGACACCATGAGATGGCCGACGGCAACGGTGACCAAAATGAGGTATTTATGGACGCAGTCAGTGGGCGATGCGATTTTGGTAGCTGGGTCGCTTGCAGTGTGAACGCAGCATAAGAGTGAAAACTCACATTGTGTCTGCAAAAAATATGGCCCAGGGGTAACATGAACAGAGAGAAGAGATGTGGTCCAAAGACTGACCCCTGGGGCACACCACGTGTTAGCTTTGTACTGGATGATTTTGAGCTGCCAATAGCCACACTAAAAGGTTGGTGATGCAAATAGGAATAAAACCAGTTTAAAACTGAAGCAGACATGCAAACCCAGTGATTCAGGCGTCCCAGTAAAATAAAATGATCAACAGTGTCAAAGGCAGCAATAAAGGAAGCACACAGCCTGTAGACCTGCCTTGGAATATTTTATTAGCTGGTCCATATTCCAGCTGCAACAGCGAACAAAATCAATAAATGGTGATATCTTCATCCCACAGTCCATAGGTGTGTGACTGTCTGCTGACCCCGAGGCTCGCCTTGCAGGAAGCAGTTCAAATAAAAATGGACTGGACTGAACTCCATTGATTTTCAGGGGGTTTGATGTTCTGTTTCCTCTCATAGATTACATTAACACCTCATTTTCAAGCACATCCACCTCACAGGCGAACACACAAAGTCTAACACACACACACAGACTTCTCTTCCACTTTCTCTCTGTCATCAACAACACAAAGTGACTCCTGTTTCACACTCACTCTCTCTCACATGTAAACACACATGCCCTGAGTCCTGCAGCACTTCTTCTGCTCTGCTAAAGCTGCCATGCTTTGCTGCGTCCAGCTCCCACCCTCCAGCCCCTCCCTTCAAATTGATCACCAATTACTGGCCCTCAAAGAGATGAAAAAAGAAATAAGGAGGTAAAAAGCCCCTCTCCCCATCCCCATGGCAACTGCTCTGCTCTCTTCTTTTTCTGCCCAATCAATCAGACAACGACTCTGTGCCTCTGCCCTGCCTCAGCCCGGCTCCAGAGGATCTGAATATCACCTTCAGAGGTTTGGCTTTGCACTATTTTTGGTCACCTTTGTCCCCTTTGTCTCCACCCTCCCTCCAGCTCTCTCTGAGTGTGTCTCCTTTTTGCTCAATCAGTCACCACCTTTTTTTCATTCATAACATGTTTCAGCTGCCAAACACAAATCACTTTGCCCTTCCAATCTTTTTCTCCAATCAAACATAAATATTCAGACAAACTTCCTCACTCCCGACAGAGTGCCCATCTTTTGACTGTTGCATCTTGCAGTATCAAATATTTAAGAGATGCTTCAACATTTTGAAAAAGGATGAATAATTTATCGTCTTAAAAAAAAGGGTTGCAAAGATCGTCCACTCTAAAAAATGTAAAGTTAATAGACCACTACAGCCATTGGCCTGTTGGCTAAGCTTTGTCCAGAGGCACCTCTAAAAACAGGCAAAATTAAATTACTAGCCCTGAAACTCTGTTATTTGATAAAATAAGTGACACACTGGTATGTGTGGTTGCTTTTGTAACTGTGTATGGTGTTCAGTCAATACAAGACCCTCTGCAGAGTATCTCACAGCTGCTCACCGTACAATATTTTTGTTTTGAAATTATGTAACATATTGATCAAAATGTAAAGGCATGTGATCATCTTATCAGACAGAGCAGAGTGGTGTTACTCAAGATTTCTGAATTTCAATGTAATAAAACCAAACCTACTTATTTGCTGTGGACCCACTGCACAAGTTTAACTAGAGGCACTGCCCGTCTCCACTGCTTGCTTGTTTTGAAATAAAAAGTCCTCTCAATAAAAATCATCTTATGCAGAGATGATGATATTAGCTCTTTGTTAAATCTATGTTACAAAAGGAAGAGATACTATTGAAAAGTTGGCATGCAGTTAGGGATGAATGAGGAAGGTAGAGTGCAACTGGGCAAAAAAGCACAATGAACAAAAACTTTAAAACTAAACGCAATGATTTACAGATAATTTCTGACCTATGTTCGATTGAATTCACAAATTATTTTATTTTTAAACTGACAAACTTCACTGACTTTCCAAAAAATAGTCACTTTTGATGCCTGGAACAGGGGTATGTTAACCACTGTGTTACAAATATTTCCTTTTAACGACACTTAATAAGCTTCATAGGCTGATTGCTTGATAAATGACATCAGTTAATCAACAGTCTACATTGTTGTATTTTGCACTTTATACTGGGCCACATATTTCAGTGGGAGACTGGTCGAGATTGTGGCTTGGCACTGTCTTGCTAAAATAAGCATGCCTGTTTAAGCATTCCTCAACTTTCCAAGTTTTTTGTTGTCTCTGTCCTAGCTTTCTTGGAACAATGTTGCAGGCATCAGATTCAAAATAAGTGAATATGCCAAGAAACAAAATGCTTATTAATATTAAATGTTTTCTTTGTAGTGTATTTGGTTCGACACAGGTTGAAAATGACTTGAAATCATTGTATTCTGTTTTTATTTATGTTCTACACAACATCCCAGCATCATTGGAACTCGGTTCTGAAGCTGCACCCGGCATCTATGATGGAAATGTAAATGGAGAGCAGATAGTGCTGATGATGTGGTCTGACCTTTGGTCATCAGTTGCCAACACATTTGGGATGAAATTACATTTTTGCTGCTCGCAAATGTAAACACAGCAACACATACTGACTACATCTCCGGAGAAACTAATTCGTTTTTTTCCAACATACTGTTTGCTCCACATAAAAAGATAGAGCACTAACAGTGATGTAACTGATCAATCCCATGTGCTGATGTTTAACTAGTTCACTAGTGAGTGATAAAAATTACGTTCGATGACCTCGATCGGCCTGTCCCTTTAAAGGGCTTGTTGATGACGAGCTTTGTTGTGGTTGATGCGTGATGACGTCATCTGGAAGCTGGTTATGCACGCGGCTGACGTAAATAAGAGAAAGTTTATTTTTCTCAGTTGAAGAGAAAAGTATTTCTTCAAGCACACTGTGATGGTGAGGCTGCGGGAGGCCTGTGAGTTCATGAGTAACGGGAGCGCTGATGGTTGCTGGCACACCTGCGGGGCTCTGCTGGTTTTTTGCGATGCGCAGGTGGCGCAGGTAGAGCTGAAGGAGTCGTGGCAGTGACCCGTAAATGAACCAGTGCCTGGTGGCATTGAGGGGAAATCCCCATGGCTAGGTCGAGCTGATGAGATTTCACCTTTCACGCTTTTGAGACGTCGGGGAGCGTCGTGGTCAATCGGATGGTGCACGGCGTGGTTTCGGCTCTGTGGCGCATTTCGGTTGGACCGGACACCGTTGATGAATGTCTCCGAGATGGTTGTCACTCAGCATGGAGTCTGCTCAATAGGTGAGTGATCCTGATCCATGAGTTTGTTGTTTGAAGTTTGATGGCGACATTTTTTTGAGTTTACAACAGAAGTTTGGCGAGTTTCTCGGTCGTGCCTTCTGCAAACTATAAAAGGGAGGTTGTGGTCTGGTTTGATTTTATTTGAACACAGAAAGAGGCGCAGTTGAGGCATGAAACTCTGCTGTAAAGCGTAACTTATCTCGTGTAGGGATGTCTATAAAGCAAGGTTTATATTTCAGTTGAATTTAGAAAAGAAAGCATTTTTCCAGTCATGATCAGGTGCAGCTCCTTTCCCTCCCCTTTGGAAATAATCTGGTATGAAGGGGCAGGGAAGGTCACGGTAATCTGCTCTGCGCTGATTTGCTTCCCAAACAATTGGCCCTTTTCCATTAGCCCTACTCTACTTGACCCTACCCGGCTCTACTCTATTCGCCTTGTGCTGCTTTTCCATTAGCCCTAGTCGCCTGCCCAATGGGGTGCAGTGTCGCTGTAAACAGCTGAGCAGCACTGCGGTGACGTCATTTTGAGCGCAACACAACAATCTGTGGCTTTTTGTCACAAACCGAGTAAAAAATGAAAGCAGAAAGCTGCAGGTGGCAAGAAGAAATGCCCCTTGAGAAGCACAGGAGAGTTTTCGAGCTATACAACAGAATGAAGCCGAGGACGAGAGCAATCAAGCTGCAAAGAAAAGACGTATAGGGTAAGCTAATGGTAGCAACTGCTCGCATGCTAGGTTGTCACGCTCATGACTAATCGATGATGACATTGTCTGACCAATCAGTAGCCGGCAGTCGGTGATGTCATCTTTTAGCATCGACTCAGCTCGCTTGGAACCAGAATGAGTAGGTACTAAAACTAGCTTGTTTTAGGAGGTACCAGGCCAGTGTAAACACGCTGCAAATCGAGTAGGGCCGAGTAGAGTAGGGCCAAGGCATGCTAGTGGAAAAGGGCCAAATGAGTAATGGGAGAGGGGATGGGGGTTATGGGCAGAAGAGACGTTGGACATTGAAGAATTGATTAAAGCTGAAAAAAAAATCAGATCTGTGGAGGATCAGGTGCAGCTTTTACCCTCCCCTTTGGAAACATTCAGATCTGAGGGACCAGGAAGGCTCAGGAAGGCTGTAAGAACAAGCTCTGTGCTGATTGGCTTACCAAAGGAAGTTTAAGGAACATTTTCTTTGAGAGGGCGTAGCACATTTGTCCTAGAACTGAGAGTTTTGTTAAAGGTGTCATTTTACTTGGCTCCACAAACCCCTTCTAAAAGCAGTGAAACCAAAAAAGATAATTTTTCCAGCTAAGTGATCCCTAATGCGTTACTTTAATGTCTTTTTTTTCCTTTTAGGTCCTTAAAAAATATGAGAAAAAACAAAAATAAACAAAATGAAAATAAAATAATGACAAAAGAAGTGCTTTTACACCCTTTCCTACCTGTTTACCATGTCTCAGTTAGTATTCTTTTCAAACCCTTCTTCTTTTCGTGCCCTTGCCAGCCCCCTGTTTTCCCTTTTTGACTCTGTCCTTTAGTCTGCCCATTCTTAGCCAGCAGCAGACTGTGAGAAACACTTGATGTCTGACACCATGCTTATCTCTTAGACTTATGTGGTGGAAATACTTAACAAGGATCAGGGAAAAGAGCCCAAAATAGGCAAAATGAGGGTATGGCAATGTGTGGAGGTATAACTCAAATTACAGATAGTGCTTGTGTGGGGAGGATGATGAGGAAGATGGAGAAGAAGCACTGTAGATAATAAGAGAGGTTGGTGATGAAGAGCTCAAAGAGAGAAAATGTTAAACTGATAAGCTAATCAAAAAGCTGAAAGGAGGGACGCACAGAAGATAGGAACTAATTGGCAAAAAAGTCCAAATGAATGAAGATGTTGTCTCTTAATAATTACCTTTTTATTTCCAAGATGCTAAACTAATCAAGGAAGCCCCTGAGCTGAAATCAATGAAGGAGGAGACAGAGCAGAGGGAGAGGGGGGAGGAGGGAGGAGGAGGAGGACCTGGGAGACAAGTGCTAATAGTAGATTAGTCAGTCTGAAGATGCTCTGGGCAGGTGCACCTCGAGCCCAGTGTGTCTGTGTGTGTGTGTGAATTTACATGTAACACAAGATGCACACAAGCTGACAGACTGAGGAACTTTCCCTGTTATCATTGTTCACTTTAATTAAACCTCATTGACTTGATTAAAGAGCACACACACACCTTCATAGTCTCACACACACTCTGGGAGTGCCATGGGCCAGAAGATGTCACACTCTTATATAGTGTAAAGGCAGCTGTGGCGACAGCGGTGGCGTCATCTGTGTGCCGGCAAACACGCTTCTCCCCCTGACACATTGGCATAAATAAAATTGACCTCTTTCAACATTTTGACAGAGAGTCTATCTTTTTTCTCATCTGTTTTATCTCCTCACTATTTTCTCCTCCTGTTCCTGCTCCCTCGGGTGCACAGGCGACACACTGTGTTGGCGTGTTTCACTGATGTCTTAATCCTCTCTCTGGCCGTTCACACTCCAGGACAGCCTCTGTCATTAAAACTCTTGTTGTGTGAACACAGTAGTTTTTTTCTTTTTTACACTTGTCAGTGTTCCAGTGTTCTGGGACTCAAACCAAGTCTGACTGAATCTATGAAACAATGTGTAGTGTGTGTGTGGTGGGGCTGAAACTTAAATGCAGTCACTAGAGGCTCATGGCATTAGTAAATAGAATTGCCAATAAAGCAACTGGGCAGCCCCACCCCATGGAAAGACCATTGAATATGGATGATAGGAGATACATAACAGTCAATGGAGGTACAGGAAGCCTCGTAGTTAGTTGAGGGTAAAACTTCACAAACAAAATCAATTTCACTTTGTCTTGACAAAATCCCCTGTGTTTGAAACATCAGCAACATGCTGCACAGTAGTGGTGGACAATATCAATACCATCATCAGTATTAAAATTGATTGACACCAGTGTAATGAAATAAATTCTTTACTACGTGAAAGTAAAAAGGTTTACAGATGAGCCATTGCTCTAGCCATAGCAGCATGCATTATTAAGTGTCTGAGTGTTCTTGAAAGAAAAAGGAAGATTTTGAAAGGGAGAGAGAGGGAGGTGCAGCGATGTCTCTGAATGTTTGTTGTGTCCACTTAGCAGAAGGCACAGTTTTAAATGGATTTATAATCGAAAGAAAATTAACAAAAAACACTCATAGGCCATGACAATTCATTAAGGTTATGCAGTTTGATGTTGCATCCAAAGGTATCTGTATCTTATCATTATCAGCAGTACTGGCCCTGCATTTTTTTAGGACTGATACCAAATTTCACATTTGCATACTGCTACTAGTCTCCTCTCATCAGCACTCAGGTCAGAGTGCTGTGGCGGGGACAGATACCGCTCACTAGAGCACAAAGTGTTGTAAATCTAACTGTCCTGAGTACTTTGACCGGGTCACTGCTGTCTTTATCCCTGATGTAAGACCAGACAAAACAAATGGTCACAATTCTGATATTACTTTGTGTGACGTGGGCCTTTGCCAGCTTTGGCTTGTTGTTTTGAATATGGAAATCAGGTTTCCCCTCTGCAAAGACAGGATATTGAATTGCAGTGCTCAATTTACCGATAAGTACCAGAAAGACGGACTTCCAGGTTTGTGGGCATGGGCTCACAGCTCATCCATGAGCTTGAATATATATGTTAAGATCTGTCCTGCTCCCCTGTTTTTACAACAGTTTCTCCATTCCCCTCTCTACCTCTCAACCTGGACAGGCAATGACAGAACAGCAGGGTTTTGATGGCAGAAGGACGCCTATGTGACACCCCTATGAGGCACAACACAAATATTCTTAAAACAAGGGCTTTGTCGAGGGAAAGTGAAACACTGTTAAGATACTTGCATGCCAAGCATCTGCACCTGGAAACCTACCACAGGGTCATGGATGGCCAGCTGCTCTACTGGCAGTTACATTTACAAGTGCCATGGGTCTCAACCTTCTTAAAAAAGCCCAAACTATCCCTTTTAGCAAAGATCATTGCAACACACGTCCTCATGTAGCTCTAACATGTAATAGAGATAGAGTATGTTGAAGCATGTTTCTCTTCAGATAATAGAGCCAGAGCCCTGGACCTGAAATACAAATATTGAACAGTGCCTGCTCTTCACCTAAAAAAACAAACAAAAAAAAAAAGACAGCCAAACTCAGAGTTACTACATCTAAATATTTAACATATCTCACAAGCTGATGGAACTCACAAAAACAACCAAAAACGCACATGCTTGCTTCTGGAGAAATATCCTCGAGTGAAAATCAACTATTTTATTCTCTGCAGAACATTTTAATCTCTTCCTCTTTTACTGATGGGACCCCTTAAAGGACCCTCTTCGTATGTGTATTTCTCTATTTTCACCACTGGATTAGCAGCACAAACCGCTGCCTCGGGCCATCTTTCTCCTCCCTGGCCTGGGTTCAGTCTGCTTTTAGAGTTTGCTAACTTTCATACCTCTGTGCCAGCAACAGCTAAGGCTGGTGTTGTGTTTTCAGGTTGCCCATTACATCTATATTTATTAAGATATGAGTCAATTAATCTTAATTATAGTTCCTGGTAAAATATCAGTAACAAAATAGACACATATAAAGCCTGCTTAAATTAAATTTAATAGATACATGAGATAAATAGTAGCCCATTGAATTAATTTTTCATAATTTCTTCCCTACTTCAAAGTTATTTGCTTAAGAAATTCTTTAAAACAGATGAACTGTCAATAGTTTAGTTAATAATGAACACTAAAAGAAAAGAGACCATCCAGACCAGCAGGAAACAATCTTTGGTGCATCACCTGCAGGTGCAGAAAGACACTCGATGTAGCTCATGTGAGCTGAGGACTCTGCTTGAGGAGGTGCTGCATTCCCAAGCGTGACACTGACTGACAGTTTTGCAAAAAGAGGATGTTTCTGCACATCTGAAGAGGCAGCCGGACTGTTTGATGGCGTTGTGTTGGTTTGTGGGTTGCTACAGTGGTGCCAGTGTTGTTTGGATGGACTTTTAGAGCTCACCATCTCTGACCTCTGAACTGCTAGTTAGAGCTTTGCCATAAAATGTCATGCTTTTACTGCTGTAAACCAGCGTTGTCACACCTTAAGAGGTGCTGATAAACACTTGTTTGGTCACTTAATTGACTGATTGATGATTGGCACTGTTCTATTGTCACAAGTGGGGTAATTAATAGTTGACATAAGCACATAAGTAATAAATATACAAGGGTTTAATAGGATTTGCGCACTAAGGCTGTGGGAATTTTACTATTCAGAAAAACTGTGGTTTTTCATAGAATACAACAAACGTGTTAAAATACTTAATATTAAACATATTTAAATATATTTAGGATTGTTAATGCTGGGCCAATTTCAGTATTTGTTAAAACAGTCAAAGTACATACATTAAATTCAGTTGTTAACCTGTATCTGCTGTGAAAGGTGCTCTTTAAGCTTTATTCTTTCAGCAGTGTTTGAAGCTGTGTATTATTTGTATGAGACATTTTTACCTCCGCCAAGGAGGTTATGTTTTCAGGAGAATCTGTTTGTTTGTCTGTCTGTCTGTCTGTCTGTCTGTCTGTCAGACCGTCCGTCTGTCCGACCGTCCGTCTGTCCGTCTGTCCGTCTGTGAACAAAATAACTCAAAAAGTAATGGATGGATTTTAATGACATTTTCAGGAAATGTTCAGCATTGGAAAAGGAAGAACTGATTCGATTTTGGTGTTGATCCAGATCAGCGTCTGGCTGCCATGATGAAAAATGTGTTTTTTGTGGATAACTACTGAACTAAAATAGATATCATTATGAAACCAATTGCTAATGGTATGTTTTCATGGTCAAGGAATCTAAATATTTAAATGAAATAAAGGTAGGACTAATACTTATGGTCAAAATCACAATATACTGTGGCGCTGGCGGAGGCCTGCGCTCTCTGAGTGCTTTTCTAGTTTGTAAATGTTTTGTTTTCTTATTTTAAAGATTTGCCACCTAAAAAACTAACGAGCAATCCAGCAGACTGTCCTGGACAACTGTGAACAGTGTAAAACTAAATTGATAAATTGAACTAAAAAACAGATGAATGCCAAACAATTTAAAAAAGTAGAAAATCACTCTGAGAGCGCAGACCTCCGCCAGCACCACAGTCCTTAGCCATATTGTGATATTGACCAAAAATATTTGTCCTACCTACTAGACCTAGCAACTGGATTCATAATGATATCTATTTTAGTTCAGTAGTAATTCACAGAAATCACATTTTACGCCATGGCGGCCAGACGCTGATCCTTAAAGGTGCTGATGCTGAACATTTTCTGCAAATTTCATCAGAATCCATCCCTTACTTTTTGAGTTATTTTGTTCACAGATGGACAGACAGACGGAAAGACAGATGGACAGACAGACAGACGGACAGACAAAGAAACTCTCCTGAAAACATAACCTCCTTGGCGGAGGTAACAAGTGAAAAACTAGAAAAGCACGGATAGCGGAGACCTCCGCCAGCACCACAGTCCTCACCCATAATGTGATTTTGACCAAAAATATTAGTCCTACCTTTATTTCATCATAGTATTTAGATTCCTTGACCATGAAAACATACCATTAGCAATTGGATTCAAAATGATATCTACTTTAGTTCAATAGTTATTCACAGAAATCACATTTTACGCCATGGTGGCCAGACGCTGATCCAGATCAACACCAAAATCAAATTAGTTCTTCCTTTTCCCATGGTGAACATTTCCTGTAAATTTCATCAGAATTCATCCATCACTTTTTGAGTTATTTTGTTCACAGACGGACAGATAGATGGACAGACAGACAGATGGACAGACAAACAAACTCTCCCGAAAACATAACCTCTTTGCCAGAGGTAACAAGTGAAAAACTAGAAAAGCACTCGGAGAAAAGCACTCTGCCAACACCAGAATTATCTTGTTCACAGACGGACGGACGGACGGACAAACAAACTCTCCGGAAAACATAACCTCCTTGGCGGAGGTAATCACAGCTTTGGTGGAATGCAGTTTATCCTTTGGTTAGAAACCAGTGCTTTTCAAGTTAGAAGTTGGAAATGTAAAAGATGCTTTATGAAACCAGGCAGGGTACCAGAAAACCCACACATGCACAGGGAGTAGATGCCTGATCATGGATCATTTTGAACCAGCTTAAAGTGACAGAGGTTTTTACATCCAGGCCAAAATACATGATGATGATGAATTTAATAAAGTAATTTCAGAAAGAACAAATCCTTCCTGCATTTTCCTCATCAAATTATGAGTCTAAAAGATTGTGAGAATAGCTCTAATCCCATCTGTAGGCTTTTAGAGTATGAATGCTCATGAAACTCTGTGCTGCATGACAATAGCTGCAGACTGCAGTGTAACACTGGTTGAGCCACAGAGCCGAAAAATAAGACATGAAGATGGACAGCTCACAGACACAGGAGGCTCTCATGCATCATATGTCTGCAGTTAGGATCAGCCCTCAGAGCACAAAGCAGCATGGGTGCCGTTCAGGGAGTGGGAGAGAAAATAGAGACTCTGCAGATGATGTAGCCACAGGGGCCGTCTCCTGTGTGTGTGTGTTTGTGTGGGTGTGTGTGTATGTGTGTGTGTTGGTCTCCCTTATGCTCACTGAGTTATGTAAGCTGTTTGGGAAAAACTCTGCTCACATGAGAAATGAGGGGAAGGGGAGAATTGTAACAAAAATACAATTTACATTGGCTGAAAATAACTCAGATTGCATTCTTAATTATACAAAGTCAAACACACAAACACACACACACACACACACACTCACACTCTTATTCCTCAGTCTGATCCCATTATAATTCCTCAAACTCCTCAGCCACTTTTCTCCATGTGTGCAGAACTTTTGACGTAGTAGCGTAATCTTCTTTTTCACTCTCTTTTGCAAAAGCACCAGCGTCATCCCTCTCCCTCCAAACTTCATTATCATTTTTGTTGAGCATGTCTCAGCTGTATACGTGGACCTACAGTGCTGCACAGTATGCTGATGTGTGACGCAGCAGGCTGCCCTAAGCCATGTTAAAACATCAGCATTTTACCAGAAAATGCCACCATCTGTGTGAGATGCTTGAGTGTTGTGCACTTATGTCTGCTGCAATGCACTTAAGGGATTATTTCCTCTTTTAGTATGTCACACTAATAATTCATAGGATTAAGGCAAGGGTAATATAGAATAGAAAAAATCAGAGCAATGGTCGATGATGTTCAAAAATATACAATCAAACCTTTAAAAGTCAGATTCTCTTGATATTTGGTTGGGAAAGCTTGGGCAGCCAGTTTTGGTGAAAAAATATGAATCAAATGTTAGTTGATCATCTTTTTACCATGAAAAAACCTAGAGGAAATAAAAACTGGCTCTGATGGTATTCTTAGTTCACTTTTGTCAGCCTGACCAAACAAGACTTAAATGTTAAAAATCAGCTGCGAAACATTCAAAATTTTAGCCAAAAATAAAAAAACACAACCAGAATTTGAAAGAAGTACAAAACACCTTTACTCTATGCATGTAAGTAGTTATATAATCTACCACATGCTCTTTGCCGTCACAGCATTTCCACCTTCCATTGACTGAGGCTCAGTGACATGCGAGCATAAGGTAGTGTCAACACTGATGCCACCTACACCCACAAGGCCCTTCATTGTCCCCTACATCCATTTATGTATTAATGAACAATGAGCTGGAAGGAACGGGCATCCCTGGGGTCTTGAACTGCTATGACATCCTATTGGTCCTCAAACACCTCTGATAGGCAGGACAGCAGGACTTAATGATTTTAACAAAATATCTAATTGCGATTATTTCTGGCAGATATTGCGATTTCAGTTTGATTCACAATTTTCTTCAAAAGCACATATCATATTATTCATAGTTTAATATTTATGATAATCTGTTTTCATTTTTTAAGGGATACTCCAACTTCTACTCCTAAACAGAGGCTCTGTATTGTTGACCTCCTTACCAGCACTTCCGTACATTGCCTGTAAATTTGTAAAAAAGTATGTGTGAAATAGTTGACACAACAGATCCTGGGTCAGTCAGGAGCACTGCAACAATTTGTAGCTTTGGTGATTACTTTATTGCATTGTCTGAAATTGTAAACCGATAAATTTTTCCAAGGCTACTAAACTTTCTGTCCGCCATCCAAAACAAATTCTATTTTTTAATCTCATGTAATCAACCAAATAAAACCTCAAACAGCATCACCACTCTCAGCAGACTCCAACTCCGTACATACAAGCTCCAGGTAGTGACAGTACTGATGCCATCTACCCCAGGTCAAAAACACTCCAATTTATAGCATTTACCGATGACCAATATTACACATTAGGAATAACTGAATTGATTGATTAGATGAATACGAGAAAAAGACAAGGATGAATGACTGTTAAAGACAACACAGTTGAGACAGACATAGACGGAGAGAAAATAAGAAAAACAGGTTATCAATTGGATGGTGTAGCAGACTCTAGACTACAGCCAACACTCATCTTTGCTAGACTAGGCTTTCCTCTCGCCCTAATTTCAATATATGTCAGACATTGGATGCTTTTGTTTACATGAATTTGAATGTTAACTGGCTGACATAAGGATGGTAACCAGATTTTATGCAGGACCAGATCCCCTTTTGTAACACTTTTACTAGATCTCACAAATTGAGGTAGCATCCCACATTTGTTGGGCTTTTAGCCAAATGGATCAGTTATTGCTCTTAAATCTGGCTTAATGTCAGTGGCTGTGTAGATAGGGTGGTAAGACTGACGCCATCACATGTGTCAGCTGTCAATAAATTTGTACATGTGAGGTCAAAGGTTCATCAAATTGTCTCCTCCCCCACTGCCAATGTTATGCTCCACTGGCAAAGCACAATGAGCCTGTTTGTGCTTTAACACAGATTAATATCCATTTTGGGCTTTCAGATACCAAGCTGACTGCATGTGTGCAGACAAAGCGTTAATAATACACATCCTGAGATGACCTGCAGTCTGATTCACTTGTGCGTGTCGCATGTGAATAACAGGTCAGGTTAGGTCTGGAAGCACATGCAAGGTCAGCACTTTACATGTACCGTTCCTAACAACTGGTCTGCACCAACAGCAACGTTAACTCTACTTCATGTGTAGGTGTAATGTGAATGAAGTTTGAGGTTTAAGGGCAGCAGTGCCCCATGAAGTCGTCTTGCATCTACTCCAGCAAAACCAGCTTCCAAGCCTCGTTCATTCAGGACTTTAAGCTTTTAATGTGTAAATGTTACAGCTGTTTCTTGCTTGGCAGCACAGTTCTTGGGCTAACAGTGGCAAACAGAAATAAATACAGTATAAAATGAGTACTTAAACTTGTTCTTTATAAAATGTTGAGAGAACTCTTTATTTGAAGTTAAACTTAGAACATAGTGGAGAATAAAAAACATCAGACTTACAACTAAAGTTTCTATTGTAATTAATTCGTGCATGGACAATCCTCAGGTGCTTTAATGCTGGTCAGTCTGTCCACAGCAGCTGCACTGAGCATAGCATTGCCTGTGAGATAGTTTCCATAGTGAGGAGACATATGAGTGATCCTACCAATTTAGATTGATCCCCCTGGATATTGATGTCTGACTCGTTTGATCGTAATTGCCAAAACGAATGAAATTGTAGGTGATAAACTTGATGCAAATGGAGAAAAAGAGTGGGTGATGCAGAAGGCAATTTATAAAATAGTGTAACATTGCATCACAAAATGTCAAACTGACAGACTTTTATCTGTGTTGAAAAAGCCAAGGTGTTTTTGGTCATGAGTGAGGACAGTGATGGTGAGGCTGGGCCGATCAGCAGGGACAGACAGGTGGGCATAAGGTGCAGATATAGATGAGAAAAAAAGTGATTAACTTTCAATCATTCAGAATGGAGCTGGAAAAATATGAAGATTCATATGCTTAACTGCTTGAATACTCATTTACTATTCTCAACGGATCAGTCTGTACACTTCAATTACACGGCCTTTTGATACTTGCAACCTGCAGCTGCACAAGATGGTGCAGATTATTTACATGATTGCAACTGCAGCTTTTAGGAACAGTCCTCTTACGGCACTCTTAAATGTTGTAGTTTATAAACGGATAACCCAAGGAGTTTGTGAAATATTAGTGGGAAAAAAATTCTAAAAAAACACAACATTAAATCATTGTCATCAGCACCATGGACAGAGCTTGGACATCTTTTTATTATTTAGCATTAAACATCCACACAAACAGGAGCAGGCTGCCCAGAAAGTATCATTTTATTCTTAACACAAGACATATGAAATATTTCCCAAAATTACACATGAATTCATCTGATTATCCAAAAAATAATGTTTTTATGATACAACACGACAAACATTTGCTGACAAACCAACGTGCAGAAAATGTGTGCACATTAACAGAAAACAGTTCAAAACAGTCTTCTTTATGCATTTTTAATTTAATTTTTTTTTTTTACCACAGAAAGCATGTGTCATGATATTTTGGGCTTGTTATTATTATTATTTTTATCATTATTATTATTATTATTGTTATCATTGTTATTTTTAAATGAAAATGTAAGTAATAAAAAATGCATTTTGGTAATTTTTTTATGTATTCCCACAGCTTTTAAAGCAGCCACCTACAACAATTGAGATTAAAGCAAATTTGGCACGAATGCCTTCTCCTTCAGTTTGTTGTACAAACATTCACATGCCAGCTATTACATGTAATTATATAACCAGTCAATGTCAAACCAGTCTTGAAAGCCTCAGAAACAGCCAAAATATCTCAGTTGCATAATATGAAGTCAGCAGGAGAATTGGTGATAGGGACTGATCTAACTAAAAGGCTAAGACTTACAAACTGTACATCCTGACAGAAAAAATGTTCCTAAATCCATTTTAAAATCCAGAATCTGCAAAGCAACCATAAGTACATATTTTGTCAATGTTCCTGATCACTGAAAGCCGATCCTCACAGCCTGCATGGGTTCATATCCAGCCTTTACACTTTGCTTCATGTCTACCTCTCTCTGACCCTATCAACTTTCCCTCCTCTATCAAATACCCATGAGGAAATAAATAAAAAAAGATATATAAATCAATCCCCTGCAGTGTCTGTTAAGAAAAAAACTGTCTTTAATACAAGCGTAGTTGATTATCCCTGCTGTAAAAGGGCAGGGATGACTAAAGTATGCCTAAAACTAATGTGTCTTTCCTTTCAGACTACATCAAGGTATTATAACACTGATGTGCTGTATGGGATTTTAGCCTCTTGGAGGGAACGGTGTGTTGCCCACAGGCTGTCAGTAATGGAGCTGACTGTCAGGATATTTGGACCTGTTTTTTGGGGGGCTGCCTGTCAGGCCCTGGAGGCCCAAACATATTGTGGCAAACTGCTGGAGGACTGCACCAAGAATGACTCCATCTTTCATCTCCAAACTTCACAACTAAGCCGAAATGGACCCTTTTCAAAACCATAGCCAGGAGGTGGTCATTGCTTGTCACGGTGGAGACCAGTGAGGCATCAGGAGGTGCTGACTGACATGTTGAGAGGAAATATAGAAACATTCAGCAGAAGAGGAGTGAGGAGTTGGGCACATGGAGGGGAAAAGTGTTCACTCTTCTGTGAATTAGCAACACTAAAAACACAGTCCTGTTGTTGGTAGTAACGTTTTCACTGTGATGATTTCTCAGACAGGAGCTCTCACAGACAGTAACGCCATGATGAGAGAGGGAAGACAAACATGGAGGGTGCCTGATGTCAGCTTTCTATCCCAACATCATTTATGAAAAGCAAGAAAGAGAATCTTGTGGTATTTCTATTGTGTCATGGCACTTAGCACTAATGATGCTGCCATAATCCCACAAATCTGGTCTTTGTCTTCATTTTCCATTTGGCTCGAGATGCAGCTGTATTTATGGTTACTGCTGTGTTTGTGTTTTGTTAAAATATGTAACATCCAATCTGTGAGACATCCAGGGCTGCTCATAGTCTTTGGCTGTTGCAGGTGTTCTGAACGAGAAGGCCCCCTTCATTATTGTAAACATCAAACATGAATGATATGTAGGGTATAATAATAATAATAATAATAATAATAATAATAATAATAATAATAATAATAATAATGATAATAATAATGATAATAAACTTTATTTGTATAGCACTTTTAAAACTGGGGTTTACAAGTGCTTTGACAACAGGCAGAAACATAAAGACAGCAACGCACAAGAGTTTAAACACAAAGGAAAAAACAACCAAAAAGATCAATTTAATTCAGAGAACATTTGAGACAAACACAAATGCAAAGACAAAGAACCCAGACAATACAAGAACCCTGCTACATAAAATGAGACCATGAGGACCAAAGTAAAAGCTAAAATCGAAACAAATATAGAAAGACAATGATAAAATAATAAATAAAATTATGAGATAGTTAAAAAGAGGTAGAACAATAAAACTATAAGCTTTAAAGTTTTCTAAGAATATAACAAAAGATGAAGCAAAATGAAAGCAATCTGAATGAATAAAAACAAAGGAGCTAAAATGATAACAGCAATACTAACAAATATAAAGGCTAAAATAAGACTGGAACACAAGGAAAAGGCTTTAAAAAACCTAAGCAGAGAAATAAAGAAATGAAAGATTTTAAAGATGACATCACATAAGAGCAATTCTCTACAAGTGAGTTTTTAAAAGTGACGTAAAAAAGTGACAGACTCTGCACGCCTTAGCTCCTTATATATTTATTTCAGAAACAGTGAAATAACCACATATACATGACACTAAACTTTTAGGATTACTTGACTTAATAGTGGACTGCTATGAGATCTGGCAAAGAACCTCCCTCCACCTTTGGGACTGGGAAAATTATATCATCCAGTGATAATCTAGTCTCTCCTTTGGGTTTGAAAAGTCAATATTTTGCTTTAACTCTATTTCAACATTTATTTTTGATGACTGCAAGGGTATGTTTATGATTACTGATGCTCAGAATCCTTCTGGTTTTCATATACAGTGTACCCTGCATGCAGCTGAATTCTCTGCTGGTTCAAGACTCCGTTAGAGCTGCTTCCCCTGTGAGGACTGCTCCCCCACATGGGCCCAGTCCTGACTAATAGGTTAATAGATCAACTATTTGGTAATTTGTCAATTCAACGCTCCTCTGCGCTTTACAGTCAGTAAATATGCGTTCATCCAACAGTCTCTGCACTGGGCTTGACACAGTGGGCCAATGACAGGACATCACACTGGTAGGTCCATGCAGGGGGTCTGGGGAGCATGGGGGCTTTAAAGAGCAGGAGAGGGAGAAGTCCAGATGCTAAAAACTTTGTCTTTCTCGTAGGGGACTATTACACAGAGGATACATGGGTAATAAAGGGCATATAAAGTCCAAAAGCGTAACATGGGCTCTTTTAAAGGATAAGTTCGGTTTATACAGCTTTCACATTGTTTATAGAGTGAAGTAGAACAATATACTCACCCAGAAGGCTTTCCTGATCCAAACAGTGCTTCAGGAGATATTTAGATCCTACCATTATACGGCGGACATCCGTATAATGGTAGCACATAGGGCATACAGCGCCGCTCCTAAAACTGCATTAATCGTCCAAAATGTCATTAGTTTCACCAATATTTAATCATGTTCTGCTCGGGCTACTCCTCCATTACAGTCTGTGTTGCCCCAGACATGTTTTTGTAACTGTGCTGACCTCTGAACTGAAGAAGAAGAGCGCTTGCCTCTGCGCATGCGCAGTACTCTCTGGAGTGCTGCCTCCGCGTCCTCCTTTCGATGAGCTCCTCATCTGTAAACCCTGGCACGAAACTGTAAGGAAACCCATCATATTCAAAGTTCTCCTCCACAACATCTTCATCCAATAAATATTTGTCCACTTTGCACAAAACTGGAAGAAGAAAGTCGTTGTGTACCCGGCGGTCGCCGCTGAAACAATGAGCCGTACTGCGCATGCGCGGAGGAAAGCGCTCTTCTGCTTCAGTTCAGAGGTCAGCATAGCCACACAACATGTCTGGAGCGACACAGACTGTAATGGAGGAGTAGCCCGAGCGGATCATGATGGAATATTGGTGAAACTAATGAGTTTTTGGACGATTAATGCAGTTTTAGGAGCGGCGCTGTATGCCCATGTATGTGCTACCATTATACGGATGTCCGCTGCTCGATTTTGGATCTAAATATCTCCCGAAACACTGTTTGGATCAGGAAAGCCTTCTGGGTGAGTATATTGTTCTTCTTCAGTCTATAAACAATGTGAAAGCTGCAGTAACCGAACTTATCCTTTAAATCCCTGATTTAGTTTACCCACAACTCATTTTTGTGATTAACCTGAACATGACACTCAAGCACCTTCACAGTGCCTTTACAGCAAGTCACCGCAACAAAGCTCTGCTATATTGACAAGTTGAGACATTCACATTAATTCCGTGAGGCTGGAATGTACATGCCTGGCATGTGCCCCTGCATACACATAAAGTCAGAGACACTTACTGTACTCGTAGCACTCCTGTCTCCCGCTGAGTCTGTGTTCCTCATTCTCTTCAATATCATGGCTCTGTTGCTACCTCTGGAGTCGGAGCAAAGACGGGCTTCCTTCATTCCCCCTGTTCTGTCTTTGTGGCGTTCACAGTGGAGATGAAGCGTTACAGGGGCGTCTATATCTCAGCTCTGAAACAGCAGGGCATCGGATTCATATGAAGTTGTGATAGTATGCTTCCTGAATGCAATTACTTCGTTTCTATGCCAGTAAGGTGTATTTTAGTCACATTTCAGCACTTGGCTACAAGTTTGGGTTAGAGATGCTTTTTGACCATGAGGTTTTAGCAAAAAGAAATATGCCTCACACTATCTCTATCAAAGAGGGTGATATGAGGATCAATAGTTGGTCAAAATGTTGATACATGCATCAGTGTTTTCTTTAAAAAGCTTCTTAAGCTTCTCAGTGGACAGAGATCTTCATGTATTAGTCATGAGTGAACCTCAACAATATTAACAGAGAAAATCTAAAGGGTCAGCAACTTATTAACTCATTCTCTTGCACTTTGGTGACCTGTCCAGGGCCTTAAATACTGAGATTTAATAGATATTTATTTGTGATAATTATAGAGACGATTAAGAGTGTGGTGGTTTATCAACGGCTATATGCTGACTTCCAGAGTGTGTCTGTTGTGTTTATAATAACAGAGATATTTACAACATTAAATGTGTTTGTTATTATAGGTTAAACATACATATCAGATTCAGTTTTAATGAAAACCTGTAAGCAAAGAGACATTTTTTATGAAACAGTCCATCTTTAACAATTGCTGCTCAGTAGTTAAGATGATCTCCTTACATTATACCAAGGACTTAAACACAGCTTTACAAGTCATGGGCTCTAAACATGTCAAAAATGGAAATGTTTTCTGAGTTTAATGTGACCTTAAATTTTGTAAGCATGTCCCCTCTGCAGAGTAAAGGCTATAAATTCTGGTGGATTTTTAAAGTTTGAAACTTTCCATGGAAATTAACAGAAATTAATGGGAATAATAAACCTGGAATTATAAAAAGAATTAAATCAATTTAGTTCAGAAAAATATATTGTCACATAATCTTGACCAAAACAACTAGAATTTGTGCAAGTATACTTGGGAACATCTGTGCTGTCCCTCAATCACATGCTCATAGAATATTGAGTACTGCAGGGGTTTGAGGCCATGCCCCCCAGAATGCACTCTTCATTCCTCCAACACATGCACAAATAATTGTGTGGACTATTGGGGACAAAGCGAAGTGAAAAATTACTGTTCAATAAAATAATTAGGGGCTCAGGCATACACATAAGTCGCTCTACTCTCCTTTGTAGTGTATGTGATTGTGTGTGTGTGTTGTTTGTCTGTGGTGACTTCAGTCAAGATTAGGGCCCACAATCCTTTCTCTAAAAGGTTCAAATGTGTTCAAATGGAGCTGGATAATCACCTGCTTTCATCAAGACCCGGACAATGGCTGCATGTCTGTGTAACATTTAATTAGAGGACTCTCTTTGAGAATCCATTAGCAGACGTAACATACAAGTGTGAATGTGCACAAATGTCAGCCTTGTGTTAGTAAACTATTAGAAAGCCACACCAGTTCCAGCCAGGATCATGGCTAATACATGGCTCACTCTGGAAGAATTCATCAACTTGACAAAGCTTTTCACTTCCCTGTTCTCCTGGTGACCTTTTTGATTCATTGAAGCTCAGGTTTCAGGGAATTGGCATCAGCTAATCATGCCAAACGGGACTAAAACACATAAAAAACTCTTCTGTCATCTTTTCTGTGTTTCTCAAACATTTCATTGTGTCATTGTCCACCTACATGCTGCTTCAGCCTGGACTTGGACATGACCTTGTATAGACAAGTCGGTCATTAATTACAGGCATGCCCTGCCCCGAACTTCACTCACAATTACCATGCGTGGGAATTGTCTAGTGTTTGGATATGATACCGTTTGTATAAATGACCCCCAATTCCTCTTAATTCCCTCAAATTCCCATGAAACGTTTCAAATTTGAAATATTTCCAAATTCACAAGCTAAACCTCCCATGGAAATTTTCTGGAAAGTTTCCAGAAATTTGCAGGAAAACGTTTTGCCCCTTTGCTACACTAAATGTGATACAAAAGTTCTGTGAACAAGACAAAAAGTCTGCAGCACCAGGAATTCTCCTTCTCCCCATATTTATGGTGCCAGCAGCTGCCTGAAATGTCTCATTCCCCAAGCTGCCCAAAAAAGGTCTACCAGTGAGATTTCCTACCAGTTCAAGCCCATCAAGTTCATCACAGAGAGCAGACAAAAGAATGCAGAACTGTTGACAATATGGCACAGAGCAGCACTTAACAGACCAATTACTACAGAAATAACCACATCAATCAGAGAAAACTTGGCCCCTTGTGGGTAAAGGGGCCTTAAAGGGACAGGAGCTCTCATATGAGCATCTTAGACAGAGAGAGAATATGGTACTATCAGGGGCACTCTTTATATAAAAACTAAAAGGTTTTATAAACATTAGGAATCATGAACATGCACTCACAGTCATCAAAAATGAATTAATAATCCTGATTCAAGGCAAATAGGACCAATTTAAGGTAAGTCTCTGTTTCAGCTATTTAAGTAGAGTTAGTTTTTACCTGCATTTGTCTGTTTGTTTGTTATCAAGAAGCCAAAAACTGCTGGACAGACTTTGCTGAAATTTTTAGGGGATGTCAGCAATAGCCCAGCTTAAAAGATAAGTTCGGCTCCTGCAGCTTTTACATTGTTTATAGAATGAAGTAGAACAATATACTCACCCAGAAGGCTTTCCAGATGCAAACAGTGCTTCGGGAGATATTTAGATCCAAAATCGAGCAGCGGACATCCGTATAATGGTAGCACATAGGGCATACAGCACCGCTCCTAAAACTGCATTAATCGTCCAAAAACTCATTAGTTTCACCAATATTTCATCATGGTCCGCTCGCGCTACTCCTCCATTACAGTCTGTGTTGCCCCAGACATGTTTTTGTAACTGTGCCGACCTCTGAACTGAAGAAGAAGAAGGTTTGCCTCCACGCATGCGCAGTACTCTCTGGAGAGCTGTTCTTCTCTTTGCCTCCGCGTCCTACTTTCTATGAGCTCCTCATCTGTAAACTCTGGCTCGAAACTGTAAGGACACCCATCATATTCAAAGTTCTCCTCCACAACATCTTCATCCGATAGATATTCGTCCATTTTGCACAAAACTGGAAGAAGAAAGTCGTTGGGTACCCGGCGGTCGCCGCCTAAACAATGAGCCGTACTGCGCATGTGTGGAGCAAGCGCTCTTCTTCTTCAGTTCAGAGGTCGGCACAGTCACACAACATGTCTGGAGTGACACAGACTGTCATGGAGGAGTAGCACGAATGGACCATGATGGAATATTGGTGAAACTAACGAGTTTTTGGACGATTAATGCAGTTTTAGGAGCGGCGCTGTATGCCTTATGTGCTACCATTATACGGATGTCCGCTGCTCGATTTTGGATCTAAATATCTCCCAAAGCACTGTTTGGATCAGGAAAGCCTTCTGGGTGAGTATATTGTTCTACTTCATTCTATAAACAATGTAAAAGCTGCAGGAACCGAACTTATCCTTTAAAAGTGAGTACATTTTGGTGATGACCTTGATTAGAGCCATCATGAATAATTGTTTTCACTCAATAACTGTAACTAATAATGATATTTACATGATTCCAAGTGCTTGGAGTGGGTTTTCAGGGCTAAGGTTTTATATAAGAATAAGCTTAAACTTCATCGTGGAACCTCTGCTTCTAGGTGTCCTATGCAGTCTCCAAGTAATGTCTAGTTCAATAAATGTTAAAACAGTGTAGCTAGAGTCATGCACTGCTGCTGCTATAAACATGCAATAAATGCCTGTGTGTTGCTTCAGGGAGTGTCTTTGAAGATGGTCATTAATAGAAATGTATTTTTCACATTGAACTGACACTGTAGCACATTAATGCACTTTTCCCCATATTTGTCTCCACAACTTTCCCCCTGATAGTGTCACTATTGTGCATGCTCATCTGCTGTGACGTAACTGGGACATCTACTCCAAATAAGGGCTTAACGATTTATCATTTCAGATCAAAATCGCAATTTCAGACAACACAATCGTGATCACCAAAGATGCAGTTTTTTGCAGCACTCCTGACTGACCCAGGATCTGTTGTGTCAACTATTTTACTCATACTATTTCACAAATTGCAGGCAATTTGCTTTGAAGGAAGTGCTCGTAAGCAGGTCAACGGTACAAAGCCCCTGTTTAGGTGCAGAAGTTGTGTTATTAGTTTTTCATAATTTTGTTACTGTTGTCTGTACTGTAAACAAAGTGAAAATTACACTGAAGCTTGATTTAAAGAAAATTGTAAGTCAAATTGATATTGCAATATATGCAAGAAAAATCACAATTAGATGTTTTCGTAAAATCGTTCAGCTGTATTTCAAATTGTTCTCTAATAACACCCATAAAACTGGATCTTAGACCAGTTTGCAGAGTGTCTTCCCCTACTCTCTCTCACCCTCTTTCACAAACCTATCCACTGTCTCTCTCCTATCAATAAAGGCACAAAATGCCCCAAAAATAAATTTAATAAAACAAACAAACTGGATCTTAGTAGTTGTGTAACACTATTTTAAGGGAGGCATAGGGTAAGGAAACAGGAAAGATGAAAACAAACTCTGATGTCCCCTTAGCCAAAAACTTGTGTGTGTTAAAGGAGGAGGCGGTGCATATCATGCACTCTTTCTGAAGTGTATTAATGGAAGAATAAGCACAACTGTCTCATATGATTTGCTTTAATTCTACGTCAGCCAGCAGCCATCTGGCTCTCCTTGAAACACACACATATGCAAACGCACTAATACACAAATGCACACATGCACAAATACAACAAACTCGGTAGGAATGACAATCCGAGGGCATGCAGCTAGAACGAGGGTATTATGACAGACCAGAGTGACCATGACTCCCAGCTGATGTGACATTCAGACAGTTCATACCCTCTGTTGCACTTTCTGTCTGACACACAAACACACACTGTCATACACATACTGACAAAGTGAGGAAAAGAGCCTGGTCTTTTTTTGTAGGCTTGGAGAAAAAAGTTATTTGTCATTCTTTTAATGACTCAGACGCCACATGTCCACTAAACTGGCTCAGTCCATTGAGGACGTCTACCATAGAGGCACAATTAAATGGACCAAAATTGTGTGTCTGATAATAGCCTGGTTGTTGTCCCCCAATCCCCCCTGCAGGGTTCAGAAGATTTCCCTGATAATATGTTGAAGCCCAGCACAATATGTGGTGCTTTGCCGCCGGCTGAGACCCAAATAAATGATGTTCAAGCTGTTCATGTGACACAAGCAGAGAGCATAGAGAAAAGGATGCAGCGCTGTGCTCTGAAGATGAAACAGGAAAGTGAGGAAGTGGCGGGCTAAACGTATGACTAACTGTGGTCAGCTGGCTCTGTGTTGACATCAGACTCAAACACTGTAGGTTTTTGTTGAATAATGTTGGACAATTTTCCACAACATGGCCTGAGAAAAGTTTCCGTTTCAAATGTAGCACAGTATGACACAGCATCCTTTCATGTTGCCGGCAGACATCCTGCTCCAACATAAACCCATCAGTCAACAGTTTACAGGCAGAGACTTTTACATCCAGGGTGAGGAATGATCCAAACCAGGTTTCACGATTAGATGACTCTGTGACCCTTCTGACTCCAGTCTTCCCACACAAATGCAATCACTTGGGAAGGATGTGGATGCCCACTGAAGTCACATCATAGAACTTGAGATGTAAGCACTTATGCAGTCATATGTGCAGTGGAAATCCAGATCTGACTTTTTTATGATCAGTCAATCTGATATCAGTCTCAGTGGCCAGAGAGACATGAGATATGATGCAGACACTGAAGCAGATCTCAACTGATTGTTTTTCTGCTAGCAGCAGTAACTTGTCCTGCAGTCTTTAAATGTTGTGAATGAACAGTTTAGTAGTGGGGTCATTCTACAGAAACGTGGATATTTGGGATGGCAAGATGTCTTTTGTTTTATTTCTTTTTTTTAATTTAAACTTCAACTACATTGTTACATGTGCCATTGACTTTATGAATACACATAAATGAAAACTTAATGATTTTTTTTGTTGGTAAATATATCACAAAACACCATTTAATAAAGTGTATCCACACATCTGATTGTCACTGGTGTTCCTTATTGTTACCCATAAGAAAGACCAGTGACAGTTTCACACAAAATGCCCTTTAACAAAATGGCTGCTGCAGAGCATGACACAGCATGTTACTAATCTTGATCTATTCACTAAATTATGTCTTCTAAATACATTTTTATTGTTTGTTTGCAGTTCCCTGCCAATAAAGTTGGTTACACCAGTGACGTCAACTAAAAGCTTCATATGAAATCATGAGATAAATGTTAATATTTCTGAAAACTGAAAAGGACAATGTTCTTACCAGGGTCCCTCTTCATAGATCTTCAAGAAAGAGGTCAAAGGAAGTCAAGTGATGTCATCAGAGTAATTTATTTTTCCAAAATGAAAGACTTTTGTCACATGGTAACACCAGTGACATGACTGCAGGGGACGACTACTTTTAAATATATTTTATAATACTTATTTTGAAATGTTAATGGCAGTTTAGTCACACAATAACTGCCACAAAAACATTTAGTGAAACTCCTGAAGTCTTCAACTGAAGATGTGCACCTGTGATCTGTGACCACAGAGATCTGAAATATGGTTTATTACCCATAAAGGGACACTAAACATCATAATTCAATATGCAGAATTTATTGTGAAACATAATACAATACTATGGAGAACATCAGTGATTCCCAACCAGGGGTGTTGCAGGGTGTACATGATAACATTTAGTAATTTATTCCAACTTGGAAGTACTGAGATAAGCCTGTAAAGTGTGGCCTTAAATAGGCTTCATTGAGTTATTTGCCAGGACTTCACAGCAAAAGAAGCTCTAAGGCTTCAGTGGGTGGGGAAGTGAATTCGTATAAACCAGATGGATTAGGTTATACTTAAGAATCATCAACATGTATGAGTGAGGTGGTACTCGTGGTATGACAAAAAAGGCTGGGAACCACTGAAGTACATCACAATTTCAAACAACCTTTAAACACACACTTTTCTACTATACAGTTAAAAATAATACAGTTCAATTACAGGACAGTGTTGGATTTATTTTATAGCTTAATCAAGTTTTTTAAAATATGGACATGACACAATAAAAATAATTATTATTTCATATTAGTTCTTTTAATATAAAATGGTAAATTATCCGCCTGATCTTTTTTTATTTCAAATGATTGAAATTAAATCCAATTAAGTGTCTGTAGAAAGAGAGTTAAAGAGAAAAGTTAGCCTGTCTGGTTTTAGAGCTTTAAAAGTTCTTGGGGTGGGGGCCATTTTGACATTGGGGACACTACTGACAAAGCGTGGTCCCCTGTAGTTTTCAACCTGTTTTTCGTGACAGCTGATCAGTAGACCTTTATGACTTTTTGGGGGGTATAAAATGAGTTTATGTTGTTGCTCTTAATTGTAGTGTTTTGTTAATAGTTGTGTTTTTGTAAGTGCTGTAAGGTGTATTATTTGTTGTTCTATATATATATGTACTATTTGTGTTTTCTTCTTTGTTTTTGTTTATTGGTAATGTTGTAAATTAAATGTTTTTATTTTGTTATATATCATGATTTTTCTGATTTTTATTGTGTTTAATGATTTGCGGTTGTATTTTGAAAATTTCTGTTTCTCTTAACTTGTTTTAAATTGTTGTGGTACTCTGCAATTTATTGTTTAACGTTTTTGTTTTTTGGTTTTGTTTTATTTTTGTTGTCATTTTTTATTGGTTTCCTATTTTGCTTCTTGATATTTTGTTGCATTTTCTCATTTACAAGTGTTTCATTTTTTTGTTTTTTCCTAATTTGCTGTTGTGCTTTTCTGTAAATACATCATTTGTATTTTTTTGTTTTTCCTATTTGTGTGAGTTTTTTTTGTTTTGCTTTATTTGTCGTTGGCTTTTCTTGTTGTTATTTTTTGTGATTTGTTGTGTTTTGTTGATTAAGTTTAGCATCAACAGTGCCATGGTGGCAGAAAATACTGAAATATTGGCTTAGTTTTCAGAGAAGAGCAGCATAATGCTGCACAGAACTTTGCTCTTCATGTTTCTTCCCCTCTGTGTTGATCTGATGTAATTAAGTGGATATGCTCTGGCGTAGTTAGAGGGGGCAGAGTAATGTCAGTACAGTTAAAGATCATAGTGGAAGATGCAGTAGGACTGTATGCACGTGTAGAACATACAATAAGCATGTGCACCGGTCGTATATCAGGTCAAATACAAATGCGCTGGAAAAACAACTAAAAAACAGAGGGTTACATCTTGATAATTAGGATGGTAATG
The DNA here is from genome assembly GCA_036419115.1 of Scarus forsteni. Classification (NCBI taxonomy): domain Eukaryota; kingdom Metazoa; phylum Chordata; class Actinopteri; order Labriformes; family Labridae; genus Scarus; species Scarus forsteni. Next base: position 3,011,830 of record JAZDUH010000037.1, read on the forward strand.
GCTTTGACCTTCATGTTATGCAGAAGCAATGGAGATTTTTGGACTCCTCGCAAAATCAAGTGGACTAACTTTGCTTCAAGCCTTGAGTTAGCCAGCCCTAAACATGAAAGAGTCAAAATGTGAAGGCTGAACACTTTAAAAGGGGTAAGATTAGCTTTGGGGAAACGTTGCCTTGTGGCTGAGGACATTGCTAGGCGAAAACTCACTCTGATGACACCACAAAAGATCCACTGAAGATGGCAGCGCCCATAGGGTTTAACGCTGTGTTTGGACGGATGTTAGGAGAGGGAGTTCATGTGGACTGAAGGCAGAAACCACGAGGACAGAAGTAAAAGGGAAAGTATAGGGGAGAAAGAAGCAGAGATTGGGGCTACAGGAGGGTATTAAAGCTGGCACAGCAGGAATAGATGGAAGGAGGGGTAGGAGGAAGGGGGCACAGACAGTGAAAGGAGGGGATTAAGATAAGCAGGGGGAGATATGAGGAGTGAGAAAAGTCTGAAAAGCATGGGAGCCCAACAGGAACTCAATTTCTTTGCAAGCAGTCGATTTACTTTGTACAATTCTCCATACCTAGACTGTTATCAAACACAAGCCGTATGATTATTACCGCAAATATCCTTGTGGATGTTCTAGTTTACGGGTTTAAGCAGCTGAAAGTATGCACTAGAAGTATTAATAATCTGTATTTGTTCACTTACCAGCCACTGTATAACCTGTTTAACTGCTCATTAACGTACATATCTTATCAGCCAATCACACTGGAGCAACTCAATGCATGGAGGCATGTAGACATGTTCAGGACTACCTGCTGGAGTTCAAAGTGAGCATCAGAATGCTAAAGAAAGGTGCTTTATGAGACGTAAATCTTGAGATTGTTGTTGTTGCCTGACAAGCTGTTCTAAATTTTTCAGAGGCTGCTGACCTTTTTAGTGGGTGGAGCACGGAGACATGATACTTTGGAAGTTGAATGCACTCAAGAACATGCAGTCTAACCAAGTATTACCAAATATCTTTAGAGATGACTCGTGGCTACTTAATGTCCATTCTGCCTCTATTTCTTGAGTCCCTGTATGCAATATGAAGTAAAATGGAACGAATAAAGGCAATTTAGTCACAAGTTCAAATACTAGCAGCCCCCTCTTAAAGCTTTTCTCCTTCATCTTGTCCCAGAAGATGTAATAGTGCTGAATTATCTAGCATCTTTTTGGGGCGCTGGTTGGATTGATGACACCCATTTAAAAACCTAATGGTTGTGATGTATTGTTTATGAACAAGACACAAGTGCCAATTCTTTTATGTAGATGGTGGTCATTAAAATATAATCTAGTTGCAATGAAGAGCCTCTTGTAAGCTAGAAAACCTGCTCAGTGACTGAGCTGAGCTGCTGACCTGCATTCTGTGTGCTGTAGGCAAGGGTGGACAACCATATGTGGGAAAAAAACCTTTTTCATTGCTTTTATGGCTGACTTTCAAAACCTGCATCAGCTTACATGAAAGTGTTTTCCATACCAAGACTCCTTGGCTGACCACTACCTTAAAGTAGCAGTTTTGTTTTCTTCTCCAGTTTTGATACATTTACTTCAACTGAAATTGTGACATCACGGTGGCGTTGGTAAGAAAAGAGTCCATTCAAATCATTTGATAATTTTGCTTTTAGTTTTTTTTAAAGCCAGCACATTTCATTACTGTAGCTTAGTCTAATGGAATCACCAGTATTGTTTTTATACACAAACATCTGTCTTCAACAGATTATTCAGTAGCTCAGACAGGCTAACTTGTCTTCACTTTCAAAGATCAGAGGTTTTAGCTCCTCTTCCCCATCTAATTCATCACATGGGCATCACTTTATATCTTGGAAGGGTGATTGACGCCTTACATGGCAGCCTTTGACATCATTGCGTGAAAGACTGACTGTGGCATGTAGTCATTTACGAGAAGGGGTGAACATTGTTGATTGCTTGTTGCTGGCATGTAGGCATCAAATTTACAAATAGACCAGCGGGCAGCAGCTGCACTTGTGTCATGGAGCTATTTTGTGCTCAGATGCATTGTTGACATTGCCACTCCCAATTACTCCATGGGTAATTATTTCATGAGAACATTCTTTCAAGTAAAAGTAGTGAAAAAACTTGGATCCTCATAGATTTTAACATAGTGCAGTATGTTTTTGTTTTAGTTGTCATGCGGCAAGTGACAATTTTTGAAGAGAAAAAAACAACATATATAAGTCGCACTGGACAATAAGTCACATGCACCGGACATGTATTTAGTGCTCTGATAGAGAGGTGGTTGCCTTGTTTGAAGCAGTAAACCAAGAAGACCCACTGCCTCCTTTCAGTGCATTGCTTTTAACCAATACATCCACCAGAGGAGGCTTGAACAAATCTGTCTCGCACAGACTTCTCCTTCACTACCAGCCAACTGATACTTAATTGCTCTCCAATCTCCTCCCACTTGTTTTCTATTTGCATTTGTAAGTAACATCATATTGATATTTGTAATTTCTAATTTACCCGCAGAGTTTCTCTCCAAAAATGTCCACCATTATTATTTCTTTTTTGAGTCTCACTAGAGTTTAATAATGGGTCGTAACAGCAACACTCCCACAGTTTCCAGTGGTACTGCTCCTTTTGGCCCATATCTGTAAGCTTTATGGAAACATGCAGAAATACGGATGAATTGAACGCAGAACACAGACAGGAGGCTCAGTCCGTATTCGGACCCGTCTTTAACGTTGAGTATAAATGGGTCTGTAACAAGCCACTCCCGGCAGCGCATTGTGTAAGCACTCATCTGTAGACTCTTTCCTTCAGCTCTGGCCATCTTACTTTTGGGCCTGCGATTAGCTTTCTTCATTTTCTTCACTGGAGTCAGAGTAACCTCTGGATTATGCCATGCCTTCATGAGTTCCTCACTCACTCCAAACTTTATTTCTGCTTGATTACCGATGCATATTTTACAACCTGCAGATTGTTAGAATAGGATTTTAATTTTGGGTACATTTTGTTTATGTCTAGCCTAGCCCAGAGCGCCCTATCGTGGTTGTAGACAGTAAAGTTTACTTCTTGGTTCATGTCTGTTAGTAAGTTAAATGATGTATATTTTAATATATAAGTAGCACATGACTATAAGTCACAGGATCAGCCAAACTATGAAAAAAAGTGCAACTTATAGTCTGTAAAATATGATTAATGTGACATGAACTTCTTCAAAGAAAATCACTACCAAGTTTTTTCAGTAACCTTTTGAGGAGAACATATTTCACCAAGTATCACTGAGTAACCATGACAACCATAGACTAACCAACATGTCCGAGGAGGATTTCCCCATCTCTCCCAGTTTCTAAGCAGTGATCCCCGGTCAGGAGAAGAGCAAAAACACGATTTATCATAGGACAAGCTTCAAGTGGCATTCTTTACTCCTTCAAAGAATAAATTGAGTCCATTTCTGAAAAAAAAAAATGTTTGTGGAAACCACTTCAGAAGCCACCATTGTTTTCAATTATGCAGTCACTTCCTGTTGTCGTCACGTCCGCATCTTGGATTGGGCCATTAAGCATTCAGCCGAGTGAACTCATTGGACAATTAAATTGGCAAGAAAGACATGCTGGATTTGAGAATCAGGCAGGTCCGTCTGCTCTGCAAGGCTAATCGAATGTATGATTGAGTGAAAATTTGAAGTGCATTATTTTCCTTCCAGGAAGTCTCAGTGTTTGGCAACATTTTATGATGCAGCAAATGGCTCTGTGCTCTTTCACCTGTGCTCAATCCTTCTGATGAATCTTGTTTATGATAGGGTGTCTTAATACAACTTTTTTACCTTTGATTCGATACCGATATTGCAGCCTTGATATCAGCAGGAATCAAACATCCTCTTTTTTACTTATTTTGTAGTATGAACTGTAAGAAAAGGCTTGATCAGGTGAGATTACTCAGAGAACAGTAGTCAGCAATAGTAGGTATGAGAAAAACTGACCCATTTGTTATTAACCAATGGGTTCAATAACTTAAACCTTAAACATAAGAATATAGCACAGTTGAATAAAATAAAGAAAAAATAGATTAGAAGGTTCTGAAAGGTAACCTCAAGAAATCCAGTTTAAGCAAAAACATATATTTTCAAACTGCTTATATCGGATATTTTAGGTGCAGGTCAATATAATCCAAAATCTGTTTTTAGCTGATATCGGACTGATATCCAATATTAATATTGGATCAAGACACCCCTAGTTTATGATAAATTATTTATTCTGTATACTCTAGTTTAGTGGTGTGTGATATGACGATGTTATATCGTTAAGGATTATAATGTGGGGATGATCTTATAAAGCAGAAAGATCATCAGATTGTCTGTGTGGGCGCAGAGACTTTGACGCGCATCTGACTAACCAATCGTAGCACATTATGCACAGTGCATGGTAGGCCTGTGCTCAAAATATCGATACAGCAAAATATCGTATCGCACTCCTTTGGGATACGTGTATCGATACGGATTCTACAGAATCAATACAGCCTAAATATTTGACAGTTGTTGTAAATACACTTTGGGTAACAGTGGCACAGTTCAAGGTAGAAGACGAGCTACATAATGAAGCATATGTTCTAAATTTAAACTTAGGTCTACCATCTTTGAGGATCTGAATTTAGGTCTCTCAAGTTGTAGAACCACTTAAAACTCATCCTTGTTCTTTTTCTTCTTATAAGAAAAAACTAAACTTGTCAAGAATTTTGCTTAAAGCATAGTCAATGTTCACAATTTACGTGTATCGGGATACGTATCGTATCGTGAAGTTGCTGGAAATACCCAGCCCTAGTGCATGGTGGGATCTCCTGTTTGGTTATGTAGCGTGAAGCCATGGCGGAAAGAGAAAAGGAGATTAAAGCTTGAAGATGTCTGAACAAAAATCTGTTCTAAAGCAGCTGTATTATTCACTCAGATTATAGACATTGCAGTTAGATAACATTTGTTCTAAATTGTTGCACTTTAAGAGATAACCAGCTACTTAAGTTTGCATTTATACTTGACCCTCTTCAATAAGCTATTTGGTGTGTTTAGTTTTTATGTTACAAAAGTGCACTTTATTATTGTTCATTACCTTTTATGTTTACATTTATTGCACATTTTTATCAAAACTGCTCTATTTAAATTAAAACCTGTGCAAGTTAGTTTAGAAAAATCAACGTAAAAAAGAATCGTGATAAAATCGTGATCGTGATTTTATTTTTAAAATATCGTGATATAATATTTCTGCCATATCATCCACCTCTACTCTAGTTCATTAACCTGTGCATCCCATTCAACAGAAATGTCATTTTCTCTTAAGTCAAAATCACTCATATTTGGTTCAGTATTAGTTCCTTTAGTGTTGTTTCTTCCTGAGTCCATGGAGCGAACCGCAGACCTGTGGAATCAATGCAAACAGGCATTGGAACATGTCTGTGTGTACTCATGGAGGAAGGAAAGGGAACACAGTCCAGCAGGGAGGTGATTCAAGCAATAAATATACAGAAAAAACAACCAAACCTTTTCCAGCCTTCCCCACTGTGTGATTTGACTCTACTCTAACAGAATGAGCATATAAATCTCCTCAAGAGAAGGACGGTAAGGAGAAACTAAGGCTGTATTTCAACAACAGCTTTCAAGACTCTTTAATTACCTCTATCCTTGGTCCCTGTGTTATTTACAGCCACACTGTCACTCCATATGTCTGCTACAGGCTCCATAGCTCATGGCAATGTCTTGGACACCATGTATCGCAGCCTGCTGGAAGATAACATTATCACTTATATCAACGGCTCAACAGAGAGCTATTTACCAATCAGGCTGTGGGCACAGAGAGGGTCATAAATAATTAAGAGTCGGCATTGGTCGGCACTTTGAAATTCCTGGAAGTATTAACGATCGGAACAGTAGATATGGCTGCTCATAAATGTCAGTAAACACTTCAGGTGGAGGGCGAAGGGTCTAATCATGTTCTGGTGTAATCAAGTCAAGAGCCGATAGGGAAGAAACACTCCAGGGAGCTAAAATCAAGTGAAGCGTGACACAGTTTCTTCTCTTGCTTTGTCGGGTCACAACAGGAGGATTGAAGCTTCATGGTTGCTAAACTTTTATATCCAAGCCAGGGGAGTTGTCCTGCCTTGCTGGGCTCTTATCTGACTCCCAGACCTTGCTGAGGGACACTCAAAAGATGAGGGCTAAGTCTGGTAGTTATATTGATCCCACTGAGCCATAAAGTGAAGCAAATCTCACACTCTGCCTGCCTTTTTATTGCTAGATTAAACATGCTGTATTCACTTCTATGTACTTTAAACACATTTAGTTTGGTCATAAAGGGACGGGGGTGTGACATGTCTCTAATTTTAGTCCTCTGCAGCAAAACAAATCAGCTCTTAATGAAGGGGAGACTGTTCAGGGTCACAGTGATGGCCTGCTTTGGTTTGAATCACTTAAGACTTTTAGTCGAAACAGAGCTGAGGCAGACTGCTTCACTCGTCAGTCTCATCCTATGTACAGCATCAGCAGCTCTGTTTAATGAGTGTGAGTGCAGACTGGAACAACGGGAACTTCCCTACTGATAAAAATAAGCTTCACTTCACTTTATTGTACAGCACTGGTCACACAATGTCACATTACAGCTGCTGCACATTAGCCCTCTCTCTTCACTGGGATGGTTTATTTGTCTCTTGAACAGTTTCATATGGAGGCCCTTAAGGGAGAAACAGAGAGCATGACTGTGGATTACTTGTCCTATCATATCTCTGATAAGTTAGAATATATGACAAACCCATACTCTATTAAAGTTGGGATGCTTTGTAAAATGTAAATTAAAATAAAATACATAATTAACAATCCTTTCTAAACTTAACTCTATGAAATACACTAAAAGGATGAAATATGTAATGTTCCTAAATGTTCCTGTGTTGTTTTTTTAGATATTCACTCATTTTGGATATGATGCCTGCAACATGTTCCAGAAAATCTGAAGCAGGTACATGTTTATCACTGTGTTACATCACTTTTCCTTTTGAAAACACACTATAAGCTTTTTTGAACTGAGGACACTAATTTCTGAAGCTTTGTAGATGGATCTGTTATCCATTCTTACTTGATGTACAACCTCAGTTGCTCAACAGTCTGGGGTCTCTGTTGTTGTGTTTAGTACTTCATTACAGCCTCACATTTTTATGGGAGACAGGTCTAGTCTGATGGCAGGCAGGCCAGTCTAGTACCCACACTTTCATGCTAAAGCCACACTGTTGTATCACTGCAGAATGTGGCTTGTCATTGTCATGCTGAGATAAGCCGGTATGTCCCTGAAAAAAATGTTACTTGGATGGCAGCATATGTCGCTCCAAAACCTATAAGTACCTTTCATCATTAATGGTGCCTGCAAGTTCCTTTTCCTCTTTAACCCAAAGGACAGGACATCCATGATTTTCAAAAACAATTTGTGGACTTGTCAGTCCACGGCACACTTTTCCACTCTGCATCAATCCATCACAGATGAGCTTGTGCTCAGAGAAGCTGGTGGCATTTCTGGGTGTTGTTGATATATAGCTTTAGCTTGCACTTGTAGATGTAGCGACAAACTGTGCTAGCTGACAGTGGTCAGTCCCATGTGGGTCAGAAAGAAGTTGATTTTAATGTAGTGCTGCCTGAGGGATGGAAGGTCGCTGGCATTAAGTTTTGGTTTTCTGCAGGAATTTTACTGGATTCTCTGAATCTTTTGATGGGACTAATGATGAGATGAGTAAATTCCTTGTTCTTGTACCTTTAGAAATATTCTTAAAATGGCAGACTATTTGCTCGGGTATTTGTTCACACAGTTGTGAACCTCACCTCATCCTTCCCTGTGAAAGACTGATCCTCTGGAGAATTCCCCTGTTTTCTATCAACCTGTTCACCAGTAGAATGTTGTCTCTGTCCCACCTTTTTTGGAAATGTTGCAGCCATCAATTTCAAAATTAGTGAAATCTTGTTTAAGAAAACCTATCTATCCGTTCAATCATTAAAGGTGCAGTCAGCGATGTGGGAGAAAACGAGTGGAGGGTTTGTTTATATTCGAATTTAGACCCGCCTCCCGAAAGCTGATTGACGTGCATCGTCATGGAAACGGCCGTAGAAACTGCGTAGCTGACATAGCTAAGGAGATCCCGACTGGTCAGACAACTCGACTGCCGTTATTGAAAACATCACAACAACAGTACATTTTGGCAGATTAGACAATAAGATGAATGCCTGACGGCTGTTACTGTTATGTGAAGCACCACGAAGCTAATGCTGCTTAGCTTACCTATCCAGCAGACGGACGGCGACATCCGCGTCCGTTTTCAGGTCTTTCAATTCGCGGAGTTCCCTCCACCGTCGGAAAGCAACACCAATGTTGACCCGGGTCTTTGCTCTTTTGGTCATAGCCCTTCTTTTCCACTTTTCACTCCTCTGACCTCTTTCTTTTGGGCTGTTTTCAGCCATTGCTACCGCAACTATTGTATCTCTCTCTTACGCTAACTGCGCACGCTACGCAAACTACAACTCCCCCTCCCCCCTCTGTTTGATCTGCGCATGAGTATGATCACCCCCTGGACGTGGGGGGGTTTACTTTGTTTTGGTAACTCGGCCCGAGCCACAGTATTTACCTGCTGAAATTTGAGTCAAGGCTGTATATTGAGACCAAATTTTTTTTTCAACATGCTGTCAGTGGTGACATCTTGTGGATGGAGAGGAGAATTACGGTGAATTTCGCAAATACTGCATCAGATTAGAAGATTAGAAGATCGCTGAATGCACCTTCAAATATCTGGTCTTTGTAGACCTACACTTAAATATAGGTCAAAAAGGACTTTCAAATTGTTGTACTGTTTTTATTTGTGTTTTACACAATGTTCCAACTTTATAGAAAATCAGTTTTGTATCTATGTGATTTTTGAAAATGCAGAATAATAATGATACATGAAAATATTAATGCAGAGCTGCAAGATGAAAGTAAGGGCAAGGTTTTAAAAAAATGGGGCTCAAATAATTTTCTCTTCGGTCAAATAAAAAAATTCAAACATCTGTTGCTGCAAATGTATTAATGCATTAGATAAGCACTTTGAGAAAAAAAAAAACACAGTAAATAGTTTTTCCAGCTGGTGTCAAGTGTCCATTGCAGAAATGTCTTTGACCTCAGTTCCAGTGAAGGATCTTTGTGCCCACGCTGACTGATGAGAGACCAGAGAGCCAGGAGGGGCACACAAGCTCTGCTGGACAAACACACACACACTTGTATACACACATACATGTTGAGACACAGCTGAGCTCCATAGATCTGTCTGCCAGCACACCAGATGTGACATGTACACACACATCTTTGGCACTTCGCACACACACACAAACTTGACATGTCACTAATAAGGTCCACAGTGTTCATCATCTTGCTGCAGCTCTCTCCTTCTCACCCCTTTTTTCTTCCTCCTCCCTCCACTGCATCATTCCTCCCTTCTCATTTCTGGTGTCAGCCTCTCTTGTTCTGTCTCCATCCCCTCCAAACATCTTTGTCCCTCTGTCTTGTCCTTCCTGCTGATTGACAGCTTGTGCCGCCTGACCCAAGATGCCTCTGTTAAAATAAATTGTCAGACACATAGCCTTGTCTCTTTGTATTTCTTAATTTAGAATTTAACTCAATTGCACAACACATCACACGCTTCTGGCAGTTTTTAGCACAGTTTACACCCACAAATGTGTATGTGGATCCATATAGGTCTGTTGGGATGGACCTGCTGGGCTGTAATTAGACTGAAAAAGCAGATAACTTTGGAGTCCCTCTGGTCTCCTTCTGTGACAGTGAGTCTGGCATCAGTCAGAGTTATCTCTTTAGACAGTGACATGGAGATCATCCACAAGAAGCACATTTTGAATGAAATGACAGGGTCTAAAGTCAAAGCAGACCAAGGGATATTATGATGATTTTTATTTGATGTACATTAAAAGAAAAAATCCACCAAACAAAAGACTAGACACCCACTGAGCAGAAGCCTTCGATTCATGTACCTAAAACTGCAACCCAAATAAAGAAAATAAAGAAAAAACACCTAGCATCAAACTGTTGAATGAATTATTCACATTAAATAAAAGCTGGTGTTGAATGATTCTCTAAAATTCTGCAGTATCCTATGCAATGGACTAGTTCCCAAAATACAAAGCTCCAACCTGTCAGAGGTTGAAGAAACAATCAAAGACATCAGTAGTAGCCATGGATGTATTATAAGAACTGGTTAGCGTGGCTCCGCCTTCCACCATGTAACGGATTTGAAGCCTAAATATCCCCCGTCAGGGCGCCGCCATTGTGCAGCCAGTAGAGAATTTGGGCCATAATCCGGATGCAGCTGTCGTAAACGGTTGCAACACTCCGCTGCATGCGCCGTACACAATCATTGTGAAGCTGCCGTAAACCGCGGTTATTTTTAAAGTCTAATAACTTATAAAAAAGAAACTTTTCAGAAAAAAGAGGACTTGGAAAACACGCAGCCCAATAATACTTTCAGATCACCACAGCATACGGATGGGAGAAATATTTGTACGGGGTGTAATAATTTTTTTAAGTTTCACTTCGGCCCGTCCAGATGAATGGGGGAGACGGAAATTTGACCGATACTGCAGCCAGTCACCAGGGGGAGCAGTTTTCGTGGAGGCTTCAATTTGAGCCCAGCGACATGGCGTCCCTGTTTTTTTACAGTCTATGGTAGTAGCATAGCATTAGCTGGCATAGAAGGGGTAGTTCAGTGTTTCTTAAATGAGATGTAAGGTTCATATGTGTAATAAATAAATTTGCATCAGTGATTTTAGTGATAAAGAAAAATAAATTCTGGTACATGGGACAACCACCCCAATGCTGTTTTTTTTTTTTCTCTGCCAAGGAGGTTATGTTTTGCTGACGTATTTCTGTCTGTCTGCTTGATGTTAGTGTGAATACAAAATAAACTTCTGGGTGGGTTTTGGTAAAAGTTTCAGAAAAAGTTGGTAACGTAAAAATGATTACATTTTGTTGGTGATCTATATAACCGTCATCAGTGAACGATTGTTTTTTGCTCACTAACTGTCTAACTAATAATGATATCAACATGATTCTGTGTGCTAGGGGTGGGATTTCAGGGTCAAAGAATCTTATGATGCTGATGAACTTCATCATGGAACTATGGCTTATAGATGTAACAGCAATATGTGCAATTTGTGAGCTACCTTGGTGTAGGTTTGCGCTTTCCAAGTGCTTTCTAATTTGCTGTTTCAAGTAAAGTTTAGTAAATTGTGCCTAGCTCTTAGCCCCATCTGCAGCATTGGAAGCCCTAGCAGCCCTTCAAATTCTTTTTCTACAGACACAGAGCCTACCAAAGTCACAGAAGCTGGTGTGTATAGAAATGAGTACCCATACAACCCTACTTCAAAAATTCTGAGCATAGGCATTGTCAGAGTGGTAGATATTCTGCATGCTAGCTTTAGAGGAGCCTGCATTGTACGTAGATGTGCCAATATCTACGCACAATACATATTAGCTAAACCAGCATTGCTAAGTGAATACAAAGCAAATCAATCAAATTTAAGGATATTGGCACTCACATCTTTGTTCATCTTTGTTTTGTACCGGACTTTTGAGAAGTGATAGATGAAGAGCAAGTGACCTTTTGCATCTGACATCACAAGTGTGTCCCACTGCCACCTAATTACAATGGAGTCCTATTACTTACCAAATCTTTTGTTGGATTTAACCACAGTTATCTCCTGCTATTTTCTGAACTGAACTGACAAAACTGTAAATGTCTTAACTACACACTGCTAATCATTTTGTATATTGCTAAGTTGCATTCCAAGAAAACATCCCATATGCAGTGGAAGCTCTGGATGCTAATGTTTCAGTGATCTGGTTTAGTTGTGACTTATGTTTGAGTGGGCTGTTAAAAACTGAGCTCTAATAAATGCTTCTTCTGTTATATTCCATTAAATCAATGCTGTCAGGCACATTTTAATATTTAATTAAATTACTCGGAGAGAAATTAGTGAGGACAGCTAATGCCTAAGTCACACATTCCCGTTTCTCACTGCGACTGTGCACGATTGAGGAGGCTGGTGTGATCGTTATGATACGGGATGAAATGACTGTCTCACCCCTGGACACACCCCGTAAATACACCGTCAGTGGCGCTGCTTCAGCGCTACAGGCTGCGTTTGTCCCGCTCCAGTTAGGTTAATGCAGCGATATGAGGAGGATTCCATCCCCTGCTATTTTCTGAACTGAACTGACAAAACTGTAAATGTCTTAACTACACACTGCTAATCATTTTGTATATTGCTAAGTTGCATTCCAAGAAAACATCCATATGCAGTGGAAGCTCTGGATGCTAATGTTTCAGTGATCTGGTTTAGTTGTGACTTATGTTTGAGTGGGCTGTTACGTTCCCCTCCGTTCATCCACGACTATACAACGGTGATCCAGACCAAGTAGCGCATGCACCACGACCAAAGCACGCTTTATCAGGATTATAACAATCGTGCACAATCGCCATGAGAAACTGGAAAGTGTGACTGGGGCTTAAAAGGCTCTCCTATACTTAAAAATCTCATGTGTACAGAAAAAAACTCTTTCAATCTTCTGAGATGACTTGTTTCACTGTTTGTGGTTGCCATCGAGGTCACTTACCTCATTTGACAGAGTTACTGACATTTGCGGTACTGTGTAAATGTTTTAAGCAGGTGTGAAAAATGCAGTGAAAAAGACCACTTTCAAGACAAACATGATGTGTTGTTGCAGAGGGAGTCTGGATGACTATTTTTCAAAAGCCAAAGTTGTCAAAGGCCCATGTCACATGAAGGAATATATGAGTATCAAAACGTAATTTAGACCATTTTGTTGTCCAGTTTTTACAGAGTTTGCACGCAAAATACTTCCAATAGCAAGGGTGTTGTTGAGAAAAGTATGTACGCTGTAAATCGTCCTTCTTTAGTGTCTAACCAAGACAGTGTTGTTTTTCGAGTACGGATGGGAATCGAAAACCAATTCCAGTTGAGAATCATTAACAGCTCCATCATAGAATTGATATCATTAATCTTTTTGCTAATCAATTCCCTTATCAATTCCATTCAGTTGACAGGGTTCAGAAGCGTCAGAATTGTGGCTTAATTTTAATTACACCTACTGCACAACCTTAAGTGAGTGGAAACACCAGCAACTTGCAGAAGCAGTTATCTATACTGTGATGTATGTTTGGCATTGTTGCCACTGAAAATGATACCATTTGCCCACATGCAAAATTTGCAGGAATCGATAAGGGAATCGTTAAAGAATTGGATCAATTAGCAGGATCATTAACAGCATTGGTATTGATAAAATCTTATCAATTCCCATCCCTATTTTTGGGTAGTTTTAATGTGAAAGTGGGTTAGTGAGTGATCGGCTAGCTTCCACACCTTGATATCTCCCCGAAGGACAAAATTGCACATTTCTTAATCGGCAGTCAGATTTACCAGTGCCAATGGGCCTCAAGCAACCCCAATTAAAAAAACACTATAAAAACCCAAACTGTCCCTTTAATATAAGTTATTCAATATTGCTTGACCTTACTTTTATAATTTATCATTATTGGAATTTTTCGTATTTATATACAAATATTTCTGGAGGTGAATATAAATGTTTTTTCTTTTTTTCCAATCTATATTTTGTTCCGAAACAGTTTAGGTCATGGTGTTTTCCCTATACCTTTCATGTTGCCATTGTCTAATGTATTATCTCTCTCTGTTACACAATTTCAAGGGGAAGCTTCATTTTTGTGAGGGTGTTCTTAAAAAAAATTAATGAATATATTTTGAAAGGTAAAAAGCACAGCAGCCGATGACGACAGCAGCAGTCAGATGCTCTCTGCTGTGTCATTATATTAGCCGAATGTCTGCATGTGGTCAAAATAAAGTAAAAACAAACACATTCTCTGTTTCAGGTGGTGTAAATAAAAGAAGGTGAAACAGATTTAGTATAGTTAAACCGTCACATTTATTTACAGGCCTTGTGGCTTCATGTTCACACAGGTGTTTGCAGTTATGACTAATTAGCTCTCTCCTCAGCTGGTATTTGGGAAACTACGGTTAAAATTTCCTGAGGTCAGTGCAGTCATTAACTGAACAGAATGATGGAGACGAGGTTGATGATGATGATGATGGTGATGATGATGAACAGATGTAACTATTCAGATCAGTAGGCACATGTCAGAGATGTCAATCATTCACAGCCTGTGCATGCTCACACAGTTTTGATTTCAGTGCTAATCAGAAAAATAACTGAAAACACCTGTGGAGGTAAAACACTTCTGCAGGCTAACAGGAAGGTCTATACTTTTTAATGATGGTGATTTGTTTGCATAAAACAGGCTGCTGATTTTCTGTATTTGTTTAGTGGTATTATGGTCCAGCAATTTGTATCAAGTCATCAGCATGTGGAGCACCTGACATGTGAAGCCACTTGAGGGATATTTTAAGGCCTTGGATGTCAACAAACATTTCCAAGTCTCCTGTTTCACTATGAGCAGCTCTGTAGTGAATCCCTGCTGCTTCCTTGTGTGCACTGGAAAGGCCATATAAGGTAGGGGATCTGCGCTGGACCTTGAGACCTGAATCCCATGTGAGACACAGAGGAGTGTAATGTAGTTTATAGTGCAAGAGGAGTAGATAATGTCTCCACTGCTTTGAAAGAGAGAGAGAAAAAAGTCAAATGTGGTGACAGGGGAACTTCAGAAAGCAGGATTCATGGTGCAAGCAGAGGAGTGAGCGTGGTGGGAGTTGTGTGAAAATGCGCAGCTGAGGTGTGAAGATTCACCGTGTGAGTTGAATTTTCACGACAACACAACTTTCATTTTCATGGATGAATTGGCCTGTGCAGCTCACGGAAGACCGGTCGTGACCTGAGGAAGATTTGTTTCTCAGCTGGGCATGCTAAGAAGCGACATAACAGAGATTAGGGATGGTTGTAACACTGGGAGAGTTGTAACACCTCCATTTTCTCACATTAGGATAAAGATATGAGTCACATGATCATTTCAGTTACTTCGTTATTCTTCTTTTATCAGGGGTTGTCAAGGCAGGAGTTTAAAGAGTAAAAACAGATTCGTTGGTAGGAAGGTCTTTTTTCATCAAGATTACATTTTGTATGAAATTTATTGTAGAAAAATCAGACAACTCAATGTTAAAGAATGTGTCGTCTTTGTGGCAAAATGTGAAGCATTTCCCCTGCTAATTTCACACCACTGTGCTTAAACAACTCGCTAAATATTGGCTCACAGAGGCAGAGAGTTAAAACCATACCTTCATTCTACTAAAGGCATATATTATTTAGTTATTTCACAAAATGCCTAAATTATACAAAATAAAAAAGTGTGTCAGCCAATCTTTTTTGATACGGTATCTTATGAGGTCTTAAAGAAGGGCTGTCCCTTTGATAATCTGTAAATACAAATCTTCCATATCACACTGAGCAGATTGTAAAAGACAGCAGGTCCAGATATTGTATAGATTACAACAGGCAATTAAAGCTCCAAAGCTTCCTCTGATAAGCATGAGAAATCTTAACTAATTTTTATTCAACATAGATGCAGCAACAAATGTGTGTGGAAACAGACAGCAAAAAAAAAAAAAGTAAATTAACAAATAGCCACTACTTTTAAGTGCACAATAATTCTAATTAGGGAAATTCATTTAAATGATCAATTATTTGATCATGTCAGGCAGTTAAAGACATAAATATAATGTGGCTTGGATGGTAAATAGAACAGGGTATAAAGATTACTGTCAAAACATAAACACATACAAAACTGTTGGTACCCTTTCGTTTGAGACAGAAAAACACACAGTGGTCACTGAAATTACCTGAAACTGTCAAAAGTAATAATGAATTAAAGCTGACTAAAAGTTAACTAATGAAAATCAGACATTGGTTTTCAATTGTGATTCAACAGAATATTTTTTTAAAACAAACTAATGAAACTGGCCTGGACAAAAATGATGGTACCCATATTTTGTTACACAACCTTTAAAGGAAATCACTGTAATCAGGCAACTTCTGTAACTCTCAATGGGACTTCTGCACGTGTAAACAGGTGTTTTGGCCCAATCCAACAATCTTGTTGGAGGGCCCATGATCTGTGGCTGAGACCAAGCTTTCCAACACTGACCAGCACATTAAGCTCCAGAATACCTTGATAGTCTTGAGATTTCATTGTCGGGCAGTGAAATCTCAAGACTGACAATGAAATTGTGGTGTGTCCTGAGTCCTGTACAGACTCAGGACACCCTGTGCCAGATGCAGCAAAGCAGCCCCACAACATAACTGAACCTCCTCCATGTTTCAGAGTAGGTACAGTGTTCTTTTTTTTGTATGCTTCATTTTTGCATCTAAGAAGATAGAGCTGATGAGTCTTGCCAAAAAAACTCTCAGTTTTGTCTCATCTGTCCAAAGGACATTCTCCCAGAAGCTTTGTGGCTTGTCAATATACATTTTGTCAAATCCAGTCACCCTTTTTATGATTTGCCTTCAACAGTGGTGTCCTTCCATTAAGTCCACTGTGGCTCAAACAGTGACAGATGGTGCAATCTGATTCTGATGTACTTTGGCCTTGGAATTCACCTCTAATCTCTTTGGAGGTTGTTCTGAGCTTTTTGGTTACCATTCGTAATATCTGTCTCTTTAATTTGTCATCAGTTTTCCTCTTGTGTCCATGTCCAGGGAGGTTGACCACAGTCCTGAAGACTTTAAGCTTCTGAGTATTATGTGCAACTGTAGTCACAGGAACATCAAGCTGCTCAGAGATGGTCTTACAGCTTTTACCTTAAACATGCTGGTCTATAATTTCTTACTAATCTCCTGAGACAACTCTCTCCTTTCTGTGGTCAATATTCAGTGTAGAACACACCACAATACAAAACAGCACAGTGACTCATTTGCAATGTTTTCTAGGTGTACCATCAGTTTTGTTCAGGTCAGTTTTATTTATTTCATTTTTACAATTAAAAAGCTTTCATTAGTTAATCTTCACTACATTTTTATTTATTATTACTTTGGTCAGTTTCAAATTATTTCAATGACCATTGTGGGTTTTCTATCTTCAGTGGAAGGGTGCCAACAGCTTTGTTCACTTGTGAATAAGAAGTTTTTTTTTTAACTTTTGTTCTTTAACTTTGATATGGATGACTGAGAACCTATGCTGACAATGCAAAATATTTATTTTGACCTCAGCTTGTGAAGTCTAGATCGGTGTTGCATGGGCATTTTGGGAGGCCTGAAGCACCCCTCTTACTTTAGCCTCTCCGAAATAATAACATGTGACAAATGCCCCACTTGATTTTTCTGAATGTGACTTTTTTCGTTGCTCTTAGTTTGAAAGCATTTGCAAGCATACCAAAAAATTCCAAACGGTATGTCAGGTTGGAGAAGAAAATTCACCCCCTGTCTTAAGAAGGACTTGTGTCCACAGTGAGTGTTTCTCCTGTTGGAGACACTAGCAGCTTTGCGCTTCTTTCTGGCAGTTAGTGTTGCCATGTAACAAGTTTTGACACCTGTATGGTTGTTTAAAATTGCCCTGTGTGCATCTTATTTTATGTACCCACCCAGAAAACATATATACAGGGTCAAGAAGCTTCCACTACCACACCACTGACAGAGGCTGTAGACCATCAAAGTTCCCTTGCTAATAAGAGCCATCTCATTTTCACCCCCACAATTGTTATTTTTTTTAAAAAGTCAGTGGCAGAAGCCCCGCCCCTTCTTGCTTTTAATTGGTCATTGAGGGAGGACTGACATCAGTGTCACTCCTCCCTCAATGACCTGGCTAGCATGCAGGTCGATCTGCTTTGCTCTGGAGTGAAAATACCTCCCCATTGAGAAGGAGATAGGTTTTCATCAGAGAGCACAGAAATGGACAAGGTTTTTTTTTTTTTAAAAGGTACACTGTCAGTTCAGAATATGCTGTCTGTGGGATATTGCCCAATGTCATTTATTTTATCAGAAAAATAGTTGAAATGTTGTGAAACTAGTGTAATTTCATTGTATTTACCTATAATTTATCTAGATAAAGTTATGGTGCAATATTTAGAAATCAAGTGTGACAATTACTATTTCCAATACTTTGTTTATAAAGGTTTTAATATATGTCAACAATGGTAAATGGACTTGAGCTTATATAGAACTCTTTTAGCCTTTGACTTCTCAAAACTGCTTTACATCTCAAGTCACACTTACCCATTCCCATTTGCTCTCACATTCACTCACTGATGGTTCTGAGTTTCTATGTTAGTTATCCATCAGTATCTTTAACACATTCACACCCTTTCATGCCCATTTACACACCACTGATGCAGCAGTGGGAGCAACTTGGTTTTAAGTGTCTTGCTCAGTCACCATGAGTCACCCAGACCTGTGCTTGAGCCTGCAACCTTCTGATCACTGACAAAGCACACTTTCCAACTTAACCACTGACGCCCTGTTGACTCAAATTCTTTGCTTTATTACTTTACATAAAGCATGACAAAATAATGTGCTATAATAATTCATTGGAAAAAATGTATATATTAACAACCTTTGAAACAGAAATTAATAAATAAAATCTCTTGTGGTTTAAAACAAATTAACTTCTTCAAGAGCCGAGCCCCCCTAATGGTCAAACCAATGTTTCCCCTGGTCACAACCATCCCCGGTCTCCCCTACATATGGAGTTGGCGTTTGACAGACCGGTTTCTGACTGTTCCTGTGTCCATGTGGCTCTGGATGTGAAAACACCGGCTCAGGCTTACTTACCCCCCTCTCTGTCTCTCTCTCTCTCCCTCCCTCTCTAGCTTGCTCTCTCCCGCTGCCCGGCCGTTATATCCTCGCGCGCCACAGCTCCAGTATCAGTTACCAGGTCCCGACCAATCCCTGCGCGCTGTCAGAGCTCGAGAGGAGACAGCGGAGCGGCGCGAGGCAGACAGAGAGGGGGGCAAAGGCAGGAGCAGCACACACCCAACCATCTCTCTATCTCCCCATCCATCGTCTACTCTCCGTCACCCTCCTCCCTCCTCTTCCCCCTGACTGCAGCTGTTTGGGTCAACCGGAGAGGCGCGCGAGGCAGGATGCGCGATGGGACAAGCGTGCGGACACGCGCTCCTCTGTCGTAGCCAGCCACCGTCCTCCGAGATGTAAGTGCGTGTTTCTAACTATGAATGTTGCTCTTAGCTTGAAGCCTGCTGTCTGTTGTAAAAACTGAGCGGCTAAAGAGACACATGGCGCCTGTTGGGTCAGACAGCAGGGTGCCGCTGGTGTAGTAGTGTGAGTGTGACCTGCTGGCTGTCATTACCCCCCATGTGAGCTGCATGTGCACGCGGCTGTCAGGAGGGCTGTGAACTGGTGGGCAGAGACTCACCTCCATCACTCTGTAATATCACTAAAACACTCCCACAGTGTTTATGTCCGCTCACAGACAGTTTAGTGACCTTATCATTCCTCTGTATCTTCCAGGGTATCATAACAGCACTCTGATAGGCTGCTTTCACTCTTATATTCCTGCTGGGACAGTTATATGGGCTTTGATAGCCCTGCTAATTCAATTCTCTCCATGGCAGTGATATGCTAAAATGATTTTTAAGGGCTGACTCTGTGCAAACCTCTAAAAAACTGGTTTGTTTGAGCTCTTTAGCCTCAGTGTTTAGCACAAAACCTTGTGTTGTACTGTTCTTTTCAGCGAGCTCCTAGGATGCATATATTAGCTTTATAGATTGTTGCTTAATCATTAATGCTGTAGATCAAGCAAAAGTAATTGCTACGGTAATGCCTGCCTAATGCAAAACACCTCAACAAAGTATCAAAACTCATTCATCATACAGGCTAGAGTTTCTATGTTGTCTGTACGCGCAGTGTAGAAATGTAACAGTGGTTGTCAGGGTTTACAATCAGGGGGTAGCATAAGGTCATCTTGTTCTACTTTTTTCTGTAGATTTGTGTGTGTTTTTGTCTTTTTGATGCTGTTCATAGGCCACATGAACCATAAATATAGTCACGTCACGTTAAGGTGACAACTCAAAAATATGAAAAAGTGCCCTTAAAAAAACAAAATCAAAAATGCCTAAATGCCATCAAAGCATTCTGACATTGCCTGGAGAGTTGTTGTCATAAATGTTGAAAATGTATCCCAGACTGTAAACAGATCCTTGGAAGAAAAATCCTGGATCCACATCCAGATTTGGATCACCCCCTAAATCGAATGACTTGTCCCTTGTGACCTGACCTAACCTGACATGACAGATGGACTGTTCAATCTTTGCCACGGGTCCGTCTGGGAAAGAGCCTCGAGAAGTTTGGGAATGAGCAGAACCTTTCAGAGCTGTCCGATGATTAGATGGTTTTCATCAGTTTCATTCATTATAATCAGATAATGTAGCAGCAGGGCGCTCATGTGGCAGAGTAAAGGAAAAAATGTAAGCCACTTCATAAACAAACTTTTACAAAACATGCTGCAAGTGGCATGAAAATACCTCCCTGTTGAGAAGTTTGTTGTGTTTGTTTTTAATTTAATGGAAAAATGCAGTAAAGATCTGATAAAACTGCGTCTGAAACTGATAGCATCTATGCCAATCTCTTTACATGTAGCCACTCCCTGCCGTCGTGTCGCTCATAGCTCTCACCTCTTCCTGCTCTAAAGGTCGTGACTGATCCTTCTCTTTTTGATCCACTCTTAGTCATTGTAGGTTGAAGTTTGGGAAGATGGATCTGCAGATGTCTGCTAACAGACGCTGAATCAGGCTGATCAATCTGTACAGTAAAGTTAATCATGACCAACACTCACAGAAAATGTCCCCCAAATCTGTTGAGAACTTAATGAGTTATTGTCAAAAATGTGAAAACTGCCCTAAATTGGCAAAACGCCTTGAATTCCTGGATCTGCATCTTGATTTTGAGCACTACCAAAATAAAATAATTTTCTTGTGCAATGGCCAGCATTACCAGACATTTTTTTTAATCCAAGACAATTTTTTGCCCGCATTTGGGCAAAAGACAATCAATTCAGACAAATAGTTTCCAGAAAATTTGAGTGAAGAATTTGTGTTATTTCAGCATGTCTGTTATGTTATTAGTAATTGTTTTTTTTAATTTTTGACATGATAAAAAATCCACGTGTTTTCCCCCCAAAAATCTTTTAGTACTCTTGAATTGGTGGTTGTTCAAAATGCACCTTTTAAAGCTATTATTTAAAAATAAAAGCATGACCTATGTTTAGCCCTTCAAAATTAGATTATTCATCCTCTCTGTTGCTTTCTCCGCCTTGTGAATGTCTTTAATGTCTTTAAAATTTCTTTAAACAGCCTGTTTGAGGGTATTCATCACCCCCCCAAAACAAACAAACAAACAAACAAACAAACAAACAAACAAAAAATATATAGAAACATGTTTGTGCAGCCACAGTAAACATTAGAGCACAGTACCAGAAAGCCAAAGCAATATTGGTATCCTGTCCAGGTTGTGGACAAATTCAGGTCATCAGGATTTAAACCAAAGTAGTCTGTTTTTGTTTTTTTTTAAATGTATTTTTTGGGCATTTTATGCCTTTATTGATAGGAGAGAGGCAGTGGATAGGCTTGTGAAATGGGGTGATAGAGAAGGGGAAGACACTCTGCAAACTGGTCACAGGCGGGATTCGAACCTGGACCGGCAGAAGTGAGAACATGGGGTGCAAACCACTCCGCCAAACCAGGACCCCAAAGTAGTCTGTTTTGAGCAGAAATTAAACAAAAGGGGTTTTAGATGCCAATACCTGAGTAGATTTTTTTGATGAGTAACTTAAACAGTATGCTCCAGGGACACCTTGGACCAGTGTAGAGATTAGGAGAGGAGTAAAATGTTGGACCTGTAAGAGTGCTTTGAGATGCTTCATTGATATTGTTCAACAGCAGCAGATGAGTCACATCTTTGTACACTTCTTGTTGATGTGAAAACATTAAAACAACAGCCCTAGAGTGCTGGAGTTCAGGCTAATATCAGAGCTAGCAGCTGCTGAAAAATGTTTAGAGGTAAGAAGTTCAGTTAATTGAAGTGGGATGTTTATGGTATGTGTCAAAAGTTCATACAGAGGCCACAGCAAAGGCAATCAGCTGTTCCCTGGAAAAGAGAGAACCAGCATGGAAGCTGGGAGGGTTGCACTTTGCTGTTGTAGGGACCAGAAGCTCTGATTAATTAACTGTTTTTTAGGTGAAACAAGGTGAAAGTGTTGAAGTGATTGCACACTGTAATGGACAAATAAACAAGCCCTCTCTTTTCCTCAACTAAAAGCATTTTGTTTTGGCATTCATTTTAAAACATGCACTTTGGACAGGAGGACATGTAGTATCAGAAAATGGCTTGCTTGTGGGCAAATAAGTGTTTTAAATGTGACAGTTACAGTTCACTTTTACTCCAATTCTGTTTTATGGCTTGTTTCACATGACATTGGCTCTCACAGCAGCAGTGAATGTCTGAGCTTCTAGGGATGCAAAGATGACTTGTTTAAAATCAGTTCCAGCTGATATTGACCATTGCCCCAATAAATGTTTGATGAGCAGATATCAGGCAATCCGTCTAAGCTTTAAGTTAAGTGAGTGTTCCCAGTCAGAAAATGATCGGGCTCGCAAGTGTCCAGTGAGGTCAAAGAGGCAGTGAAAGTGGGCTTGTTCTTTTTAAAGGTCAAATTGCCTGCAGTCCAATGACTTTCCTAAAATGAATGTGTCATGCAGAACATCTGTTTAATCGCCTTGCAGTTTGTTATGACAAGTTCTTTCCTTCCCTGTCACTTTTTGGAGTGTTGTCCAGATAGACTTCAAATATATCTCTACGAGGGGTGAAACAGCCTGTCCTGGTTTTCCAGGTCAGAGAAAATATCCAGTGGAAAATACACTGATCCGTTTTCACGATGAGGTCATAAGAAGAAAATAATGAGATTGTGGGGAAATTGCTCCGAGACAATAAATAAAGAAAACACTGGCATCAGTCACCAGTACTGACATTTGCCATGACTTTTACAATGGCACACCGCTGCCAGCTTGCATGCTGACTGTCTCTGTGCAGTGGCAGGACTGTTTGCTATAGCTGTGGCTAATAATCTATCATTGAATGTATCTAATATAATGTCAGTTCAAGAGTCATCGTCTTCAACTCTAAACAACTGTACGAGACATTTTGTTGCACCAAAAAAAAAAAAAGAAATTCATTAGCAGGGCTTTAAGTTAACATGAACCTGATACACTCAAAAACATGAAGTTGACATTTTGAAGAGTTGTTCTTATGCACAACCAGGTTACCTCTTTTATTTTGACAAATGTAATGTGATAAAGCAGGCCAGAGCTGCCTCCTGGCTTTCTTAATGATTTTATTGTCTGATGAGTTTATCCAAGAGTTTCTTGTTAGCCTCTGTGGTAATTGTTCATGTAATGAGCTGTGTTGTTTGTCATGGCTTACTCCAGCAGCAAGAAGACCTCCAATGGCCAAACAAAAAAAAGAAGTTTAAAATGTCAGGGCCACTCGAAGGCTTAATATTGGTTAGTGAGGTAGATCATGTACAGTTTTCAAACAGAGCTGAAATTATTGTTTCCATATTAACACACATTACCTGCCACATATGCTGCTGCTCAAGTGTGTGATCACAGCGCTGGCATTTGCATACGCATGCTAAAGTGTGAGGTTTCCCTTGGAGCGTGCCTTGATGCTTATGCTCAGTTTTTAATGCTGTGAGGTATCCTGTTTTTTGTATCGCCGCTCTCAGCCATGATTTTCAGCCAGAGTCCCAGAGGAGAATCCTCTTTATACCTTTTCCTGGTGATTGCTTTCTGTGATGCTGCCAATACTTTTTAACCAATTTAGAGCATTCTCAGAAAATATGAGTATGACCGGGACTTGTCAGTCCTCACAGCCTCCGGCATGTCTGTCGTGTTATTACCTCTGCCAAAGAGGTGACATTTTTGCCTGGGTTTCTTTGTGTCTCCTTTTTTCTGTTAGTAAGATCATCCAAAAGGTTATGAATGGATTTAGATGAAAGTCAGAGGAAATGTTATTCATGGCACAAGAAAAAAGTAATACCATTTTGCTGTTGATCTGAATCTGTATGCTGATCCAGGAAGATCCAAGAAGTTGTAATGTTTTGTTAACATCATGGCATAGGGCAGTTTTCCACATTTTTGACGATGACTTGCCAGACAATATTGGAAGTGCTTTGGCGGAGATTTGTGCTCTCTGAGCACTTCTAGTTAAGTATTTATCTTTTTATTTTTGACATTAAAAAAAATCCTGCAAAAGTTTTTTCAAAACTGGAGTTGGTGGTGGTCCAAAATGCGCCTTCTAATAGTTTCTACTTAGAAAATATAACAGTGTCTTGTGCACGACCCTACAACTTTAGAAATGTCCTCATTTTCTGTGTTACTCACCTACAACATGTGGAAAACATTACATCACAGGTCTTGATGCTTAAACTGTTTTTTTTAGCTGTGAGGTGTCCTCTCCCCTCTGTTTTGACAGTAAATAGAATTACTCATTTCTAATAATACTCTGAGCTCTTACAAACATCAACCTGATGTGAAGTTTCAATCTGCTTTAGGTGACAGAGGTAAGAAATTCTCAGCCAATGTTCTTAATTCTGTAAACCTCCTCCTTCATTATTCGCTTAGATCTAAAAATCGTTAGATAAATAATAGCTTTACTCCCCTGACTGGAGAAGAACCTTCTTCCATTGGGCATTTTCTCAGCCCAGTCCAGGAGAGACTAACTGGCCTGGTGGAGCTATAATGAATCTGCCAGGTGGACGTCAGCGATCTCTGACATACAATTAGTCTCAGTAGCTGCTCTCGCTTGCCTCCCTTGAGCTAGAGTTGGCTTGACTTGGAGGCTGAGCATCGCCTGGTGTAAGTTTAGGTCATGAAGTGTAATGTTGTCAGGACATAAATGAGAGCAGATGTGAGCTCTGCGCCCTTTGGATACAACCCCACTTTGCAAATGAGCATCATTATCAGACAGATGCATTTAGACTAAAAGCAAGCAACAACAACAATCACAACTTTAAGGGCTTTTAGGGGTTTTGATCCCCAAACTGCAGCCTAGAAAGACAGTTATACTTCATCAGAAATGTCAACCAGCTGGACAGATCCCTTCCACCCCAAGTTTAGATTAATTATTTTATTTTACTTACTTTTTTTGTCTAAAAGCTCATTTATGTTATGGGAATGTACAAAAAGTGCATCCAAACATTGTTAGAATATAACAATACGTTACGCCTATCTGTGTGTGTGACCTCTTTGGTTTAGTTTAGTAATGACAGCTCCTGCTATTGAAGTGTTTTTTTCTTTTCAAAAGAGACTGTGAGGAGTTTCTAAGTAATTACAAAAAACTCTCACTTTTCGATATATGCCTGATCGAAATACACACTTTAAGATGAGTTTTATAGCATCAAAATAGGTTATCTATAAATGCTATTCCTTAGCCTTCCGGTCGGGTTGGACAGGGCTGGACTGGCCTGGATACTCAACTTCGGGAACAAGACAATTAAAACTAGAGCAAATGTACATTATTCGGACACGTCTTAGAGCATCGGGCTGTAAGTAGCGATATATAGCCGGTTACAAAACTACGATACTGAGTTTTCCAAAAACTGCTTGTTGTTACACATCAAAAACCACCGCTACGTAACTAGAAAGAGATACATTACCTCGTCGCTTTGCATCCTGTAAGTTGTTGAAAAAAATGTTGTAAAGCAATGCAGAGTTCTGAGCAAGGTCCGAGCTGCATGCTTTATTAGCATCACAACAAAGGCACGCTTGGATCTTTTGGTGCATTCCAGTTGTAGTCAGAAGTATGAATTTCCGAGTTCCGAGTAGGAAACTGCAACTGGAGCGTCCCCCGAAGTCCGAATTTCCTACTGGGAACTCGGTGAAACCTCGCCACCCCCGAGCTAACATTAGCTAACAATAGCCTGGTAGATCGGCATGTTTTTTTCCGACTTCAACTGGAACTCCGATAAGTCGGAGATGATGTCACTCCCAGTTCTGAGGTTACTGGAACGCAGCATTACGACAGTCGTCGCACATGCTCATGAGTAGCAGAGTCCTATTGTTGCCGGTAATAGATTCTCCTCATAGCACCTTTAAGGTATTTCTTTCAAAGGTCCTTAAAATGAATGTTGCCAGAATAGCAAGAAGTAATGTAGAAAAACAAACCATGTTTTTTTTCCCACACCCCAGTTGCATGAATGGGAGTGTTTTGGGTGTAATTCAGGCACAAATCCAGAGAGGTGTCCCCCAGTGGCTGGAAGTTGGCTGGTAATTTGCTTGAACTCGGCAGGCATTTGGTTGAGAGGGGAAAATTGAACTGGCTGCATCTATATAGTTATAAAAGGGCCTTGTTTTTTTTGCTGCTGTCCAGTTTGTACTCAGACCCTACCTAATCTCCTTCAGCTGTTGGGTTGTTGTCCTCTGTCCATGTGCCGGCGTTAGCAAACATAAAACATGCTTTTGTCCTTGTCACTGGCTGTTGTTGAAGGCAGCCCATGATTGTTTGTTTAAACAGTGTGCTGCTGTGGACTTACAAAGCTTCAGTTTCTATAACTACAAATATTTGGCATATCCTTTATCATCACAATTCCTGACAGTAACTTTAGAGAGATCCAATTAAGAGATACATGGTAGTTCCTGCAAACAGCACACGTACATCAGTATGACCTTGACAAAAAATAAAGCTCCTTAGCTTTCTGTGCTCCATGTTCAGTGTGGTACACACCATGATACCAACTAGCACAGTGACAATTTTTCAGCCTTTAAATAGGCAGACTGACTGATTACAAGCTTAAAGACATGTGATGCTAATTACAGGACACACATTAGTGTAACATGTCCCTATGGTTAAATCATTTTCAATCTTTTCTAGGGGTACTGCCATTTTTGTCTTTTTTTAAAGGTGTAGTCAGCGATCTTCTAATCTTCTAACCTAATGCAGTATTTGTCAAAATCACCGTATTTCTCCTCTCCATCCACAAGATGTCACCACTGACATCTGTTGAAAAAAAAGTCCGGTTTCAATACCCAGCCTTGGTTCTGAATTTCAGCAGGTAAATACCGTGGCTCGGGCCGAGTCACCAAATCAGGGTACACCCCACCACATCCAGGTGGCGATCATACTCATGTGCAGATCAGACAGAGGGGGGAGGGGGAGTCGTAGGTTGCGTAGCATGCGCAGTTAGTGTTTTGACCATGACAGAGCGAAGACTCGGATCAACATTGGTGTTGCTTTCCCACAGTGGAGGGAATTCGCCAATTGAAAGACCTGAAAACTGACGAGGATGTCGCTGTCTTTCTGCTGGATAGGTAAGCAACATTAGCTTTGTGGTGCTTCACATAACAGTAACAGCCGTCGGGCATTCATCTTATTGTCTAATCTGCCAGAATGTAGTTGTTGCTGTTGTTGTGATGTTATCAATAATGGCAGTTGAGTTGTCTGACGAGTCAGGGTTACCTTAGCTACGTTGGTCAGCTACGCAGTTTCTACGGCCGTTTCCATGACGATGCAAGTCCATCAGCTCTCGGGGGTGGAGCGAGGGGTGAGGTATGAAGGGAGAGGCGTGTCTAAATTTGTTTATCAACAACCTCTCCACTCGTTTTCTCCCACATCTCTGACTACACCTTTAATTAGTATGTTAAAGCACAGATCAAAAGCAATGCCTGATTTTCAGTAAATTTGTATGTATTTTTACTTTTTTCAGTTTTAAGGTATTTCAGTGACCATGGGAGTTTTTCTTTTTTTAATGGAAGAGTACCAACATTTTTGTCCATGTATGTATAACTACATGTAGATCTATAAAAGGAAGAGTATGGCTTTAGCCTGCTCCATTGTGAAGTGCCTTGAGATAACATTTGTTGTGAATTGGCACTATACAAATAACGACTGTTCACAAAACCCATTATATTTCCTGAATCACTCTCTCCTTTTGTTTTCCTGCTCTTGTTTGTCCTGTTTGCCTCTGTCCTCAACACTGTTCCTATGACTATGGTATTGCACATGTGGTTTGTATCCATAAGCTTCCAGAAAATAGACAGACATACAGACTAAATGAATGCAGAGTTTAGAAGGAAGGGTCCATCTGTATGCATATCCCTAACAGAGCATATAAATGAGTCTTTAAACAGCCCTCTCATGGAGCACACATTTATTTCAGTTCACTTCTGCTGTTATCACCTTGCATCACTGTAGCGACTTTACCCCTGTGATCAGTATTTGGGTGTGTGTATTTGTGTCTGTGTGGGAGTGTGAGAGGACCTCAGCCTGAAAAATATACAAATTTACTGCAGTGATGCTAGGAAGTCAGATCCCCAACACACACATGCACACAGACACACACCAGAGCACCAGAGCACACAGGAGCAGCAGCAGCAGCAGAGTTGTAACTCGACTCCCAATGATTGAGCCTCTGTGTGTGCATGAGAGAGAGAGAGAGAGAGAGAGAGGGACGGGGGAGAAAGGATGCTGACGATGCAGTGTGTTATCATCAGTAATGGGCTCATCAATACTAAAATATTCAGAGAGAGGGAGAGGGACAGGGAGAGAGCAGAGGGAGATCATCATGGGTTTTGTGTTTGCATGCTTTAGCTTGCGTTTATGTGTGTTAGTCTGCCCTCAGAGTCTGTGTGCTGCTGTCAAAAATAACAGAATTAGATTAAATTAGAATGACATTAACTGATCGGACAAGAAATTATCTCTTGTCATTAAATCCAGATTTTTTGTTGATTATTTTAATGTTTTACGATCAGAGTGCCCTCTCAAAAATGATTTATGTTGAGTCATAGCAAATTATAGTCCAGCACATTACTAGCTAATTATTGTGACCCCATATTGAACTGTGAAATAGTTACTCATTGTTTTGGAAAGGCAGAACCTAAGGGGTGTTTGGTGACTTGCTTCCAATTATTTACTATGAAAATGCACAAAAAGTAAATCATGCAGGTTGACTGGTAAAGCTATTAAACTATTCTCCTCATAAAAAGTTTGGAAATGTTATTTCAGTCAGTTATTTCTTCCCTTCAGTTATACTATTTGGTATTGTTCTTGCATTGTTGGGAAGCCTGATTTGTTACTTTTATAACGAGGTATAATTCTAAGGATCATGCATTTGTGGGGTGAGCAGCACAACTAAACGTTTTGGTCGTGGCTCAGAAAGTGTGCCTAAAGTTGCACATTGTTGTAAAGGTCACCAGTCAGGCTTTCCAATCATATAAAAATACAAACCAACTGATTCTTTGAAAGGGGAGTAAACTGATCATCAAACCATTTCCAACACTTTTTTGAGGATTATAGATTAATAAATTACGGGAGCAAGTTTTTGAAACCGTTAAAAGTTTGCTTAATTTAAGTGTGAAAATAGCTATGACGCCTTGGACAAAATCCTTAACTCTTACCATCTTTGGAATAATATTTAATTTTTAATGACCTGTGATGGTTTATTTTGTACACATTTTGTAATCAGTTACAACAACACTATGTGACAACGAGCAGAGCTAGCCTTATGGTAACAAAGCCCCTCTCAGGGGCTGTTATCTTAAATATTGGTCCACAGCTTTTATGCAACACTGTGGTAATACAACAGCAGCCAGAACATCTTCTGAGATTTTAGTGGTACTAAGAAAATGATTAGTAGTTATTGTTTCTGTGACTTTATTTGCCTTAAAGTTGCATTTTTTTTCTCATAAATAAATGTTAACTATACTTAAAATAACTAGTCAACTCAAGGGATACACAGTTTTACTGGTATGATATCCATATCAGGAGAGAAATGCCAGTATGGGTTTTCAGTGTCATAAAGACAGGACACTTTTGCTTTTTAATGCCGTGCTCGAGAGAAAATTGTTTCATGGTGTTGCTGAAGTTTCCACCCTTGCTTGGAGTCACACAGCCGCAGACATTTCCTAGTCAAACTGTCAATGTCATTTTCTGTAATTTTAAACCTTTCTTTCGACACTTTTGTCCCCTGACTGGCGCAACTACTCTGTAGACTTCTTTGCTGTTGTTTGGCTACGTCTGCTGACGAGGTTATTGCTGCAGACAACTTTGTTAGACAGTGACAATGAAGTAATGTTCAATTCTGTTCTTTTGTGAAGAGGACAATGCCATTGTTTTACCAAATCCTGATGAGTGGTGCAAATTATCCAATATGTAATGAATCTACATTTTGATTCTGGGTGTCACAATTCAATTTAAAATCAATTTTCAATTCACAATTATTAACAATTCAAAATTTCAGGTTTTGCTTTTTTTGCCTTCAGAGTCAGAATAAAATAATTTGAAATTTAATTCCAAGTTAGTTTCAGACAGAACTTAGAATTTAACATTGAAATGGTTGATGATTGTCGAGTAACACAATAACAAGCAATTATTTATTTGTAAGTTAAAACCTGTAAAGGTGCTCCTCTCTTTCACACTCTCCACTTTCCTTCTTCTGCTCTGTATGTGTGTGTCAGCACCGCGCTCAGTGGGAGGTGAATGAAGGGGACTTACAATTGTAATGCAAAGTAATTTAAGAGATTCCCAAATCAGAAGAAAGCACAATTTATTTATTTATTCATTTTATAACAGTGCATTTTTCTTTTTCTTTTCTTTCCTTTTCTTTTTTAATCACATAATCGAAAACTCCTGAACTCTGAATTAACAGCCAGATCTTTATACAATAAAAAAATAAATAACAATAATGATAACAATAATAATTATGATAAAAATAACAGTGACAATGATAAAATAGGAGAAAAAAAGAACTATAAAAAACACTTATACATAATCAAACACATACAAATGTATGACATGTACGTTACATGATCAGTTTGCCAGGTGTCAAACTTTCAAGAATAGAAAAAATTGGTTGCCTAGTAGTTTGAAATTTTCTTGTATAACCTCTTATACTGTGTCAAATTGTTCTACACAGACAGGATACATTTCCTCCCTTAGAGTATTTTCAGTTTGGCAGTTTTAGTCTCTTGGCTGAAATGGAACAAAATGCAATCATAGTTTCTTGACTCCTGTTAAAAGAGCTGTTGACTGTAATAACACCAAGATCAACGGAAATGTGTCAACTCTTGTCCTCCATGTTCTGAAAAAAGCATCAAGGATGGACCAGCCGAGCCCATAAATCTTGGGACAGTGTAGTGCTATGAAGGGCATGTTTTTGTGTAGTTATTTTTTTTAACCCACATCTGCACAACAGGAGAAAAAAATGGATTTTTTTTCAACAGTATTCAACCCTACTGTCAACCATTTCGAAACAAAGGCAGTTGTTTTGTAAAAAGAAAAATGTCACTAGTAAGTACAGTATTTTCATATCTAGAAACTTGACATCTTCAGTCCCTTCTCCCCCTCTGTCATTTCAAACCAATGCCACACCACTGATTTTGACTTTAAATGATTATAAAATCAACTCTACATGAACGTTGTTTCTTCATTTGTTAGTTTAAACAACTGAAGGGTGAAACTAGGGCTGAACAATTAATTGCAAATTAGATTAAATCGCAGTATGGTTTGTTGCAATTTTCAAATCGCAGACAGTGCAATATTTTTAACCCAAAATGTGTTGAACATTTTGGCATTGTGATGTAGTTTCTTGCAATTTCATGCCTATTTTAACCTTTTTTAACCCAGTTTTTACAACTTTATGCCTATCTAGCTCCCATTCATCTTTTTTTGGCCACTGTCAGACCAAGTTTGGAATTTTTACATGGTTTTTGAAATTTAATCCCAATTTTGCTGCTATAATTAATTTTCCTTAGTCACTTTTGAATTTTTTTGCCATTTTTTTACAATTTCATACCTATTTTGCTTATGTTCTTCACTTCTACACTTTTTTCTCAAATCTTTTATCCTTAGATTGATTTCATGTCATATTGGTTATACTATAAATTATCTACTGCTTATGTTTGTTTAAGAATACATAAGATGAGGAACATTAAAACAATCGCAGAGTAAACTGCGATTGCAATATTGGGGAAAAATATCGCAATTAGATTATTTTCTCAAATTGTTCAGCCCTAGGTGAAACTCAGAGTAAATCATATCATGTATTTCCTGCGTTGGATTACATGGCAGACTTTGTTGCTGTATTTCTAGTAGACAGCCTCTGTGGGCCTTTGCCCATAAAAACCTGAGGGAGCTGATTGTATTGTGCATGAGTCTGGGATTAGCATGGAGGTTATCACTGTGAGATAACCCTCCATGCAGAGGCAGAGTAAAGCCTTAAGATATCCTTTACCATGTTCTATGCACTTCAATTTAAAACAGCTGAGTAGAGGTACCCATGAAGATCACCTCAAACACTCTAAATCCCCCAAATTAAACACTATTCAACACAAACTACACATGCACAGCTTGAGGCTTACATCTGCTTTAAGTAATTTACTCTGTACTAATGGATAAAGTGTATGACAGTTTTAGTAGCATATGCCCATTAATCTTTTGCCCTCTTTTATGGGACTAAAGTATGTAAAACATAATCTGGGATGATGTTTATGAGACTATCACTTTGATTTGTTTATATATCCAATTCCTCGCTCATATGGCAAATGCAAAATCACACTTTGGAAGGCAGAACACAGCTCTCAGTTCACTCTTGTGTTTACAGCTACAACTAATTTAGTGCTTTAGTACATTTAAACAGCATGTCTTTGGACTGTTAATCAGAGGAGCTAGAGGCCACAATATGTAATGATAATGAAAAACAACTTCTATAAATAGCTGAAATGAGATACAGTTTGTTACTTTAAAAGGGGACAAGCACCAGATTTGAACCATAATTTAAGAAAAACACTAAATTCCATTTAATATCCTCAGAGGTATATTTTGCTGGGTTAAAGTGGAGGTCATGTCCTTAAAATTTCAGAAAGTCTCTTGTATCGACCAAGAAATTATCTATTGCAAATAAGTGTGGACTTTTGTTACATTACTGCAGCCCCTAATGAACCACAAAACAAGGCCAATATTAAACACAGTGTTTGCATTTAATCTAAAGGGGAAGGAGATGGATGCACAAATTTAGCAATGCAAACAAGCTGTTAAAGATTAATTCGAAACAGAGCGTTATCAATGTAATTAGATGTAACACAACTGGCTCTATCATTAACCTAGAGGAAATCCTTTTCCATCACTAGTTTCAGCTAAGCTTTGTTTGGTTCTCCTTGATTTGTTACGTTATCTACAAGTAATTTCCTTTTATCCTAATTAAATCACATTACTAAAGACTGTTTGTTAATCAAGAATAATGGGATCTGTGCATATTTCCATGTGCACTCAGTGTTTCCTTATTTAGATGGAGAGAGCAGAAACACACAAGCTAGAGCAAGGAAAAAAATTGAATAAAAGTTGTGTGTGTAACATGTTGTGTGCACTGATGGTTGTTTGAGGTCTGAACCTTTCCATATGAGGATTGATGATCCTCAATGAAAGCTCCTTTTGTTTGAAAAGGTGCTTTTTTAATATTGTAACTGATTAGATACCATCAAGTTATAGCACTATAGATACAGATGCTTACTAAACATAATAAGATCTAAAATCAGATTTAATTCACCCGTCAGAAAATAATTAACTAATCTTTAATGGCAAATAATTCTTTGTTGTTCTATTTAATGCATTAACATTTTTTGCTTTTTTAAAACTTATTTAAACATGCATGTTTAACTATTTTGAATATACCATGACACAAGCATAAATGTCCATGAAATAAACGAAAAATATACATTTTTTAAATGTTTACTTTTTGGTCATGGTATCTAAGCAGTTCTTTAATATTAATTTGCTTGACTAGTATTGCATTGGAGTTACTTTTCTGATATCATAACTTTAGTTACATGGGTTGGTGGCCAAGTCTGATAGTTTGTCTAGTCAGTAATTGGAAGGTTGCAGGTTCAAGCCCAGCTTTGGCTGTCACATGGTGATGTGTTTTGGGGTAAGACACTTGACCCCACTGCAGAGTCAGTGGAGTTTAAATGGGTATGAGAGGGCGTGGATGTGTTGGCTGATACTGGTGGACAAATTACATAGATAATCTGACCGTCAGTGAGTGAATATGAGAGTAAATGGATGTGAATGGGTAGATGTTACCTGTGGTGTAAAGCTGCTTGAGTATCCGAGACACTAAAAAAGTGCTATATAAGCTTAAGTACTTTTACCATTTTACCCTTTTGGATTTACAAAAATCTGTGCTTGATATTGACAGACAGTTAACAAAAACTAGCATCAAGACTTCAAAGAAGTAAATAATTGATGAATAAAATAAGAGATGAATACATCATTCAGCCTTCATATTAAAAATGGGTCACACAAGCTGTTTGCTGAATGTTTCGCCTTCATTGTCTATAATGCTGTAGGGGTAGAACTCTTCAGGAATGAAACAGGAAATGGATGTAGTTCTTTTTTTCGCCTATTCAGGGAAGACTGAAGTTTTGGTAAATCTACGGCATGCAATGGTCGGCAGCAGGTGAATACAACATGTTGAGATTCATCTGACCTGGGACATCATCGAAACAAAAACACACCCAGAAACTTCTTTTAATGAAGATGGAACAGGCATCCTTGGAACAATCTGCGGCCTGGTTATTTCAATCAGGAGAGACCAAAATTGAATGAACAAGTATTTATTATACAGGTAGATACGAATGAAAATGTGCAGAGTCTCTGGTTAGAATCTCTTTTGGAACTTAAACTCCAGGGTGAATGAGAGATAGGATACCCCCCTGGAGTCTAGACACTGGTGGTGGTGAGGAATACAGGAGAATGAGTTGCAGACTTCTGCTGCTGGGACCCTGATGCAATCTCGGGTGCTGCTGAGGTGAAGGGGCCAGGATTCTGAGGAGTTGGACCTGGACACTGCCTGGTGAGACAAATGGAGGTGCCTGGGGTGGAGGAGGGTTGCCGAGATCATCAGCACAACGCCACCGCACTGACTGTGAAGGAGCAAAGACGTGGTTTAAAATAAGTCTGCTCCAGAATGATTGGCCAAGCAGTTGTGTGTGGCAGGATCTGGTTGGCTCAGTGGTTGAGTGAGGCATGCCCCGCATCAGCTGAGATTTGGATCACCTGAGCAGGTAGGCAGATTGAAGCATGAAAGAGGAGACTGAGGCCCTCCTCACACGAGGACGGCCCCTTATTGTCTTGGCGTCGGCATCAAAACATATATCGCTGGGGTGCTGGTTTGGTGGAGTGGTTAGCAACCAGGCACCCCATGTACATACTTCTGTCGGTCCAGGTTCGAATCCCGCCTGTGACCTGTTTGCAGAGTGTCCTCCCCTACTCTCTCACCCCCTTTCACAAGCCTATCCACTGTCTCTCTCCTATCAATACAGGCACAAAATGCCCCAAAACATATATTTAAATAAAAAAATATATATATGTATATATGTATCGCTGTTTACACATTGTATTGTACATAGGCCTGTGCATTTACATGACAACGCAAAATCCACACAAAATCCTGTCGGGTTGCCCGTCTGGTTCTGCTCCGAGGTGGATTCCACATCAACAAGTGCTCATGCATGCCTAACATTCTGCGTCTCTGCATGGGCACTTGTTGCTGTTGTTGCTGTAGCTGGTGTTGTTGGTGTTCTGTGAGCAAATGTTGGTATGAAAGTCGTAGCAATATTTGTAGCAGCTGGAACAAGATGAATCAGCCCGGCTGCCGCCATTGTTGTTGTTGTTGGTGTGTGTGACAGCGTGGGTTGGGGGGCGGGGAGGAGGAGGGGTGCTATGAGGTCACCGTCTTTTCCTGACATATCTGTTTATACCAACTACGACATGAAGACGAATACGCAGATATCCACCTGCAGACCCGTTTTCAAAAAAGATGCAGAGTCAAAGACAAATACGCGTCTCTGTTTGTCAATATCACCAGATCGATAGTTTATTTTACCGGAGTCTTACAAATTCGTACTCTTGTAAAGCCCACCTGAATGAGCATACAGGTCTTCCTGTCTGAACTTCCACATACGCTTCATTATCCTAACTGATAAAACTTTTTCAGGTGTTATGGATTTTTTAAGTTACTGAATTTACATCATTAGCCTTTAGTAATCAAAACATGTAGAGTCCATCAAAAAGTAAACCATCACTGCAGTATGTTTGTAGTAATACATGACTGTATAAATTCCCAAGGTGCACTTGGACTTGTCTGACTGTCTGACTTGTTGCACAGTTTGAGAATCACTGGTCTGTAAGCTCAAGTCTGTGTAACAAAGTTTGTGTCCTTACATTCAAGATAAAAGCAAAGACAAAACTTCTATTTCTCCATCTGTTGATTTATTTATCTCCTCTTAACAACATGTATTTTGTATCTTTTTTATTTCTACTTCTTTTCAGTTAACAAGTGAGGACAGATTGCTGCGTTTCTCAGTTTTTTTTTCTGACAGAGTAAAGTTGGTATGCCGTCTCTGCTGTTTCTATTGTGGGTTCGTCACAAGAATAGAAAATCTGGCCAGCTGGTCTCTTGTAATGGCTGTTTTCTCACACCATATTAGGGCGTGTTATTTTAAAGGTGGAAGATAGAGTTACAGTGATGTTGAGCGTTTAGGTTTAGAAGAGGAAGGTTTAAAGTTTCAGCGGGTAAATTGTTGAATGGAGACTAATTTCAAGTTTGGATTTATTTTTTTAACAGTTGTGCCCCGTGTATAGCTCCAGGTGGTGAATTTACCCCATACAATGTCACCCCGAGTTTGTGTGTGCGTGGGTGTGTGTATGTGTGTCAGCCTGGAGGTGTCACGGGGAAATGAGCCTGACAGCTCCCATGGTTCCTAGCTTTAGCTCCAGCAGCTCCTGTCAGCCTTCTTATCTGTATGGACTGTTGCCACAGACAGGTGTTTCTGCCTCTCTGTGTGACTGCGCGTGTGTGTGTTAGTGTTTACAAGTGTTTGTGTGCATGTGCATTAGGATGTGGATGCATGGGTTGTGTTGGAGCTGGTGCCAGTAATCCACACAGCAAGTGTGAGCTTTATGTGTATGCGTGCAGCTGTTTGGGACAGTGAGGTCTGGTTTAATTAGAAAACACTATCAGCTCCCTCCATGTGCATGACAAGACCTGATTTGATGGGCAGCAGAGGGGGTGTCAGTGTCCCTTTAAGCCCAAAGAGTAAATAATCTCGAGCAAACCAGATGTATTTTAGAAAAGACAGAGAAATCCTGGTTTGATTTTAAGCTTACAATCTAGAGTTGTTTGGGGTTTTTTATGAACTTGGTTGTTCTACTTGGACTCCATTAAGTATTGCGTTCAAAAGGTCACTGAACTTTTGGTGTAATTCAGACATATATTCCAATTAAATGCAAGTTTTAGTTGCATATGTTAGTTTAACAGAAGGAAAGGCATAAAAGAGCACAGCTGGTTAGTTTTTTCATGCTAAACAGATAATACAGACTGGCAGATAACCTGAGCTCTGTTTAAGATCATTCACTGAGAAGAGTTCTGATGAAGTACAGAATCGGGCTGTGTCTACACATGGTGTTTTTATAAACTGAGGTTTTTCTGTGTGTTTATGCCTTTTGTCCAGGCCCACCCACAGAACTGGCTGGCCCCCTGAAAGAACAAGTAAATGGGCCTTCCCGATATGTTGCTAATGCCTGTGGCCTGGTGGTTAATTTGTCCACCTCATGGGTTGGCTTTAGTCCTTGAAGTAGCTGGCCGGGTTTAGATGTGGCCTGTGTCATTCCTAGGGTTGCAAACTTACAGGAATTTTCAAAGTCGAAAAAATTTTCATGGGAACTAACTAGGGCTGAACGATTTGAG
Organism: Scarus forsteni; assembly: GCA_036419115.1. Lineage (NCBI taxonomy): Eukaryota > Metazoa > Chordata > Actinopteri > Labriformes > Labridae > Scarus > Scarus forsteni. Next base: position 3,049,614 of record JAZDUH010000037.1, read on the forward strand.
AAAATAATCCAATTACGATTTTTTTTCCCTAATATTGCGATTTACTCTGCAATTGTTTTAATGTTCCTCATGTTATGTATTCTTAAACAAACAAAAGTAGTAGATCTTTTTATAGTAAAAGCAATATGACATTAAATTAATCTAAGGATAAAAGATTTGAGAAAAAGTGGAGAAGTCAAGAAAAGCAGCAAAATAGGTATGAAATTGTAAAAACTGGGTAAAAATGGTATGAAAGCAGAAAAAGGTTAATAAATAGGTGCAAAATAAAAAAAAATGGGGAAAAATTGGCAAAAAGATCCATAAGTGGCTGATTATGGCAGCAAAATTGGGAATTCAATTTGATTTTACATTTCAAAAACCATGTAAAAATACCCAAAAATCATTCTGACAGTGGCCAAAAAAAGATGAATGGGGGCAAAATAGGCATAACGTTGTAAAAACGGGATTAAAAAAGGTTAAAATGGTCAAAAAGTGAGAAAAAAGTGAATGAATTGAGGTAAAAACTAGGCATGAATTTGGAAAAAACTACATCACAATGCCAAAATGTTCAACACATTTTGGGCTAAAATATGGAACCTTCTGCGATTTAAAAATGGCATCAAGCTAAATTGCGATTTAATCTAATTTGCAATTAATTGTTCAGCCCTAGAACTAACAGGAATTTAACGTAATTTACAGGAATAAACCAGGAATAAGCCAAGTATTTACAATTTTGAAGGTTAGCTCTTTAAATACAGCTGGGGAAAATGTATTTAAGCAAAATCCTGAATAAAAAAAACATAGTTTATTTAAGTTTACTTGAGGATATCTATGCTATTCCTCAATCACATGCACATGGCACAGGTCATGCCACTACATGCACCGTGCATTACTCCATCACGTGCACTGATGAACTCTTGGACCACTAAAGTGAATTTAAAAATTGATTGTTCAATATAATGATGAATACATTATTAAGTTATACTTGCAAATAAATCTGTTGAAATGTAATGTTTTAAACTGTGTAATATTGCATGGATATCTGCCCATGACCAAAGAAAATGTTTCTATTTATGTTTGGATATGATATAGTATGTTTAAAAGTCCCGCAGTTTCTAATTTAATTCCATAAAATGGACAGTGTGAGGAAAGTTTCTGAAAATGTACCCAAATTTTTCACCCCTTTGCAACTCAAGTCCCCACTCTCTCCCCATCTTTCAGCTGTCTCCACTTCATGCTCCACTTGGGCTAACAAACGGTTTTTTAGGAGTTAATGTGAGTGCTCTGGATTTTATCTGGTCTGTGGTCTTTTCCCTGAGGGTCATTCACCACTCACTATCCTACTTTGAAATTCCTCCAACTGTCTGTTTCTGACTGATGTTGACAGAAAACCCTCAAACAAAATAAAAAAACACCCATCTGATTGTATGTGACATTGTTTGGTTTTGCATTTCAATCCACATAACCAGTTGATCTCCTCATTCTTCTTAGACTGTATATAAAGCAGATTATTGTAATTACATGACATTGCCCTGATGATTAGAGATGCACAGTACTGGAATTTTGCTGATATTAAGTTTGCAGATATTTTTACAATCTGTCACAGGTTGTTACGGTCCCCAGAACAGCTCGTATCAAGAAGACCAAACATAAATGAAACAGTCAAGAATTACCAAGTTCACTCTTTTTGTTTATTAATGGAAGAACAGGTTAAGTGACCAAATCAGAAAAAAAAACTCATATGCCCCAAGCACGGCAGCTTTTACTTTGTCAAAGTCGAGGCTATCTTCTGCTGGAAGAGATGAGTAAACCCTCTGTGCTTTACCACTCAAAACATACTGTAACAACAATGTCCACACATTTTTCGGCCACTTCAATGTCGATGCCACCCGCTCAAACAAGATAATAATTAACAACGTCCTTCTCATTAAAATGAGGAACTAAGTTGATGTTTTTACTCACATCGAATTCAGTAGATCTACCAGTAACGGAAGAAGTGGCACCAAGCTCTAATTCAAGTATGCAGAGTCTAGTTTGCTGCTCAAGCTTTTTAGTTTCAAGATTGTTAATATAGTGCAACTCTTTTTCTTTTAAAGCCAGACGCTGCAACTCAACCTCTAGTTACTTCAACCTGACTGTTTCATCCACAGACCGACTCGACTGCTCTTGAGTACTCTGTATCTGGTGAAAATACCTTTACTCACTAAGGCAGCATACACGTCAGCTTTAATAGCTTGTTTTTTTAGCCTGTTTTAAAACAGATACCTCATAATGATCAGCCAATGCAACTAGATCAGCCTTAGTACACCGATCAAAAATCTCAAGAGATGGAGAATCAATAAACTCAGCCAACTTAAATTCCATTTTACTTGTTTTAACAACTCAGCTTACAGCAGAATACAGTCACACTACAAGGCCTCCAGACAATTGTAACTCTTGACTACACTGCACACACAGCACAGCTACAAGCACTGCAAGTATGCAGAGTCTAGTTTGCTGCTCAAGCTTTTTAGTTTCAAGATCGTTAATATAGTGCCACTCTTTTTCTTTTAAAGCCAGATGCTGCAACTCAACCTCTAGTTCCTTCAACCATCCTTACATTTATACAGCCAATAAATGGGGTTAAGTTGAGCAATTTGAATGGCAAATATCTGACATTACGAATGTCGGCCCGATGCTGTTATGCATCCCTACCAGTGATGTAAAAGCACCAAAAAGTTATGGGATATTAAAACAACCAATACCTTTGGCCCCCCAAAAACTTTTTCTCTTACAGAAATATTCTAAAAGTTTCTTTTCCAGCTAATGTGACATATTTATCAACGTCCTTCTCATTAAAATGAGGAACTAAATTTGAGTTCAGTAATAAAAAGAAGTTAACGGTGAAGAAATGACAAGTAAATTAATAATTGATGAAAACAAAATTCTTGCAAGATGTAGTTAGAGGGACAATCTTCTCTAATCAAGGACATAAATGTCACTGTGGTCAGTGCCCCCCTTAACCCCACTTAAGTGTGAATCTGTTCAGTGTGTGTCACTACTGTTGCTGCAGTTGTAGCTTCTCTATTGTCTTTGCAAATGTTTTACTTTGGCTCTAATTACTGACATTCATTAAGTGTCACTGTTGTGAATTTACTCTTTGTGTGTCTGTAACTGCAGATGTTGAATCAGTCCTTGATGTTTGTGTGGTGTGTAATTATTTTGCTCCTATAGATTTAACAGTTTGTCAACCAAACTATTGATGCTGTTACAACACACATTATTGTGATTGTTAGTGTCAGTATTGTAATGCTCTGTGAGCAGCAGAATGTGTTCCTGTGTTCGGGTTCCTCTTGCCCTGACTGCAGGCCTTTTTGGCATCGATCGACTCCATTGATTGACTCACACAGAGATAAAGCCACTGACAGGCTGTAAGTGTCGCATTTGAGACATTCAGGGGCTTTATTAGACTTGTAGTTCCAGATGAAAAGACTGATTACACACACTTAGAAGAATCTTACTTGTGTATTCTTATTGGAAACATGTACGTTATTTAATGATGCACTGTAAGCACCATTTAAGGATAAAGGGATGAAAGTTTTTTAAAAGTTAAGAAAAAAAAACTTTGTCACATAGAGCTCTTTTTTGTTGTTAAATAAATATTCAAATCAAATTTCTGCCAAATATCAGTATAGGCATCGGCTTTAAAAATCCATATCAGTCGGGCTCTAGTGTGAATATAGCATGATCATTACCTAACAGGTAAGATTAAGACATCTCTGCAGTGAGTGTGTACAGTGAATGTAAAGAAATCTGTTGGTACACTTTTTTGCTACCTTGCTACTTATGTTTCCAGGGTGCTTAGATGTAACTTAGGGTTGCCCAAACACACCAAAGAAGTGTATAAAAAGCCCCTGTGGTCAGCACAAAATAATGGTTGTGTTTCTGGAAACCACTGAGCAGCCATTATATTAACACAAAGTCTGTCAGCTCTCAGCGGCCATTTTGTTGCTGATTACAGGTGGAAGCATGGTGATTATTATCTTTACACATTGGAGATAAACTAGTACCTGTTTATGTATCCATCCATCCATCCTCTCTGCCTCTGTGTGTGCCCCCGTTGGTGCTTTATCTCTTTGTCATTATCCTGCAGACCATATCTCTCTTTCCTTTCCACCACAACCCTATGACATCATTTGCAGCCATGTGTTCTTCTTTTCTTTCCATTTTCTCACACCCCTTCCATGGCTTCTTTACTTCCTCACCCTTAAAGTTTCACCTGCCATACTGAGACAAAGAGAGGGAGACAGGTGTGACAGAGGGGGAAGATGCTGTTGAGGCCATGGGGGGAGGAAGGGCAGGTGTTTTGTCCCAAGCACAGGCCAGGTTGCCTAGCAACTAATGGTGTCGCAGGTTACCTGATATAAAGGGGTTTATTTTCTATCTGACCTGGATGTGCTATTTATTCTTTGATCATTCTGTATATTTGACATCTGGGGTTTAAATATGAATGGACATGCATGCATATTAGTGTGTGTCTTTATAAAGATATGTCCTCAAAGATTTCTGACAAATGGTGGCTAAATTTGGAGGGCTCATCCACATAATAACTTTACTCCATATAAAGCTCCTTTTCAATTAGTTTGGAAAAGTTTGTAATATTGAGGATTTTTGGTTTTGAAAATAGCATAATGATTGAGGTGCACACATATCTATGTGGAGTTCCTATTTGCCAGACAGCCTTAAATCTCTAACTCTGTGAGCAGGTAGCTAAAGTTTACAACTTTATGACAGGTGGCAAACCTCGGGGGCTGAAAATGGGGGCCTATGCAGAAGTGCCAAAAGCTGCAGTTCCTCAAGGTTCCATTTGAAGCGGGAACACTAGAGGTAGTATGACTGTGCGCAGGAAACAGACATTTTCTATGGCTTGATTAAGCATCGCTACAGCAGGTTTCAGCTTCGGTCTTAATGTATAATTTATCTATGTACTCTCACCGTGTCTAAGTGGTGAATTTCTCTTACCAGGCCCATTTTTGTTTCATTTAGGATTTCCTGGTTTGAAAATAGGATCATGATTGACATTGCTGTACATCCAGGTGGAGTTGTTATTGATCAGACAGCCTTGTCTCAACTCTTTCTCTCTCTTTGTGAATAGGTTGAGCTACATTTCAGTTGAAATGATGTACAGTATAAGAGAATTCACAGCAAGGCATGTACACCAATCCAAAGCCGTTTTGATATTTAACCTCTGACATTACATGGTGTTGTCCATTCTTTCTACAGTCTATTGTTTGCACATGCCTAAAATGTCCCCAGAACATATTTTTGATTCTTGCCTAAACATCTTCACAGATGTCAGATTTTGGCATGCCTGTAAACCCTGCCGTTTCATGCTTGTTTAGAATAGGCTGTTGTGTAGACTCTCATAGGCGCTGCCTGCTCATGTCCCTTTTTAGAAGACGATATTGTACACTAATGTTTATGTAGCTGTGAAGACATGCCTTGTCTCGGAGCTGCAAGTGGGATCAAGGGCCTGTAAGAGGGGGTATAAAGGGTAAAGCTTAATGGGTGCCCAGAGCTATGGAGAGTCCCACAGAGGAATGCAAATGCATGGTCCATTCCAAAATTTCAGGCAGCAACCACAACGAATTGACAACATAAATACTTAGTATTTTGTGTTAAGGTAACAAATGTTAACATGAACTTTTTAAATTTTTGACTGATGAAACGTAAGCCTGTACTCTTTTTGGACTAGAACAAGATGTTGTTAGAAGGCCTAGGGAATCAGTATCAGACAATTCATTTGTGCCAAAGGGTAAGCAGTCTACCGAAGAAGCATGCATTTCATAAAAATAACATACAGGCATGTGTCAGGGACTCTAAATAAATGATTGGTACATTGAGAAAGATGCTGACTGGCACTGTCAGCCCTGTGTGGCCCCTTAAGTACTGAAAACTCACCAAAACCTCGTACATATGACATTCTGTAGGTGTACCATTAATAGGACACTTCAGGGCCCAGCCACATCTCTGGGCAGCCCTGTGTGGGATGAACAAACACCTGACTCTGTGAGTTTCTACCAGCTAAGAGGTGGCATATCCCGCAATGACATCAACAGGACAATTTACAAATGGACTTGGACTTCCACATTTCTGAAAAGGTGGAGGAGCAACAGCAAGTGAGAGGAGGGATTGTTCTGTTGTTGGGGAAAGGTGGTATGTGTAGACCGTGGACATAAATGTTGATATGAAATCATAAAGTTATATTTGCGCGACAGTGGAGGTTTAACAATCAGACAAAAATCTTTAACAGTCATCCACATAAATGTCACACTTTTAGTTACACTGGCTGTGTTCATGTGTCAATGTTTTATTACTGGGAACATATTTTGTCAGCATTGTGAATCGACAAATGTCTCTCATATGACAAAGTTAAAGAAATGATGAAAAAGCATAGCTATTATTTCAGAAAGACCACTTCTGCCCCTCCTTACCTTTTCATTACCTCTGCCAAGGAGGTTATGTTTTCGGGAGAGTTTGTTCATCCGTTTGTCTGTCTGTGAACAAAGTAACTCAAAAAGTAATGGATGGATTTGGATGAAATTTTCAGGAAATGTTCAGCATGGGAAAAGGAAGAACTGATTCAATTTTGGTGGCCGTCATGATGAAAAATGTGATTTTTGTAAATAACTACTGAACTAAAATAGATATCATTATGAATCCAGTTGCTTATGGTGTGTTCTCATGGTCAAGGACCTAAATATTTTGATGAAATAAAGGTAGGACTAATATTTATGGTGAAAATCACAATTTGGGTGAGGACTGTGGCGCTGGCAGAGGTCTGCGCTCTCCGAGTGCTTTTCTAGTCTGGATATGTGTGCTCGAGGGAGAGAGTCAGACAGGTGCTGATAAACATTGAGAACAGGAGTGTTTGATCAATTTTAAATGAAAATACAAGCACCAAAATTGACCTTGTTTTCTTCTGTTGATCAGACAAAAGGAAGTCTTGTGTGTGTTAAGGCTGCACAGTTTATCTAAAATGTGAATCAGAGTTTTTCTCTCTGACTACTGACATCACAATTGTTATCGAAGTAAAAAAAATGGATTGTACTTAAACTAAATTACCTGCATCCGGAGCTTTCAGTGCAAGACTTAAACCTGTAAGTCTCTAGTTTATATGTGTCTTGTTTTTTCCTTTCCTATTTTAGACCACTTGAGTGAATAAATCCATGCTGTAACAGTACTTAAAGCTGCTATGAGGAGAATTTATCCCCGGCGTAATGCTGCGTTCCTGTAACCTCGGAAATGGGAGTGACATCATCTCCCACTTATCGGCGTTCCAGTTGAAGTCAGAAAAAAACATGCCAATCTACCAGGCTATTGTTAGCTGTTGTTAGCACGCCCTGCGTTGTTGTATGAAGAATGTGATTATCACTATGGCAGCATTTTTGTAAATATAAATCTAGCAATACTATGTATACAGCTGATCTAGAGCGACACACCCCAGTCAGAAGTGCAAATAAATTGATTTTTACAGGAGCTAAATAACTGTTCACACTGGGGGCATCCATCTTTGATTGACACCTCGGGGTGGCGAGGGTTCACCGAGTTCCCAGTAGGAAATTCTGACTTCGGGGGACGTTCCAGTTTTAGTTTGAACCCAGAAATTCCTACTTCTGACTACAACTTGAACACACCGGAGACGTGAAGCCAAATGTGTTTGTTTGTTGTGGTAAATGCTGCATGGATCTTTGTCGGAACTCTGCATTGCTTTACAACTTCTTTTTTCAACAACTTACAGGATGCAAAGCGACGAGGTAATGTATCTCTTTCTAGTTACGTAGCGGTAGTTTTTGATGTGTGACGACAAGCAATGCGGGGAAAAGTTATTATCGTAGTTGTAGCCGGCTAAATATCGCTACTTACAGCCCGGCGCTCTCAGACGTGTAATATAAATAATAAAATAATATAAATTTGCTCTAGTTTTAATTGTCTGGTTCCCCGAAGTTGAGTATCCAGGCCAGTCCAGCCCTGTACGACCCGACCAGGAGGCTAAGGAATAGCATTTATAGATGACCTATTTTGATGCTATAAAACTCATCGATAAGTGTGTATTTCGATCAGGCATACATCTAAAAGTGAGACTTTTTTGTAATTACTTAAAAACTCCCCACAGTCTCTTTAACCTGCTGCCCCCAAGCTGCATGATGCTCTATTGTGTCTACAAGTGGCATTTGATCCTCTCTTCAGTGAGACACCAGTGGAGGTGGAGGACAATGAGTTGTGTATGTTAGATGTGTGCGACCAGGATCGGAGAGTAACCAGTTGAATTTACTTAGATTACTGTAGCCTGTGTATCTTTTATGTACTTGTACTTCTTGAGATACTTTAAGTATTTGTTTAGATTTTCAAACGACTTTTTGAACATTTATTAATTTTTTATTTTAACATAATCAAAGCTGTACACCAGAGCATTGTCATCTCTCACTGATCACGTGATTGTATTCAAGTATCAATTAAAGGTCCCATATTTTGCTCCTTTTCTGCAGTTTAACATGGATTCTTGATGTCTTCGTGTAATGTTAGTAACATGCTTTGGTCCTAAAAGCCAATGAATAAGGCACAGCTGCATTTTTTCCATGCTCACATAACGGTCTGTTCAGAATGGCTGATTTTAAAGCTGGTCGCCCTAATATGCTAATGAACCAGAGCAAATCAGCATACAAGAATTCACAATTGTCCTTCAGTGTAACTTGCATGAAGCGGGCACTCCAGCTACATGCCGCTTACTGTTCTGAACACACATGAACTGTTAATTCATGCATGCTTACCAGATAACAGCCATCTCATTTCCCTCGAACATCACATGCTAATGTACAACATGCTAACTACACAACTATAGCCACAACTTAGCCTACCCTCCATGCTAACGGTAGCACAAACAGAGGGACCTGGGTGGGGAAAAGACTGATTATATTCAGCCAACTGTTAAACTTCTGTTCCTGAACACACACAAACCACAAATTTAATCAATTTAACAGATAACAGACATCTTGTTTCCTGAAAAACATCACAGGCTAACAAACAACATGCTAACCTCGGCCTAGTCACCACAGTGGGACTGAGTATGTACAACCAACTTTTAAACTTATCTTGAGTAATGTAAGAATGCTCATGCATTGAATTTTATCCTTCAGGCTTTCAACAAGTAACAGGAACAGTGGCAAACATGTTGTGCACTTACCTCTAGTTCACTTCCCCCTGCTGTTAGCATTAGCTTGTAGCAATGAGCAAAGTAAATACTACACAGCATTAAAATACTCACATTTCCATCTTTAGGTTTGACAACGGATTGGCAGTACTGTGCCAGGAAGTCTAGTCCCGTGTTGAACTGACTGAAGTTGAAGAAGCAGTTTGCCATGAAGTGACAGGCACACACATACAGGTTTTAGCCGACTGTAGCTGCTCATTTCCTTCAAAAACAAAATTAATTCACTGGGCCTGTTGATCCTTCGAGACTGGCAGCCTCTTTGTGAAGTTATATGTGGCTGTTCACAGCCAACAACCGAGCAGTCACAGCTTCTGAACTTAGACATGCTGAACACTGATCTCTCGCTAATGATCTTACAACATGGCTGCAATTCACAGAAGCATCTCTCCAGTGTGTGTGTGTGTGTCGGGAGGATACTCAGGTAGACGAATCAGATTAGGTTTACAAATCAAAAAGTATTGTTATTATTATGTGACAGTTTATCCACAGACTCAACAGCTCATCAAATAACATGAATTAACATTTACAGCCTGCTAAATATAGGTTTTGTTGTCTACGATCACATTTTATTTGCTGGTTGGATAGCCTAATATCCAAAAATGTGCTTAAGAGTCTTAAAAGGTGTTTTTTTTTTTTTTGCATACTATGCCCCCTTTAAGTTCTAAACTAATTTTAAAAAAGTACTGAAAATTGTGTTAAGTTCCTCTTGTTAAGGTCAAGATAGCAACATACAGTCGGGTTGCACTGCTTGAGGTGCTCCAATGTACTGCAGAACTGCATGTTCTCAATTCAAATGTGAATTTACTGGTGGAGTTCAGATTGTAATCCCCATACTTGATTGGATATTTAAGTATCTAGTCTATGTCCCTACAGCAAAGTGTTGTTTTGTGCTGCAAAAGCCTGAACTGGTGGCAAAAATGAATGAGCATGTCTTTTCCACCTTTTACATTAGCAATGGAAAGTACTTTTGTACAACATAACTGTCAAATGGTGAACTGCAGCCCTAAATCTGAGGCCTTTAGAGCTCTCTGCATGACAACCTTTGCTTTGAGCTTCTTTGTTGTTTTTTTAAGTTATTTTGTCTAAATATATATCTAATATCACCATTTTCTGTGAATTTTTGTTCATATTTCCCAACCCTATTTTGAATGAACCCTCTATAGCTTCAAATGATAACAATTGATATAGTGTTTATTATTACGCAAGTTTGACCCACTCAGATAAAAACTATGATATTGATTGAATTTTTAATAACTTTTATATGTTGAAGTGTCCTGATTAAAAACCCCTACACCCCTCCTCCTCTATCTTTCTCCCTTTACTAGTGTTTATCTGACCTTCATCTCAGTTCTTGGAGTCATGCAGGTTTTCATTCTCACCCTTTAATGCAGACTCATTTTCACCTGGACACCAGGTGACAGCTTCTGGTTACTGCTTAAATAGAAAACCAGCAGGACATTTTTTCTTTGAACCCCTATTTGTCTCTGCTGCTAAGACAGGAGGTTACAGATTCACTGGGGAGCAGAGCCAGCCTGTGGTCCATTTTAAAATTTAACTACTGAATTCATATTTCAGCCAATGCCTAAACATCACGGTTTGAAAAACATAAAAAAAAAAAAAAATCCACCATGGCTTTCCTAAACAGTTAATTGCAAGCTCTTTTAGAGCCTAACTTATGTTTAACTTTGCGCTACCAATGTAACTTAAGCTTGGGGCAAAAAATAGATTTAACAGAGAAAAAGACAGACAGTTTGAAAGATAACAAAACTTTAACAAGAGACGCTTGTCAGATTTTTTGGAATGAGAAAGAAATTATAGTCTCACAAGAATTTTGTCAAAATGATTTTCATTTGATCTTTAAACTAAATAAAAGTCTAAGCACACCAAGGCTTTTGAAGCATGTAGATCTCCAGCTGTGACTTGGAGTTAACATGTTCATGTAAGGCTCTAAATGTAAGCAGCAAGATCTCTTAATCTGTGCTGAATTTTCTTTTCTTTGAGAGTAGAAAACCTGTCATTCTGTTAACATGGAGACTGGCAGCAAAACCAGAGGAAGTGTGCTCAACTGTTTTAAGGTTAGAAAACAAAATGCCATTTGATTTAAAGGGACCAAAATTACTTCTCTATGTGTGTTTATTTTTTGCAGAGTGGCATTCAAGAAGGCTCTTGATGCCTGTCAAGAAAAACTTGGGACTGGATCATTTGGATTATCTCAGATTTGTTTTTAAAACCATAAATCATTTATTGTGATGTCCTGGCCTTAATGAAACATGAGGGATGATGATTTCTTTTCACATTTGAATGTGTTTTATTTTCTTCCACATAAATAAACTTCAACTGAAGATACTGTGCAGCCCAGTTTTGATCCCTATGAAATACCACACATATTAGAAAACTTCAGTTTTAAATAGGCGAGAATCAACATCTCTACATATTTCAAAGGTCAAAGACTGGTGAAATTATTCAGGACATGAATACTAATCAACTACTAACAAACAAAGAACTAAATAACTAAATAAAATACTAATTTGAACTAATGAAACATGATGCAAAAGTTGTGGGAAAAGTAGGTTATTTTAAACAAATCAGCAAACAGTAAAAAGTGAACTTTTTGTGAAGCACAAGGCAGATACCAGAGCTTCACAGTTTAAAAAAACAAACAAAAAAAATCATCATGTCCAAAAATGGTGGCCTAAAAGACTTTATGTAACCGACTTGCCAACCATTAGAGGGGGCGCAAGAGATTTTTCACTTCTCTTCCATTCCCGTGCTTTTGTTAAAAAAAAAAATCATCACATCCTAATACACGCAAAAGTGGCTCCTGCACCTACCCAGTACATTTATTTTACTTAGCTTTTTAGTTTTTTTGTATTCATGTTTATTCAAATTACTACATGATCTTTATATGGACAGCTGGCACTTAGTTTACCTCCACATGCCATTAAAACTACAAAAACAAATATGTGAATTTTGTAACTTGTACTGTGTACTTGTACTGGATGGAGAGGAGTTGGAGTTGGTGACACATTTCAAATATCTAGGGGTGATCTTGGACTCCAACCTCACATTCAAAAAGCACATTAAAATGGTCTCCAACACCATCAAATTTGGTTTGCAAACTTCAAACAAATTCGGTCCTCAATAACAATGGAAGCAGCTAAGTCATACCTTCATTGCATGATATTCTCACATATCGAATACTGTTTAACTACTTGGTCTTTTGCTGGTACCACAGAGCTTAAACCAATCGAGCAGCTGTATAAAAAGGCTATCAAGGTTCTAGATAAAAAAAACCCAGTCTTTTCATATATATATTTTAATTGAAAAATACAGTTTTTTAAACTTTGAAAACCTGAAAATCTTTAAAAACATCTGTCTTGTATTTAGAGTGTTACATGGTCTGGCCCCTCCACCTCTTAACGATTTCGTTAAAATAAGAAACTGTGAGACTAGCACTCGATCAACATCTAGGGGGGACTGTGAAGTGCAGTTCAGGAAATGCATGTTTTCCCAAAATGTGCTCTCTACTAAGGGCTCTTCTAGTTGGAACACTCTACAAATGACAATTAGAGAATGTACCACATATGTGACATTTAAAAGACAACTTAGAGAATGGCTTCAAGGACAGCAAAGTTGTCAGCATTAGAAGGCAGGAGCATATTTTATAAGCAGGTGAATGTGTGAGTGAGAGTGGTGTGGAAGGAGGAGGGAAAGTTGGATGTGTGTTATTTGATGTAAAATATACACATTTTAGGTTTTGTGTGGTTTTAACATATTGTTTTTTGTATTGTTTGTATTTTGTCATGTCTTTTGAATGTTCTTGTCTTGGTGGTATGTTTTTACCCCATGGGACTGCGGATGGAAATTAGCCTTGAGCTAAATCCGGCATATTTACAGCATTGTTGCCTGTTCATTAATATGCATTGTCCCATTCAAATAAAGAAATAAATGAATGAATGAATGGAAAATAAAAGGTATAGTCTGAAATAGACCATAAATAAACTCACAAAATTAACACAAAAACATTGTAGAATTTAAAAAAAACATGTTTGAAACCAGCTTCAACTAAAAATCCAAGTCACAACTCAGCTTAAAAAATGGTTATGATCAATGATTTTTGGTTTGATGCTTTTTGATGCTGCAGAATATTGTAGTTTGTCCAAATCCTCTAGAAATAAAGGTTTTTAACATACACACCATTACACTTTACAGTTAGTATAAAATTTTCCTCCAAAGTTATGGCCAAAGCTGAATCAATTTGCTTTAGATGATGTGGTACAAAATATGGGCCACTGATCTCCCGTTAACCTCCCTCCCTCTCCCCACTGTCTGTAAATCAGATGAGCTGAAGTCTGTAATTACTTCATTACCAATCATTATGGTGGTTCCTTTACCGATCGATTGATTCACCCGTTGGTCTGTAAAACGGGGAGAAGAAGGGATCAATAAGATTTTATTGATGCTAGTGCCATTATGTACTCTGCTTATCGACCAGGTCCTTTATTATTGGTTCCTGTCCAGAGGATTTCTGTGTAAAAAATGTTCAACTCATGGCACTCTTATTCTTGATGCTGTGCTGCTTTGACAGATGTATGAGCGTGTTGTTTTTATGTTCCCCCTGTCATTTGTACAACCAGGCCACACCTTTGGCAGACTGTATCCTTCCTTTCATGATAAGGTAATTAAGGTAACTAAGTAAGGGCACATGAGGGAATTGTTCACCATAAAAATAAATAAAATCAGTACAAGTGGAACCAATACTTAATTCCAATCTACATTTAGAATGAGAAGGAGATTACATTTTTTTCGTTTGTTTGTTTAAATACAGGCAAACAATCGAGAAAAGACAGTTAAAAATGATAATATGATGTAAAACATTAACATAAAACAATCAAATATCTGCCTGTTTCATGTCTTAAACCAACAATTAGTAGTTTTTTCCACCTAATATAATATTTCTAGAGTCATTGTGATGGTACTTCACCTTCCAACAGGTTGAGTGACGCCTCTGTCATGATCTGAAGGAGTCTGTAACACCTTCACTTGCACAATGTAACTCCGATGTGGATGGTAGGAACACTACCACACACTAAAACTACAATTTTTTTCTGCTTTGACTGCTTTATGGCATACATCACTTTCCCCTCGAGGCAAAAGTGAAATGTTGGGAAAAGGAGGTGAGTAACAAGCTAAATGCCCAGACAGAGATAAACATTGGCTCAGTGTCACTCACTGGCGTGACCTGAAAGACAAGGAGGGATGCTGGACCAGTGCTGATTTTGCCATGTTACTGTTGGACTTATGAGTACATGATGATTTATTTGAAAAGAAACATGACCAGACTGCACCTTATCAGTCAACATGGGTTATTTGTCACTTCTCCTCCCTCTGTATGTCAACAAATGCACATTGGTGTGAGGCGCTTGTTGTTACAGCAGTGCAGTCACACTCAATGACCATAGAGGCCCCTAGAGAGCTGTAAACTGGAATCTTACATAGTTCGGTTTTAAAATAAGGGATAGGAACCAATAACAACTTCCCTAAAGAATTGATATCATTAGTCTTTTTGCTAAACAATTCCCTTATCAATTCCTTTTGTTTTGTTCTGTATAACTTGCATATTAAGACCTTATGCACTCATCAGTCTGCAGAAATGTTAACAAAGAAGATCATGGTATAGGGTGCAGCAGGGGTCAAAACTGTGGCCCAATGTCTTGACAAAACAGTGTCACAATGTTCAGTGGGTGGAAATACCAGCAACTTGCAGAAGCATACATCTGTGCAGCATAGTCATGATGTCAGGGGTGACGTGTTTGATGTTGTTGCCACTGAAAACGTGTGGAGGTTCACTTTTCCTAAAACATGAAATCCCCAGGAATCGATCAGGGAAAACATTTTTAGAAACTGGATTGATAAGCAGAATAGAAAATAGCATTGGAATCCATAAAATTTAAGGGACACTTTAGGCACCTATAGCCAAGTAGTTATTGGTTATGTCCCTGAGCCCCATGTAAAGATGATATTGTCCTTGTTAGTGCTCTAGGTTTTAATCTAGCCAAGAGCCTCTTTCCTGCATGTCATCCCCAATTTGTACCTGTACTTCATGAGTCCACTGTATCTACTGTCCTCTCCCCTCATCAAAAAAAAAACTGATCATTTAAAAAGACACAGAAAACATCACTCAAAAGAGTGATAAAACATGACTTTTACACAATAAGTCATCTTTAAGACAGGGTATAAAAATAGGTAATTCTAAGACTCTGACTTTAGTGCTTATCTATACAATTTAAAAGAGGACCTGCATAAAGAAACAGCTTTATGCCCTTTGCAAAACAATGAGTACTCTAGGTTTGCTGGCACCCTGAAGCCTCATCTCTGCTTTTCCTGATTGGAGGTCCAGCCTTGGTTATGACTAATAATAGCTAACACGTTGTTAACAATATGCAGAAGTATTCTGCATAATCCTTCAGCACAGCCCCACAGGTAACAAGACAACTTTGAAAGTACGTCACCAACATTTAATATGTTGTTTGACTGCACAAGACTTTTCCTCCAAACCAGTTTAAATGACTGTGTGGTGTCAGTGCCACATCTGTCAAGAGCTTTAGTACATAATTTTATATAGTTTTATTGTAGTGTTCTTTAAAGTCCCTGTAAAGCAATAAAGACACATCCCAGTAGAACGTGTTACAACCTATCCGATCAAAGTTCAATTACAGAATTTCCCAAATAATCTTTAATGACAGACGATGAAGGCGTATGTGTTTAATGAGCTAAAACCAGGCTCACTCACAGGTTAGATGACCCTTTTTTATTTTACAACCTGGCAATGAAGATTCATGTCAGCTTAACTGGACCTGTTAGTTCAACATGACTGAGCCACCAGAGACAAAATCCCATTTAATACAACACTGGATGTGCAAACACAGGTTCAGACCACTTATATTATATTCATAATGAGTAAGTAGTTGCTAGACTTCGTGTCTTGCTCTGCATTATGGGATGCCAGCTAACAAGCTAAACTAAAACATGTGCATTGTTTTCTAGGAGCAGAGAGCAGATCAAATGTCACATGAACATTTATGCAGATGAGCATATTTTTGGTTTGACACTATTCATGATCTAAAAGTTAAGGAGCTATTTGAAGCAGGAAGAGTAGCTTTTTTCGCTTGTTGGTGTCAACAGTGGGCTATAAAGGACATCAGATAGCAGTATTTATCTACACTGTAAGACTTGTCAGAGAGTTGGAAAGCAAATAGCAGCTTTGGCACAGTAAAGGATCAAGTACTGACAAGGATAAGTTCTGCTGCTGCGGGCTGGACTTAATTCTGATACTTAATGAGTTTTTGAACCTGTTAATGTTCTCAAACTCTGAGAAACTCTGCTGCTGCTTTTTTAGGGCATGTTTTGCCAAAGCTCTGTGAGTGACCCTGTTGAATTGTGAGTTATTATTTTCTGTTGTATTTTGCTCTCAGTTGTGATCAAATATGCATGGATTTGCCGTTATTACCGCTGCTGTAGCATCTTAAACCAATACAGAAATGTCATGAGTTAACTTGTCACCTTCTGTGTTTAGTTGCCCAATCACTGCAGACAACCTGTGCCAGGGGTATCTAATGAGCAAACCAAGACCAACTCTTACACGTGATCTTGGATGGTTGTTTTATTTCAAGTTTGATTAGATGGTAATTGGTGGATTGCTGGATTGATGGAAAACTGAACAATAAAATCAGTATTGGGCTTGCGATGAATTTCTAATTGTGTATTAAGGGCAGAGTTTTAGGCAAAACAACAGACTAGGGCTCTCACTTTTCCCAAAAAACAAAACACAATATTTTTTAACATACAAGGTGGCCACTGATGCCGGGCGGACACTGTGCGATTTCGAGGGGATTTCATCACGATTTTGGCGTCGCAGACCACGCTGCGTCATCGTGGAAACATCGTAGCGTCGGGATGTCCGGTCGGGAGGTCGTAAGCCGTACAGTGTGAGAACACTCACAAGGAAGGATTAATTGCTGCTACGTTCTAACGATAATGCTGCGACCTCCCGATCAAACTTCTGGCATGTCAGAAATTTTCGCTGTAGCTCGTACAGTGTGAGTGGTGTGACGTCACGATTCTACGATCATTCCACTTCATCATAACGTTATCGGCTACAGATGAGGAATTTGCCGGGGCAGTATGGTGTTTAAAAGCAACATTGGCTGGCTAATGCTAACGTGAAACTATCATAGCTACTGTAAAACAATATATAGTTTAACATTAACGTTACCTCAAGCTCCTGATGAAGGATGGACATCCCATACCGACCACGTCTCCTCAGCCATTCACGTACCCAAATCCTTTTCTTTTTTTTTTTTAAGTTTCAGCGCACAAGACAGCACACACAACTGCAACAACTTGCTGCCTGCTCGCCATCTTGTTGTCAGGCACGCTGTGGTTGTCATAGGAACTAGGAACCTTTGTTTTTCGTTGTTCACACTCGAGCACGTCGTGCCGTCACACGCCGACTAGCGCCCGATAGCGCCCGACAAGTAGTCGTGGTTGTCAATGATCGTGGCTGACAGCAGTCGTGCAGTATGAGCACACATGTCGTGGGGTCAAATGGAGTACGGTGACAAACCCGGTCGTGCAGTGGGGAGCATTTCCCCGACAGTCAGATTTCTAAAAGTCGGTACTAAGATTCAGAAAATGTGGCCGGTACTGACTTTTCTAGACTACCCAAAATGCCGTGAGGTACCGAGCGCCAGATCTGGCCACTTCTTTAGCGTTGTTTTTTTGGCTGTAAATGAGCGATTATCTGGCAACCCTCACACAGTGCTGATCACATCACGAAGAACAATGACACCGCGACATAAGCGGAGGCACACGCACCCGGCTCGTCAACAACGAAACATATAAAAGACAAGCATCCAGACTCGTACAGAGAATTCAAGGTGAGTGCATTTGAATTCACGTGTTATCACTGTTGCTCATATCTAATTACGTTACAATGATGAGATGAGCCCAGCCCATAGTAAATGAGCTGCACGGCAAAATAACTTTAGCGTCAAGTCCAGCCTCGCTGCTACCTCCGCTGCTGCGACTTGTAAAATCATGAAGGAAGAAAAGAGAGGGACAGAAGAGAGAGTCCACAGAAGAAATGGCAGAGAGTTTCCGAGTGTGTGGTCACTACAAGAAGGGACGAAAAAAAACACAGTACAGTGTGTCTGATGTCAAACAGTGTTAGCTTAGTTAGCAAGCTTAGCATGATAGCATGTCATCAATGCTAAAACATCCGGTCTGTGCGTCATGTCAGAGCGGACTTAAGCGGGGCGACACTGGCGATACATCAACAGAAGCAGCTGTGATCAATAACTGAGATATTGGCTAGTAAATAACCTACTTTGATTATGGCTCCGTGTAAAGGCTGGTTCAGAACGTAAATCAATGCGGAGGCTACTTGCCCAGAATCATGTGTATTTTGTTCACATACTTTTCACATCCAATAACTTTACATTTAATTTGATTGCAGAGAGTAGAACAGGAAACACTGACAGTGAGTAGAGGAAGCAGGTGTAGGGAATGCTTTCATATGTTATAGAAATGTACATTAGCTAGTTAAATTATCTTAGTATCTAAGTATGATATTATTTGGTCCTAGTAATAAAGTAAGCAAAATAAGATCATCAATATGGTACAGTAGTAAATGCTATAAGGCACTGTCATATAAAAAGGTTTTTAAAAAGTTTCACCACCATGTCTGTAAATTGCTGCTCCCTCTCTCTCTCTCTCTCTCTCTGTGTTAGTGTTGCCTCTGCTGTTCTCATACAGTCATTAAGCTATACCCAAATCTCAATCTTCTTTTCACAGTATAAGCCAGAGGAGGACAGTGACATGGACAGGCCGGGCAAAGCCAGCGTCAACATACACTGCCAACAAGAACGGACGCTTTCAATTTAAGCATAATATTGTTTGTTGTTCAGACTTTGTTCAAATAAAGGAGTGTGTGTTGAACTACAGGAGTTTTTTTTATTTTTACCATGGTATCGAATGGTATCGAGTATCGAAGAATTTAAGTGGTATTGGTATCGACTACTACATTTCTGGTATCGTGACAAGCCTAAGTGGGAGCATTTCCCCGACAGTCAGATTTCTAAAATCGCACAGTGTCCGCCCGGCATAAAGAAAGAACTTACCCTCCTTTGCTGGCCCGACTGCAACACAGCTGTGAGGCATTTCCATTAAGTAGTTTTACTCTTTGTATTACCCAAGGCTACACCAGTGGCCTACATGTCCTTGCATATCAGTCTTATCATCTTGTTCACGATTGTCTTTTTCCGTGCCTCTGTCAGGGGTGTGTTGTGTAGTGCATGATCACATTGGGTTGAGCACCTGACAAGGCTGGACTGGTAGGTGAAAGAGACAAATGAACCCGAGAATGAGAACTAAGCCAATTAATTTTCTAATCAACACACTGTCTGGTCTCTTTTATTATTTTGCCATCAGCATTAAGCTGCGTTATGCCGACAGTGCTTCCATCGAGTGGCTTTGCTGTCCTCCATTTCTTAAGGTGTACTTCCTGCTGTTGAGGTCAAGTGAGCAACGGATGGTCGTGTTTTCTGTTGAATCGAGCAAATCACAGCCCTTATGTGCAGTAAAACTAGATTTTCAATTTGAATGTATGTTTACAGTTTAAGTATGATTTTTAACCCCATGCTATGATATTCCGAACCCATCGTACAGTCTCACAAAGCTCTGTTTTTAACATAGCATGTTCATTTAAACACTTGTAGTGTGTTTAGGCACAACTTTCAGAGTTTGCTTCGGAGGGACTTGGGGCGTGGGTTGTGCCTTTGGTTTGTTTGACCTATTGTGTCACATTTTGGTGCATGGGTGTATAACACAGTGGACCACAAAACTGCTCCCAGACAAACACACAAAGGCTGTCCTTGACCCATGCTTGCTTTTTACAAATGGGAACACATTCTGCCTGCAGCAACATATGTGTGCTAAACAAGAAGCACACTCATGCATGCACACAATCACACATACACTTACATACTCATGAAGTTGCAAGTTTAGCTTCGGAAGATAAATTTGTAATTTGTTGATAGGTTTTTCATCAGAACTATGTTATGTGCTGTAACAGTCTGGTAGAAGAGATTTATATTCATTTGCATTCAGGCAGCATTTTGTATCTTTTGATTGGCTGTTAAAGGAGCAGCTTTGTTTTATGCTATTAGCATGCTATGGAGCAATCCTGCCAATGAGTCCTGTCTCTGGAGCTCCTCAAACTGCTAAATGGTAGATTAGAGCTTGATGCAAGTAAACATACTTGCGCACACCCCCACACCCCACACGCACACGCAGAGACACAGATGGAAAACCTGTTGTGCAGTTGTGAATATGAACTTTTAATTATATTTAAAGATCATTTTGTCACCCTGCTGTCAAGACAAATAGCAGTCTGGATGTCTGAGCTTGTGTGTGTGTGTGTGTGTGTTGCAGCTTGTGTACATGTGTCAAGTTGTCCTAAAAGGGATTGGTTGTGCATTTGGAAGTTGGATTGCTTAATTGCCCATAAAGCAATTCACCAGCTCTGTCCTTTGGAAAGTTAGCTGTGTTAGCCAATAAATAGCAGTCAGTGGTGCCACTGAAAGACTTGTAACTGCCCCACAGGGTAAAACTGCACAAAAAGTTCAGTTGGCTCAACTAGACACTTCAGTATGATTCTTCACATTTCATTTTTTCTCAAAAACCCTACTATGTTTGTGACACAGCATTTTGGCAATATATCCTTCTGCCCGCTGCTCTTATCAGGTCAGAGTGCAGCAGCACAGTCAGTGGACATGAGCAAAGACAGAACATCGCGTTTGCTGTGCCCATGGTACCCATCAGGACCAGAAAGGTCAAGGATATGCATTGTAACAAAGTCCCACTTTTGACAGCAATGAGCCACCAGGTTCGTGGACATGGGCTCACAGTTCATGCGTCTGCAGCACAAGGTAACTTATGATCTGTCTTACTAACAGTTTCCACAACAGTTTTTTCCATCCCTCTTTCTACCCGTGACACAATCTGCAAAAGTTCTTCCTCCTTCCCCCTGTACTCCATTTCATAAGGATATCTTCCATACTGTTACTATGTCATATAAATCCTGTTTTTTCTTGTTGGAATGCCAAATGTGATTTATAATTTACCAAATGGACAAAAATAC
The DNA here is from genome assembly GCA_036419115.1 of Scarus forsteni. Lineage (NCBI taxonomy): Eukaryota > Metazoa > Chordata > Actinopteri > Labriformes > Labridae > Scarus > Scarus forsteni. The sequence goes on from JAZDUH010000037.1 coordinate 3,071,045, forward strand.
TGGCAAGAATTGCCAGTTCTCCATGGCAGTAGATTGTTCCTATCTGTTAAAAACAGAAGTGTACTTCATTATGCTGGAACATGGGGAAACATTCTAGAAGAACTCCAGACACAATCACATGCAAAGTGAAAAAGTAAGATGTAGGAAACTCAGATTTCAGATATACTGAGCCAATATATTTGAAATGTCATTGCTGACCTCTGACATGCCACCTTCTCACACCTATCTTCTCTTAACACACACACATGCATGCACACACTCACACACAAGTACATAAAGTCAAACTGCCCCGAAGGGCTTTTCTTTCTCGTTTTCTTTGATTCTGTCTCCTGTTCTGCCTTCCATCTTTTATTTCCTCTTCATTTTCTTTTTAGAAATTTCCCTTTCAAGTGAACTCAAGCAAAAAATGAACAATTTTTACTGCCAGTAGGAGGTCTGGCAGGGATGTATGTAGTGTTTGCACATGTGTCTATTTATGTATTCCTGCACAAACAAACAGTAAGTGTTCATATGTGTGCACACAGCTGCACATGAGCCCATTAAAAGAACTACCAGCCATTACATAAAGCCAGCATGCTGCTCACTTTGTTGTATTTGTACTTCAAACTGGGGGAAGCCATGTGTCTCCAGGCGTGTGCTGCTGTTTGTTTTCATCTGCATGGAGCTTTTACACGTGTGTCATAGTTTTGCTGATGGCTTCAGGTGTACCCCCCCCCCCCCCATCACATCAAAGTCTGTATGAAGAGAGTTTGTGCATCTTTGATAGTGCTAACCTCTGTGTTCTCAGGAGAGGAGGCAGAGTTTATGTCTTTGATGGGCCCATTGCACCTTTTTAAGGTCTTGTTTGAGAAGCTCGCTCACGCTGGAGTGGATTGATGTTTTAAAGGGGGCACACTTGCTTTCATCTTTTGTCCTCTATCCATCTCTCTTAAAACTGCTTCTGCCGTTATCTTTCTTACCCTCTTTTGCATGTGCATCAGTGTGTTTATCCCTCTCAGCTTTCTCTGCTCTCTCATTTTTTTCTTGACTGCCTGCCTCTTTCATCCTTGTCTTCGCCTGGTGGATAAGGCAGAGTGCTTGTGTGTTGTACTGTTGCCTGTTTTTAGTGAGATTGCATCGGGGCCAGAGCTAACGGTGCAGCCTGGGTAGCCACTTTGATGTCACCAACAATTTGAGACTGCTAATGAGGAGGTGGATTTTTGTTCTGATTGGAGCCGGCCTTCTTTAAATTACAGCTCAGCCTGTGTTTGTTGATTGTGTTTGGGCTGCCTTGACTTCTTATTTCCTTCTGCCCAGTTAATCATGGTCTCTGCTTGATCTGCTGCCTGTCAGAGCAGCTTCCTTTAAGTAGAGTCAAGACAAGACAGCTGTCTCTGTAAAACCTTGTAGTCTCCTTCGTTTGGGAACATGTAAAGAACAGCTGCTCTATAGCTAAGCCCAAAATGGAGCACTCTGTGTGTATATTAACTTTGCAAAGCTGCTGAAACTGCCTTATTCATTGTCTGAATCACACAGGTCGATCTTGCCAAGCTCCAGTCATGTACAGCTTCACTAGACTAAAAGGTGTACGACCCAGTCAGGCGAAAGAGGCGGGAGCAGCAGACGCAACGACAGCAACACGTTTGAAAACAATGGCAGCTTCTGAAATGTTCTCCGTGGATGCAGCTACAGCTGCAATTTAATCAGAAATGGACTCTGTTTCTTCTTTGAAAGAGGAGTAAGGAATATCACTTAAAGCTTTTCTCATGAGAAATATTTTTGCCCTTCTCACAACCAGGGACCACTGCTGAGAAACTGGGAAAGATGCAGAAATGCTGTGTGAACAATGCTGGTAGCATGGTAGCCCGGAGTCAAGGTTACTCAGCGATACTTGGCAAAGTATACTAACTGAGAGAACTTGATGGGGATTGTCATTGACAAGGTTCATGTCACATTCATTCAGGGTTGCAGAGGGGCTGGAGCCTACCCCAGCTGTAATTGGGCAAGAGGCAGGGTATACTAAGACAACCACTCATGCTTACACTCATACCTAAGGGCAATTTAGAGTTACCAATCAACCTAATGAGTATGTTTTGGTCTGTGGAAGGAAGCCGGAGTGCCCAGAGAGAACCCACACATGCATGGGAAGAACATGAAAACTTCACACTGAAAGGACCTGCCTATACCAACAAACCAGCGACCTTCTTGCTGTGAGGCACGACACTACCTGCTGCCCCACCATGCTAGCTGGTTCATGTCACATATAAGTGGTAAATGATACATTCGTGTTGTGTAATTTTGTGTATGACAATAGTCTAATGACTGAAACGTAGTTTAAGTTAATGGCTAACAACAGGTTCCAGCTACTATGTCATACTGTGGTCTGTGCTGAGTGTGACGAGCAGGAAGATTGTCCAATCACCAACTGCTGTTATTTTTTAAGGTGCCGCCTCTGAAACCATTTTCAAATAGCTTTCCCAGATGGACTACTGGTGATTTTAAAGTTATTTCTGCCACAGAGAAATAAATGTTTAATAGTTTTGGTAATTTAAAGGTATATTATTCTAATTTTTTTTACAAGTTATACTTATCCCAGATTTCCCCAGAATACAATTACAGTAGTTTAAGGGGTGTCCTCATGTGTGGGAAGTGGCATATCCACTAATGATGTCATAAGGGATCTTTTTTATTGTGAGACTGCCTAATATGAGAATTTTTTTAGATTAATTATTCCTTTCAGGGATAAATTAAACATGAAACAATGAAATGACCAATAATAAATACACCTCTCAAGCTGCCTAGTAATGCAAACAGCCAAACAGCCAGGCACATAGTAATTGAATGCATAGGTGTCAAGACACGGTCAAGACAACCTGATGAAGTTCAGACCAAGCACCAGAATGCTGAACATGCCATGGTGGTTGGCGTCAGACAGGCAAGAATGAGTTTTTAAGAAACTGCTGATCTACTGGGGTTGTCTTGCGTAACCATCTTTGAGGTTTATACAGAATGCTCCAAAAATAATAATAAAACAGAAAATATACAATAAAACATGCAGCAATTTTGTGCAAAATAGGCTTGTTGGTGCCAGTGGTCAGAGGGGAATGGCCATTGGTTTAAGGTGATTGTAATATCCTCCCCTCACTCAAAGGCAGAGCTGTAGTTGTAAATAATTAAACTGAAAGACACTGTACTTTACTGGAAGGGCCAGAGTGTCCTCTATGTAGCACAACAACTTTTAGCCAGATGTTTGTGAAGATTTTGGAAAAAAACTAGGGAAATTTGCGCTCTGTACAGAACACATAATTTTGCTGGGTCCTGGGGGGACATGGAAGCAATTTGTGCATATTCTGTATGCATATGGTTCTATTAGAGAGAGCATGGCACTTATTTAGAGCCAGAAGCCAACATAATTGGAAGATTTGAAATTTTGTCATCCATTCTGAGAAACAGGATCTTAAATCAGAGTAGCCACAGTAATCCAACCATATTTCTAAAAACACACAGATGAACTTTTGAGGTGAAAACATCTTTTGTCAGAACTTTTCAGTGATGAGAATTGACTTTATTTAAACTGTTAACAAGAAGTGGAACGAATGATCAATGTGGCAGTTTTTCTGTGGGCTACATGGTGGTTCAGTAGTGCCCTCACCTCAAAACAAGAGGGCTCCTGGGGCTTTTTTGTGTCTGCATGCTGTCCCATGGACATGTGGGTTTTCACCAGGTAATTTAGTTTCTTCCAAATCTCCAATATTTCATTTCAAAAATAGCACGTCTTTCCTCTTATATACTACATATTCTATCATGCATGCCACTCTGATTAACTTTCCTTTTCTTTTATTCACATCATAGAGATAATTTACAATTTATTTGGTGCTTGTAGCTTGATTTGATGAATTGTTTCACTCAAGGGTTCAAGCTTAGCTCCAGTTTCCACATGTCACCATGTCCTTGGGCAAGACAACTAACCTCTTACTGCTGCACCAGAGGCATAGAAATGGACATGAAACAGTGTGGAAGTGTTAAGCTGGGTACACCCTACAGGATTTTTGGCCGACTTGGATCCCTGCTGTTGACGTAACTTAGCAAAGACCTGATGATCTGGAGCTCCATAAGATTATCTTAACTGATTATTGTGTGGTGTGAAGAGTGTTAAGAGTCATTTTGCCTTTTTGGAAGAGGATCAGGGCAACCCGGACCTGAAATCTTAAATATTAACCCTGCTCAGTGTTCACAAGCCTGAAATCATCGTGTATGGAGTAAACAGAGGACAGCTGAGCACGCCATGTGTGTTTTGTCACATGATAGAACAAAGCTTGTCAGGGGGCAAGCTGGCTGGAACAGGAAGCAAATGCAAGATTACAAACCAGGCGAGTAGAAACCCTGGCTGTTGGTGAATGAATCAGTTGGTGTGTGCTGTCCTATGTCTCTCTATTTGTGGCACACCACAAAACACAAGCTCAAAACTGATAAAGCTGTTATTGTTTGTTCTATGTGTAGGATGTCACACACTTTCAAAATAGTTGAAGATTTCAGAAATCTTTATGTGTACCAGGCCTGATTCTTGACAACACATCTAAGTATGTACTTTAACCAGCAGTGACTGAATGGGTGTGAATGGAGGGGTGTGACCTGTGGTGTAAAAAGCACCTTAAATGGTCAAAAAGTTTGGAGAAGTGCCATACAAGCCAGGTCCATTCGCCTTTTCATGTTATGCAGGACAAAAGTGGTTGTTTAAAGATACATTAGTCAGGAACCAAAACCAGAAAAGTGTGTTTTTATGTTTTTCTTCTTCTCACCTCAATTGTCTTTCTCTCTTCTCACCTCATTTCCCTGTCGTATATTTGTTCTTGTTACCAGCTGTGCACCGCCTCTTTCACCTGCACACATGAGCCATTTGTTTGAATTCTGTGATTGTGGGGGATGATAGTCACCACTTTACTCTTTTGTCTGCTTTTTTAAATCCGTGACCTGGATTTTTTTAAGTGGCTCATCAGTAACAACAGACTTTCTTCCAGACTTTTTCTTCCTCCGTCCGACTTTGTTGAGCTAATCTGCCAGAAGACGCCATTTAAGGCAGTTCACAGAACATGAAGACAAAACAATACTTCAAACAGGAAATCCTTATTTTTGTGCCTGAGGCCTCATGGAGGAAATAAAATCTAGATCTGGGCCTTAAGCCTTTTCATGTAACAGCCAGAATTTTAATAAGCGACTTTTAGGCACTTTATATTTATTCATATGTCAAATTTGCTCCCAGTTTTCACAGTGGCGGACTCTGGCTAAAGATGTCTTTGGTCTGGTGTAAGACTTGGGTGATATGTACAAGGGCTGCTATCCTTTTCTTTGCCTCAGTCAGACCCATGAGATTAGATACTTAACATACTGTATGTTTTTCAATCTATTTTAAGTTAATGCCATTTTGGCATGGTGTCTTGTGTTATTGCAGACCTTTCAGAATCCCTTAAGGATCCTCATAGTGAGAGCAGTCAGTGGAGACTAACATGAGTTTGATCACTGCATCCAATAAGCCCGGACTGCATGTCATCTCTATTCCGACATCCTCAGAGACAGAGCTGAAGGTCAGGCTCATGTTCCTTTCAATGGAAGTGATATTATGGAAGTGCTTCTACAGCTCTGGGATCAAAGATGTCACAATTTTTATGATCCAGAAAGTTTTGATTCATAACAAACTACTTCAGAAAAATGCACCTTTATCATTACATATTTTCCTTTTTGTCTCCCAAGGCTCTATCTAGGTATGCACCCAGGTGGAAAATTTCAAGTCCAGAGAATTAAAGTTGTGCTTAAGTCAAAAAGTCCAAAGATAAGAAACTTTTGAAAAATGGTCATATGAATAAATGTTGTAGGTTTTCAGAGCGGGGTGTAGTTAACACTTCCATCTGACCTGGTTCACCTCTCAGATAAACATTCATATTTTGGTGCTGAATGTGGTAACTACTAGGTCTATTTGATTTCAACCTGACACAGCCAACGCACAACTTAATGCTGCCATACCTTGCTGTTCCTACAAGACCAATTCCATTGTGATCCTTCAGTGCTCTTCAGTTACAAGGAGACATTTTGGCAGCAATGGGAGATATTGTCTGGCAGCAGCATTGCGGCTTGGATTGTGTTTGACCAGGATTATTATTCTGGATCCAAACAATATGTACAGTGTCTGGCCCAAAAAAAAAAGTCACCACCTGGATTTATCTAGGCAAATGTGTTCAAGCCTCCTTTTGGAGAATTACTGCAAGGGCAATTATCTTTCAGCTGGCATAAAGTTATTTAACACCAGCTGATGCAGCGAGTTGCTTCTCACATCCATTGGTAGATATGTTAGTCTGTTTAAGAGGGTCATATCATTGGCATGCATCAAGCAGAGAAATCATTTAAAGAAATTGCAGAAACCACTAAAACTGGGTTAAGAACTGTCCAACGCATTATTAAAAACTGGAAGGATATTGGGGAACCATTGTCTTCAAGGAAGAAATGAGGTCAGAATAAAATCCTGAATGATCATGATCAGCGAATCACTTAGACATATGGCCAAATCTAATCGAACAAAAACAACAGTATAATTCAGGTGTATGCTTAATAGTGAAAGTAAGAGCATTTCCACATGCACGATGCAAAGGGAACTCAAGAGACTGGAACTGAGCAGCTGTGTAACCTTAAGAAAACCACTTATCAGTAAGGATAACTGGAGAAAAGGGCTTCAGTTTGCTAGGGAGAATAAAGATTGGACTCTGGAGGACTAGAAGAAGGTCATGTGCTCTGATGAGTCCAGATTTACCCTGTTCCAGAGTGATGGGAGCATCAGGGCAAAAGGAGAGGCAGGTGAAGTGATACACCCATCATGCCAAGTACCTGCTGTCCAAGCCTGTGGGGGCAGTGCTATGATCTGTGACAAATCTTGTGACATTGCAGAAGCTTTTTGAAACAATGCCACAGTGAATTCATGCTGTAATGAAAGCTAAAGGTGGACAAGCGAAATATTAGAATGTGTGACATTGTGTTTTGGTGGTGACTTTCTTTTTGGCTTGGCAGTGTAAATAATATTATTAAGGTTCAGTTTAACCAACTTGTAAATATGGTGCTTGCTTTTTATTTATGCAACTTTAACGATTTTATTTAACTAACTATGCACATCCCCAAATCTACCTGCATATAGAGCAGGTTGAAGGGATTAAGCCTTGTAATTTTGTAGTACAATGAAAAAAAATACAAAAAAAACTGGAGAGTTGAAATATCAAGGTTAAAAATTGTAGATCTTAACTTATTGTGAGAGGAATAGTGTTCAGTATTGTTGCTGTTCTGCAACTTGCTGCTCCGCCCAGCTCATAAACTTCTCTTGATTTCTGCTACTATACATTAAGGACTCTTTTTTTTTTCAAGCAAAACCAGTATATTCTGTCAAGGATATTCAGATAACCAACATGCTCTTATGATTCCATGCCCCATGTTTCTCTTTGTAAACAGTACATCAAGTGCTTTAACTGCACAGGTGGAGAAATGGGTGATTCATGTTATAAATTGATGAGTAATTGACTCAAAGGCTATGCGAGCCACATATTTATCTCACTTGATGTTGAAAGTAAAAGTAAATCATTTCAATAATGTAAATAGATGGATGCTCCACAATCTCTACTTTGTGACACAGTTTAAATGCTCTGCTGAATGAGAAAAGGCACAGAAAATAAAGAAAGTCCTTGTGGCACTTAATCAAAATCCCTCTTTTCCTTGTCAGTGCTGACGCGAGCGACAGAGAGGAAAAGAGAAGCTGGGCCTCAAGGGAAAACCCTCAAACCCCTTTGTGCAGGTTTCAAGCTGTTCTTTTGAGGGCGCCTGGGATACCCACATATATGATTTCATGAAGTTTTTGTCACTGATACTTGAACAAGTCATGTCCAGTTTGGACATGGTGTAAGGGGAAAGTCTCTTGAGCTTTAGCCCCTCAACAGGTGGAGGTCACTGCCCCAGTAAAATGATCACAGATGTTTGAAAAATACTTATATTGGCTCAAAGAAACAACTCAAGCATGGCTTTTTGGACAAGGACTAGTGTTTTGACGTGTGGTGTATCTTCCATGGAGTCAATAGCACACTGGTGCACTGGTGTGGATACATAGACTACTTATAGATAGGACATTTCTCAGTACAGCAAAGTTAATATTAAGATTTAAAAAATGAATGAAAGCTAGTTATTCACAAAACTGAATTTGCTGAAGTTCACAAGCAAATGTGAATGTGAAGAAATTGTGTATCAATGTTCTATCTGATATTGTTTAAATAGTAGTAGTTATTAGTTATGAATTAAAACCCTAAAGAAGTTAAAGCCTGTGATTATTACAACCCTATTTTAAACAGATAGAACAGCATCTGCCAAAGTCAGCTGGATGCATGTGTGGTAACATCCATATAAACATATTCCACTCATACACAAATACACAAACACACACTAGAGCTTGTTAGAGCACACTTCCTCATATGCTTCTCCTACTGGTCTGCCCATTTTGATACATAATACATTACAACAGAGACCAAGTGGGCCTCCTCCTCCCTTTTACCCATCACTCTCTCTCCCTTCCTCTCTCTCCGTCTCTCCGGCTTTTCTCTTCATCCCAGTTTTTCCTCCGTCATCTACTTTAGTGTGTTTCTCCCTCCTCCCCCATCAGACCCTGTCTCTCTGTGTCTTGTACTTTCTTACTGTACTGTTGATATTGTTAGCTCCAAGCAGTAATTGATTCATCGAGGTACACTGGCTGCCCTTTTCCCAAAAATGGAGGGATGGCTGGTGGTCGACAGGGAGTAGAGAGGAGGTGGAAGAGTTAGGGGAGGTGTGATGGATGACAGGCAGAGAGGATCCTCTGAGATCTGAGCCTGTGAGCTAAAAGAGATTACACCTTTTAATGAATGTTGTTTGTACAGACCTCAGAGGACGTGTTTACAAAGTTACTTTTTGTGCTCAATTCTCAGCTGTCAGAAAGTGATAAGAATGAAGTGTCAGCCAAACAGTCTGACAGATTTGAGTTCAGGGGTGATGAAATCTGGGTTTGCTTCACAGTGAAATATTAAATAACAATCCTTTTTAGTGGTCATTTATTAATGCTAATGGTGCTCTAATGTTACTAGTGTTCGTGAAGACTTTTCATCTTATAAATATATGACATTATATCGTGTGCTTGTCGTCCTTTGTTATTAAAGTTGAAATATTGGTCTCTAAAGTGTAAATACCATTAATAAACTCAGCTGATTGGGTTATTCCATTTTTCTGCCAATTTTTCTGGTAACCTCCAACAATTACTTTCCATATATGGCACAAATGACCTCATTTGTGATTTTGAGTTAAAGCTCAACATTCCTGTGAGCTTTCCAAAAGAGTTTTGACAAAATCAAAGGGTATTAGGGCCCTAATTTCGTGGCGCAGCCCAGGGAGCGCAAGCCTGGCGCACCCCGCGCAGTGTTAATTTCGTCCGGCGCACCGCCGTGCGCTGCCAGTTTGACAATTTGATAGATCGTCTGCGCAGAGATGGGTGTGACGGCGCACCAGGGGGAGGTGCTGACAGATTCAGGTTGGCGCAGTGACAATTTCGTGCCAAAAAAACATGCGGAAGGTGCCCTGAAAGCTCGCCAGCTCCAACCTGGTCTATTCTCAGCGCAGGGCGAAGCGCACCCTCCGCAGCTGTAATTTGGTGACAGGCGCACATGTGCGCACATGTCAACAAACCCTCAGAGGCAGGTATCCAGTGTGTCAGGCACATTTTAATGCAATAAGCAGTCACATCAATCACTATTTAATGTAACCGTCTGAACCAGCATATACATTTGTATCTATATTAATTGTCCCATCACATCTGATGTCGGATTAAAGCCGTTTGTCATAATGGAAACTTCACCTGACGGCAGCTGGAAGTTTGATGCACATCTTACAAGTCAACAATAAACACCCTTAACATCTGGTACTGAGTATATATCTGGCTTCTCTCATTTCATTAAATTCAAAGAAAAGAGGGAGAAAAAAGAGATTAAATGTATGTCACTCAGGATTTACCTGTGATTTCCCATATTGCTCTATTTTAGTCTTTATTTTTAATGTGATCTAAAAAGATGTAGTACATTATTGTAAGGAGGATGAGGCAGAGACACTGGGAGAGTATACAGTATATCACTAAAGGCTCTGGTATTTGGCAATCGCAAACCAGGAGTGCAGGTGAACACAGCATTATGAATGGAAAAGCCATCTGCTGTGTAACTGTCTCTTAATTTTTTACTCCTATGACAAAGGAACAGATTACATCTGTCCCGGGAGCTGGCCCACGGTGAGGCGCTTTGTGGCCTCCGATGCGCGCCCCGCTGTCCATTCTCCAGCTGAAGGGATGGCGGCTCTGACTGTCTCTGCTACCGGGTCTTTCCAGCACACTGTTTTCGCGGTGGCAGGGATCATTCAGACCAATCAGTCGCTGTGCCTCGGCTGCAGCGCATTTAAAGGCAAGGAGAGCCGGTCATTTGATTGGTGAAGACAGCACTCGGCTGTGTTAAACCCACTTATGCCTTTTTTCCTCCCTCTCTGCCACTTGCGCTGAGGGGCAGGGATGGAGGCGTGGATGCGCCTCTCTGCGCCTCTCTGCTCCTCTCTGCTCCTGGAGTGCGCCTCTCTTGGAGCTACAGAAAACTTGCAAAGTGCGCTGGTCACACTCTGTCCGCGCGGCGAAGGCCTGCGTAGGGCAGGTACGCCTGCGCTTGTGCCTGGTCTACGAAATTTGAGCCCTTAGTCTTAATTTGACACATTGTCACATAAATATCAGATAGGACAAACTGATCCTGTGAAGACATTTTACACCAAACAAGGTCAACTTCTCTAAGACATCAGAAAGTACCTGAACATATTTTTCTGATTTTCAGTCGCTTCACAATTTTTCAACTTGCTTATTTTATTAATCTGTTGGGAAAGACTGCTGAACATGTTGAACTCAATGTCACAGCCTAGATAAAAGCACCTGATCTCAAGGAGGATGACATCTTTTGGTTTTCACAAGGTGTCTACAGGGTTTCAATTATGTCAATGCCATAAAACATTCTGTTGGCATCCCAATGGTTTACTGGGGTTATCATTGGCTCTTGTGTGAAAAAGCAGGCATTTACTGGTTTTTATGGTCAACAATGTCAAAGCATAGCTCTGATTTAATGCTGTTGAGACAAATGCTAATATCAATTTTTCTGGTGTTTCTACTTTTTCTCGAAGTCGCACAGACACACACACTGGACACTGCGCAGTTACTGTCATATTGTGTTATATTAATCCACACTTGTCTGTCTCCTGCCAGTCATCGTTACTCCTTTGACTTGGTTTAGGTTCATTGTGAGTATTTGTGATAAAAGCATTACCTCCTTCAATTAGCAAGACATCTAGAATTTATTGGAAAGCCAAAAGACAGTTGTTATGGTTACATTTGCTAATTGTTATAGATTTCTGTCATATATTGATTCCTGATTCCTAAATATTAATCCAGGGCAGCATTCTCTATGATTAGAGCTGTGAGTAGAGAGATGTCCTTAACATCAGATATTTTTTTTCATCTTGTTCACAGATCTCTCAGTTGAAAACAGCTGAAATTTTGAAATAGCACAACACTTATTAATCTCAAGTCTCGTTTGCCGACCAATCACAATAAAACATAGGCCAGATCGGTGGATGTCTACCTTGTAAACACAATGCTTGAGAAGAGTCATCCTACTTACATCTTTGAGGGAACATTGTCCTGGTGTTCAGCATTCATTAGCAATAAGACAACATTCTCTTCACCTTTGTGTGTTTTGATAAAGATATGAGTGGGTGAAGGAAAATATGGGGCACACAGAGTGACTTTAAATGGCCTTACAGAATTACAGAGAGGAGCAGGATTACCTTTTGTAATAAAGCAATATTAAGTGCTGGATAGAGGTGCTCTAGAAATGATGTTAAGAGTGCTGCCAGTGCAAAATTTGGTGGCTGTGACACAGACCCTAAGGGTAAAGTACTGTATGTATTTATGCGCATGGATATTAGATTGCGAGAAGGGTACTGCAGCTCATGATAAATCAGGCATAGTTAAAACCATCTGCCTTTTAGATCAGTTACACTGATGTTTACAAGTCATCATGAAATATTAAGTCTCAAACTGTTTTTTTTATCATTTTATCATTTTAATCACTTAAAAAGTAGATGCATAAATACACAATCTTTTTAAACAGGAAGAGTTGTATAGTTTTCTACAGGTCTGACATTTCCATCCTCGCACATACCAAGATGTGGGATCGATTTTAAAATCACAGCTGAAAATGTCTTTATGGTCATCCTTTCTGGCAGAGCAAAGTCAGCTTTTACTTAAATTATATAGTATAAAAAAATGCTCTCTTTTGTTAACTTCAAAACAACTTCTAAGTGGTGGGGGGCATATTGATTACAGGAAGTCCGTTTATTAGGGAACAAAAACATATACAGTTTTCTGTAATTAATTCATGTTGATTATATAATCAGCTCCAACATGCATTGAGTGACTATTGATCAGTGCTTATAGATTGCCTGTCCACACATGGAAACAGCACTGCTGTCGAGGATGCAGTGTGTTTGTACAGAAGTGTAGAGGCAGCTGAAATTCATTACTGTGCTTTCAGGGATCTACAATCTGTGGGACTGTCAATGAGCCTAACAATGCTGTTTGACCATGAACTGGTCATGAGTCAAGTCTGTGTAAACTTTGAGTGTTACTTTTATTTTATGATTTGTAAAATAAAATGATTAAAGTGGTGCACAACATTTGATTTTGGCCATTATCCAACATGCCAATATTTCTGAACTCATTATTGCTGATAACAGTGGAGATATTTTTGTCAAGAGCAGAAAGTCTTTTCATCATGAAAGTCAACTTGTTGCTTTCATTGGGAGAAATTGATGTAAAACAACAAAAATAACATTTCCGTCTGAAAAACAAAAAGTTTTGATTTTTAAACTCGCTAAACCATGCAGTGATAAGATGGTGGAGCATATAAGCAAAATATGTGGCCAATATGTAGAGCTGATTTTTCAGCTTCAACGTCAAGCTTTCAACGTCTGCAAACTTTTCCATGTTCATCGAAACAGAAATTCAAACTCAATATCTTCCCAAATGATATTGCACCGTTAATATCAACATTTCTAACAATATAGTTGGCACAACAGTTTTTTGGGTTTATATTTGCATAAAAAGTTGATCATCGGTATCAGAAGATTTGACCGTTTCTGCTGATATTTATAGCCAATATATTGTCCCTATATGTCTGCCAAACAAATTTTGTATATTGGCTGTAATGTCACAGGATACTTCACCATATCATTCCTGAATGTCTACATTTAGAAGAAGACATGATATAATTTATTCAAAACAAATGATGTCTTTCTTGTTTATGATTGTGTTTTACTCAGGTGGACTGTCATGATTAGAGAAGTAGATCAATTTTGGCATGTGAGAGATCAGTGTCAATGTTCTTGACAATACTGTATATGTATCAATATTTAGGGCTGGGCAATTAATCGAAAAATAATCGAAATCGACATTTAGAACCTATAATCAAAGTAATTTTACTGATGACGATTATTTTGATGATTTTCCCTGTGTAAGTCACGTGACCATGTTCACTTTCGCCAAGAGTGATGGACGTGCTGCCAACATGGAGGAGACAAGCGCCAATCTATCAGAGGAACTTGTAGCTATTAAAAAATACCATCTCAATTGTTTGGGCACATTTTGTATGTGTAAATACTGCAGGAAGACCGTGGCGATGACCATTGGTATCACCACTAATGCGTTCCAGTATATCATAAAATAATCGTTCATTAATCGTTATCGAGGTAAGACCTTCAATTAATCGTGATATTTAGATAAGGCAATATCGTCCAGCCCTATTAATATTTCTGTTGATGTAAATGAGGTGAGAACATTAGCCATGCCTAATCATAGATTTCCCCTGTAAATCTGTGTTTAGGCTTCTTGTCTTAAAATCTACTTAGGTGTTGGGTTTTGACATGCCTGTAAACTCTTCTGTTTCAGCACAGGCTGTTTTGGAGCGAATCCTCATGAGTTGTGTCTAAACATGGCCCTCTCAAGAACTGGACGTATGGTTAGCATGTCTTTGCTGTGCTCTTATGTCACCTTTGGTTGTATAGGCATGCCTAGATTGCTCTTTTGAGTGTAGTTGCCTGTGGGCAGAACAAAAAGCTGGCTCTGGGAGTTTATGCATTTGAAGGAGACGGCATATCCCGAATGGCATCATGAGGGCAAAATCTTGAAACAGATTGTTTGAGCCCATGCTTTTCAAAAGGTGATGCAACCTACAGAAAGAGAGAATATATTTCTTCATGTTGGGGGTTTCTAGATAGACCATCAACCAGAGATGTTGTGCACTTTTTCCCTCTCAATACCGATACTTGTGCTGGGGGTATTGGCTGATACCGAGTACTGTTCTGACACCAGTATGTTATAAAAAAAAATCATATAATGCCTGCAGGACTGCGATAAGATTATCATTATGGTAAGGCCTAGCATGGGTTAAAGCCATTGTAAAACATTAATAAAAACAGCAATGATGCAACATGATAGTGCTCGTTAGCTTACCAAGCCTCATGTCAACCGAAGAGTGTCTGTTGTGTCTGTGTCACAATGATGATCAATTCCTTCAGGTCCCTGCAGGTTGCAGCACATCGCTACTGCTTTAAGAGCTGTGAAGAAGAGCTGTGCCAGAGTAACAGTGCTAAACAGTAAATAGATTACTAATTTAATCAATTATGTGGTATCGGAAGGTACCTGTACTCCAGTACTCGCCAAAACCAACACCAGCATTTTCGGCAGTATCAGAGCAATTTCTGATACTGGAATTGGTATCAGAACGACTCTAGCATCAACAATTTTTTTTTATAAAAACCATTAACAAGTATAATTTGCATAAGGTGGAACCCCATGGATTCTGAGAGCCCTTACAGGGTATATGTGAAACAATACACAAACCCAGAAGAGTTGTTTGGATTAGGTGGCCCCATACCTTCATATTTATTTGTAAAACCTCTTTGTAACATTTAATAAGATTTCAGTATTCATTTTTCAAATCTTCTCCATATTCTAGCTGATTTGTAGTAAATCTGAGGTCAGGAAATGCTTTTCTGTTTTGCAACTTCCTTCCCAAAAGATTTAGAAGTGAGATTGTTATTTAAGTCTTTTCTGCTTTGCTTTTCGGCATCCTCGAATAAATGTTCTTTTTATTTCATCCTCTTTTGTATCCATCCAACAATAAAACCTTTCCAGAGCTATTTTTACCCTCAGTATGAGTAGGATCATTTGGGGAATAAGGCCAGAGGAGGATAATGAATATTTGTACTCTGTGTTTAAAGGTCAAAATATAAACAAGCATATCACCCAGGGTGCATTTATGGGGAATAGTGAGGTGCCCTTTGATAAAACCTTGTTTGGAAAGACTTTGTTTTTCTTTGCTAGAGGCATCAATATAAGAGGCTCCTCTGAGGGATTGTGCTGTAGTTATGAATCTAGTCATTAAGTTTTTATGGCACATTTATTGAATTGTTGTTGAGTTGCACATATTTCTTGATAAAAACCTGTTGGGTACCAGCACTGCGAGTGAGACAAATCCATCAGGGTGTGTAATGCACTGTTTGTCAGATGGCAGTATGTATTCTTGAAATAGCAACATATTAAAGACACAAGGTAGCATTTTGGTCATAGTTTTTTGTTATTTTGCTTTGGTCTTTACTCCCTCTGCCTGGTGTAGCCCCTGACAGAAATATTGTTTCAGTAGTAGACCACCATTTACAAATCTCTGTGATTTAAAATGATAGTCATAATGTCCATCAGAACTGTAATTGAAGTGTAAAAATATATTCTTTCAATTGATGCCTGTCAGCCAATCAGACACAGGAATTCTCTGTGGTCATGGGTCACTGGCCCTTAATGGTCATAATAGATGTGATGTGGAAAATTGGGGTATTTGTTAAAGCTGATGGCATTGCAGGCTGACCATTATAGTATATTGTCCAATAACAGCCACTTGGCCCAGACAACGGCTGAATTGTTTCCTGTCACAATGTGTGTTTGTGTGTCTGTTTTGGTGTGTCTGTCATCAGCTTCCAAACAGACCACCGTGCACAAATCCATTAAAGAGGAGAAGAAACCTAATTGAGTGAGAGCAAGGCATCAAAGTAAACACAGTGTTTGCTTCCTGAATGGACACCTGTCCATCCTGCACAGGCGTGACAGAGTTTATCTCTGTAAACATGACTCACCTGATGTTCATGGGATCAAGCTTGAAAGGATTTTATTGGTCAGATACAGAGCCTTCAGTCCATAATATCAAGGCTTAAACTCATTTTATCCTGTGTACTAAAAAGACATGACTGTTCACTGACCTGAAACTTTCTGCAGCACATATGGGAGCAGTGAACCACCCAATCCAACAGCAGGCGCTCCAGGAGCAACCTGAACATCCATGCTCTCTTGACCTCAACGAAAGTAAGCACAGTGAGAGAAAATTGAGGACAGAAAAAGCAACTCTGTGAAGCACTTTAGGCTCTACACCGCTTATGACCAAGAAAATGATGGCTGTGTGCCCATTGTGAACAATGTAGCTGGACCACTCCTCATCTAAAATAAATCTGTAGGCCCATTTATTTGCCTTACACCCACAACAGTCCAGTAGCGCCTCAAGTGCCAAACCTGGTACAACTGCATTTTCTTCAGCAGGCCCCACCAGTGGCGTGAAAAAAAGACACAAGATACCGAGATCCATATGCAAACACTACTGGCTTTTGAACAGCTAATATTTATTGCAGCAATAAGAAAGTAAAAAACACTTTTTAACCAGGATATTGTACTCCTTTGTCATCTTTGCACCCATCCATCATCCATTATCTTTACAGCTTATCCTATACCAGCTGAGAATTTGCGAGAAGCCAGGTACACCCTGCACTGGTTGTCGGCAGGGCCACATAGAGAGACAGACAACCATTCATACTCATACGTATCTAAGGGCAATTTGGAGTCACAAGTTAACCTTATGAGCATATTTTGGGAGAAAATCCACATATACAGAAGGAGAAAATGAAAACTCCACACAGAAAGGCACTGACACATAGGAGACATTCACACTGCTCTGAGCTTTTTACTACAGAATACTCAACAAAACATAGTTTTTCTTTAAGTCAGTTGATAAAATAGTCAACCAGTCAGCCGTAATAATATTAATGTCTCAAATTTACTAAAAATGGTTCTTGGCTGGTTCTTGGCTCCTCTCTCGATTTACGATTTTAATCAATTTTTCCCTCCCTAAAAGAAACAAAACTCCCAGTGATATAAAAATGAAACAAATCAAGTTTTGCCTTGATGATGTCTAAATGTTTCCCTCTTAAAGTCAAAGTCTGGGTCATAAAAGGTTGATTATGTAGTATAACATAGGCAGGTTTGTCTACATAAACACTAAAAGGCTGAGGTATTTTTACAGTATTAGCATTAAACTCTCTGATCAATATTTAATCTACTTAAATAACAAATACAAGCCTATAAAAGTGCTTTTGCAAACCCTCTAAGGCCGACCATCATGAAAATTGATTTTTTTTTCAAAAATTGAAACTACTTACAATTGGACTAAGGTAAGAAAAAAAATCTCGATTCGTTATTTTTTAAATCTTCTGCAGAAAATTAATTAATGAATTCGAATTCATCGTTTTAATCTCTAATTGTCAGGTTGATTTTAAGCTGGTTGCGTTTGTGTCTTTAGCACCTAGTGATGGCTGAACATGCTTCAAAGAAGACTCGAGGGCAGTGTCATGAATATATAAAAGATAACAAGTGACCAGTGAATTTTAAAGCACATTTTTTTTACAGTTGTCATCACTGATTTATGATGCCCTCTCTATCTGCCTGCACTCCCTTCTTTTCATCCATGACAGTGAATAATAATGAATGGCAGTGACGGTGTAAAATGTCAGGCCTTTGCATATCAGTGAACTGTCCCTTTGAGAGAGCTAATGTTGACAAATGACTGGGAGCAGAAGGCATTCGAACACACTATTAACCTCTGAAATGTCATTGTGTTTGCGTGGTCCAGTCCTCTGTGAGAGCTTTTGAGTATTTGTGAATGTGCTTAGAGAAAAATGTGTGTGAGCAAGTCTTTAACGTGCCATTGGAAGGGTTGTGTGACGCTGTTACCCTTCATTGACCCTAATTAGATTGCTGTCATGTCATTTTAGCTGCTTTTTCTTCAAATGCCGTCACACATCACCATAATAATGTCACATGCTGTAGCTCATGTTCTTACACTAATGTAAAAAGTCATGCACACATTATTCCAGGAAAATGCCGTTTCTGTCTTTGTGCATCAATTGAAACTTAAATTGAGCAAGTTTATTTTTTTTGCCATTTTGTATCTTTTAATTTGTCTTTGAGATCTGTTAGCTGTAGCTGTTCTTTGACTTGTTGCTCATGTTATGAATATCTGTTATATTTTTTCGTACTTTTTTTTGTACATCAGTGATTCTCTGCTGCTGGGTTGAGACCTTCAAGTAGGTCGCAGAGCTTTTCTATAGGTGAGCAAATTCTTACCTAATGGATAAAATTTGGCAAAAATTCTGTAATGTATCGAAACCCTGAGTTGACATATTCATAGCTTATTTTTTTACCAGTTTGCTGCAATTATATACAGTATATCAATTTTAGTCATTTTCTCAAGATCTCCACTAGTCTATCCCATTATCTTAGTATGAAACTCAGTTTCCCCCTAGTTTTATGTATATTTCTTTCGATCTTTTTAAAACAGCTATCATTACTTCAACTGAAATAAAGTGTACGTACCATGGATGTATTATAAGAACTGGATAGCGTGGCTCCACCTTCCACCATGTAACGGATTTGAAGCCAGAATATCCCCCGTCAGGGCGCCGCCATTGTGCAGCCAGCAGAGAATTTGGGCCCTAATCTGGACGCAGCTGTCGTAAACGGTCGCAACACTCCGCAGCATACGCCGTACACAATCATTGTGAAGCTGCTGTAAAAGTTTCTTTTTTATTAGTTATTAGTAAATCTAATAACTAATAAAAAATAAACTTTTCAGAAAAAAGAGGACTTGGAAAACACGCAGCCCAATAATACTTTCATATCACCACAGCATACAGATGGGAGAAATATTTCTACGAAGTGTATTAATTTTTTGAAGTTTCACTTCGGCCCGTCCAGATGAATGGGGAGACGGAGATTTGACCTATACTGCAGCCAGTCACCAGGGGGAGCAGTTTTCGTGGAGGCTTCAATTTGAGTCCAGTGTCATGGCGTCCATGTTTTTTACAGTCTATGATACGTACGCATGTATAGATTCACTTTTTGACCAGGTTTGATTTGTGATTTGAATTTCATTTAAATAAAAGAAAAGAGATAATTTGTCATCATGCTCAACAATTCACTGATTAATTCCTTTCACTTTTTTCTGCATGTCAAGCAAATAATTTGTTTTTTTCAGGTCATGAAGAAACAAATATTTCTTACCTAGGAAAAAAGCAGTAATACTTAAAAAACTAGAAAAGCACTCAGAGAGCGCAGACCTCCGCCAGCGCCACAGTCCTCACCTATATTGGGATTTTCACCATAAATTTTAGTCCTACCTTTATTTCACTGAAATGTTTAGATTCCTTGACCAGGAAAACATACCATTAGCAATTGGATTCATAATGATATCTATTTTAGTTCAGTAGTTATTCACAAAAATCACATTTTTTGCCATGGCGGCCAGATGCTGATCCGGATGAGCATTTCCTGAAAATTTCATCAAAATCCATCCATCACTTTTTGAGTTATTTTGTTCACAGACGGATGGACAGACAGACAGACAGACAGACAGACAGACAGACAAACTCTCCCGAAAACATAACCTCCTTGGTGGAGGTAACAACAATAATAATCGTGAAATTTCTAAAATTGGAGATGTATCTTTTTAAAAGGGGCATATTGCATATTGATGAACATACTGTATCAATGTAAATATGCCAGGAACGTCCAAAAGGCTTCTTTACATGGGATGTCCCTGTCAGATTAGACAAAAAAAATGTATAGTAACAATTCAAAGTTTCATTGCTTTACATGTCTGAAAAGGAGCAGCAGAATGAAGCAACTGCAGTTGATGGTCTGCCTAAAGGCATACACTATAGGCAACTATCAAAATGAAATTACAATCTTATTTAATTAAATCAAATCAACAACAATGAAAACAGTGCTATGATCATATCAGAAATAGTGCCATGGACAAAATGGTGGCTTAGTTTCACACAAAATTTTGCCAGCGTCACATCGTCCAGTGTTAACGTCTGTGGTGGGGGTTTGGCAACCCATGGCTTTGAGAAAATAAGTGAGCAACTGTAATTCTTTTGCATTTAAACTAAAATTCCTTGACGTTATTTCAACATGTTTTAACAATAGCTAGCTTCAAAATTGTGCACTTTTAAATAGTTTTTTCTATTTTTGGTATCTTATAAATTTCAACTGCTCCATATTTGCACCCTGTGTAGCCTCTGAGTGAATTGCAGCTGCGCTTTAGCCTTGCGCTCACCTGTGTGATCGCTTTAAACATTGAATTAGTGCAGCTGATTTAGCCAATGCTTTGATGGACTTGAGGAAAAGTGAATCACTGTAAGCAATCTGACTGTAGTGTCTGGTCAACTAGTGTTGATTTTTGTTCAGTTTTAGCTTAAAAGTGGGGTCTTTATGAGGCTTTCAATGGCACCATTTACTGCCTTAAATTGCCTAGCCTCCTTATTTGACGAAGTCCCCTCAGGGGAAGAGTTTGCCAGCTGCTTTATTGGCAATTGTACAGTATTTACCTCAGCCAAGATTAGGATTTAGATAGCATGTGTCTCTTTTTGTGAACAAGTTAGCAGATTTTGATTTGATTTGATTTATTTATTTTTTTATTTCGGTCACGTCAACACAGTTATACAGCATCACACATTGTCAATAGTTGATCAAATGTTCATGTCCGAAAGGGTAGACGGGAGAAGCAGAGCTTATCTAGTCCCGTCCCCATTTTCTCAATATTTAGTATTTAGTCTCCTCTTTTCCACATATTAACAAGTTCTTATGCATTTTTATTCATTTACAGAGGTCTGACATAATTCTAGATTCCCTTTTAGTGTCCGTATTTCACATATTCCATAATCCTTCGTTCCACGTAAGCCTTTTTTGTTGTTGTTGTTGTTGTTGTTAGTCCCGGTTTGTGATGTTGGGGTTGTGATGTCGGAGATGGTGATGTTGGAGTGGTGTGCCCGCGTTGCTTTTCTTTCTTCACTTTTCAGACGTGTTAGACGCGTGACTCCTCGTCACTCTCCTCTTCACCCAGGCGTGCTTTAATGACGTTTTCAGAGAATGCTGTTCATGGCACAAGGAAGAAGTGATTTAAGTGAGATTTGCATTTCCAGGAACTTTTTGAAAGACGTGTTACTATTGCAAGGTTGGGTAGCTTTCCCTATTTTTGCTTATAACTTTAGCTAAAAACGTCAGAAATGTCTTTGCAGGGGGTTGTGCTCTATGAACACTTCTATTAACTTGTACTGTAGACTGCGAGCAGTCGCTTTTGGTTTTGGTTTTGGCCGAGTCACCAGTAAGCATAGTCACTGTTTGAACCATAACACTGGTGTATGTTGACAGTAGCGGCATGATCTGTGGCCAGAATACTGATGGGTTATAAAAGAGAGATTTTATTGAATATTAGTCAAACATAAAAGAAAACTCAAGCTTTTTCTATTTATCAGACAAGAGACGTGTCAACATGTCATGCTGGACGTCATGTGGCTGACATTGTCTTTCATGCATTGTGACTCTTTGCCCATGAGACATCTCAATAACAATATTAAAAGAATAACTCAAACATCAACAACGCATACACTCATCTACACACGACACGCTGCTCCCATATGTTTTTGAACTGGAACTCAAGCTCAGAGATAAGAGGGGTAAACCGCCAGCCTCTGTCTAAGGACGAGGGCTCTAATTGGCTGCTTAACTAGACATTGTATCACACACATACACACAAGCGCACACACACATACTTTCTATACCCCGGGGCAGGTTTAGTCTTTTGTCATTGTTAATGAATAGTAGTACAGTGTAAAAGAGATAAATCTAAACTGCTCTCATTAAACTGTGCCTGTGTGTTCGAGTGAGTGTGTCTGTGAGTGTGTTACAGAGAGAGAGAATTAGTTTGAAAAAAGGGCGAGTGAACGGGTCTACAGGTTGCTGAGCAGCTTAATTACCTTGCCATGGAAAATCATGTTAGCACTGTAATAGGTGCTAGATTAAATGTCAGCATATCCGTGCGGCACGTGTGTGTGTTTGCATAGAGGTGTGTGCGGGCTCATTTAGGTGTGTCTTTTAAAAAGTGTCAGCGTGTGAGTGGGTGTCATTTTATGGATGCACTCTGTCAATTCTGGTAGTCGTCAGCTCTCACTTTCCTCTTCCTGCAGTCTCTTTGGGAGTCATCCTCACTGCTCCATTTACTCCACAATGCTGTGTGTGTCTGTTTGTGCGTGTTGGATCTTTGTGTAGGTGTTATCTGCCTTGTTTTATCATTCTGCGGTTGCTTATTAAACTTGCTCATGGCCTCTTTCCTCCCCGCCCTTCCCTGATTATCTCTTCAGATTTTGTTTTGTTTTGGTTTCTCTCTTCACCTGTTCATCTGTTTCTCATTTCTTTTACTTTATTTGCTGTCACAGTGTCTCCCCATCACTCACTTACATTCCTGCCTTGCCTATCAGCTTTTTACATATTATCTGTGTCCCAGTGGGCTCTTGCTGAGTCACAGTGAAAGATTACATCGTTGGTGTCTGTCCAAATGAAGCTTATTGAGCTCTCACAAAGACGTCAGCATATTGGTGAGATTAGATCAAATTCACATGAACTTTTTCTTAAAGAGGTATTTTGGTATTTTTGGAGTTGTGTGAGGTTCTTGACAACAGTCAGTAATGTGACTGAAAGGGTCTTCCAGCAGCTCTGTAGCTTGAAGAAGAACAGGCTTAGGCCGCTGGTAGCGTTCTCTACTGTTGGTGGGCATAGTTATTTCACATACTTGGGGTTTTTGATGGTCCAATGTCCTGGTGGGTTTACATCATGTCTTGGGTGTCTGTTAAAGGTGCAGTCAGCGATGTGGGAGAAAAAGAGTGGAGAGGTTGTTAATAAACAAATTTAGACCCGCCTCTCCTTTCATGCCTCACCCCTGGCTCCACCCCCGAAAGCTGATGGACGTGCATCGTCATGGAAACGGCCTGAGAAACTGCGTAGCTGACCAACGTAGCTAAGGTAACCCCGACTCGTCAGACAACTCGACTGCCATTATTGATAACATCACAACAGCAGTACATTCTGGCAGATTAGACAATAATATGAATGCCTGACAGCTGTTATGTGAAGCACCACAAAGCTAATCTTGCTTACCTATCTAGCAGAAAGACGGCGACATCCGCGTCCGTTTTCAGGTCTTTCAATTCACGGAGTTCCCTCCACACCTCCCTCTACACCTTTAAGCATGCATTCGATAAAAGCTGAATTTTCCTGTCCTTTGTAAAGCCAGTTCAGTTTTATTTTTATACTGTCCCCTGCATTTAAAATCTTTGTGTGCAGTCTTATTTGTTTGCTTTCACACTGCCCCCTCCTGGTTGAAAGAGAGATCAGTGAGCATGTGCTTATAAATTGCTATGTGAGAGCCTTTGAGAGCAGGCAACAGGTTGGTTCATCTCCTGTAGGATTGTTTTTGTATTGTTGCCTTGGGCACTATTTGTCTCTAAGTATGGTGTTTTTTGTGTTTTGTGCTATGGGCAGAGGCAAAGGACAGTGTTTCAGTTCCTGCATTGGTAAGTGTAAATTTGTGGTTTAGTTCAGCAGCGCTGTAAACTAGCGGCATAGCGGAGCATTTTGAGTTGGTTAATTATGGTTTTAACTGTGCCTTATTTTATGTTTAGTTGTCTTAATACAATTTGTAACATCCTTTACAGCAGTTATACAAAAAAACAAAAGGATAAGAATCCTTTAATAAACATAAAAAAGTTATGCCTTGCAATTCTTGGAAGGTTTCAAGGTGTTAGCTGACTGTCTAGCTTGAACATCAGCCACTCAAAGAGGACAGTAAATGATAAAAAAAGGAAAAATGTGATCGCTGCAGAGGATCAGATGCAGCTCCTTTCTCCTCCCCTTTGGAAATGCTAATTCTTTTGTCAATGAATATGTCAGGGAATATCCTTTCTCCTTAATACCATTTTTTTCACGAGAAACAAAAGTAAACAATTCTGGCAAGTATTTGCCATCATTATATTATAAATGATTAGACATTGTGTAATTACAAGAAAAGAAAAAGAATGGATTTGAACTTTTAAACTGGTTTCTTTTCATTAACAATTGTAACTGAACATGTTGTAAGTTTTGTGATAACCAATAATAAACTAAACCTATAACACTCACACTTTGCCTATAGCAACAGTATCCATGTTATAGCTCGTTGTACTAGACCATGTCCAGGTGTTTTTGTTACTGACAGTAGTCCCTTAAACAATTCTAGTCCAGTTAGGTCCATTCCATGACTCTCCCTTGGTCTCCCCTCTCCCTGGCAGATCGACTCAACATTTCCTCCTCTAATATTTCCAAATATTGATAGATGAAAATCATGATGGAAAAGATGATCTATTTCGAAATATGGCGAACAATTGGCAAGAACACACCCCGGAATTATACTAATGCTGTTATATACAATATTTATACATTATTTATGTAATTATGTATTTATGAAAATACTGATAAATCACCTATAATTCACTTGGGTATGACTCACTGATTCTTCTCACTCTCTCTGGCTCAGTCAGCTCGCTTACTCGAGGAGTTACAGTAGTTTTAATAGGCTTTGCTTTCGCTGCAGCTTCGTGTTTTAGACTGGGTGACCATCTTCAATCAGTTTCCCCTCAGCATCCTTGTAAAATCCAAAATTCGACCAGACTTCAGAGTCTGAGGGACAGCGGCTGCTTTACTGAGGAGCAGACGTATAGTTCCAGCTTTTCCAGGCATAGAGCAGCATCACCGAGAGTTATACATACAGTGTGGTGATGAAACTAGGTTTACCTGTCATTTAAACAGGGAACGGTTGCACCAACAGTGGGAAATTTTACCGCGGTTTACCATTTTGATATTACCATTACATCCCTAAACCACAGTAAGTAAAAAAAAAAAAGAGCATTTTAAGGAGCAGTGATTTTGCCAGCTTTGAGGCTTTAAAAAAACTATGTTATGTTGAATATATAGTTGGTGAAAAATTTCAGAGTGCTTGATTTTTTCCAGGAAGTTTCTGTGTTTGGTGATATTTTCCAATACAACATATTTTTATGTATTCCCTTACTGTTGGGCATTGATTCCTCCCGCTGAATTTATTGCCCAGTTCGTAAAGGTTACCCTGTGCATCTTCCGCCTGGGTGCATTGATTCTGTCCATCTGCCGTCTCCCTCGTTGAACTCAGGAAAACATAACTGCAGAGGAAGCTAATGCCGAACAATAAATATTTGCTACTCTAGAAAAATGGGGTCACCATTGTGAACCAGAGAATACAGAGGACAAAGTTCTTCAGTACAAGATTCATTGCCTGAGATCATGCACTGCTATATTTACCTTAATCCAGCAGTGATATGCAATATGTCCACATTAGTAGAATGAGTCACAGAAAGATGAAAAGCATCCAGTTACCCTTTCTGTTGGTGCTTCTCGAATTAAATCTCAGTTTGCCTGTTAACCTTTTAATTCAGAATGTATTAATTTCCAGGTCAGTTATTTAACTTGCGTGGAGATCTATTGTGGTTCTTCCTAAACTTTCTAAGGAAGCGCATTATTGGGCTGATTTTAATGAAAAAATAGAGCTGACAGCAGGGAGATGTGCCCACATAGCACACACATACACCTGGTATATCAGCTATAGTGATCTCAAGCTGGAACTGACATGAGGGTCAGTCACACAGACTCAATGTGAACCTTCCTATAACCTAAAAAGTTTTACAGATACATGAAGTAACTGACACAGTGCAAATTTTAGGAAAATATATGCCACATGAGGGCAGCACAGTGGAGCCTCACAGCAAGAAGAAAGATGGTTCAATTCCCCATGTCCAAGCAGTTCTTTCTGTGTTTAGTTTGCATGGTCTCCCCAAGCCTGTGTGGGTCTTCTCTGGGCATTCCAGCTTCCTTCCATAGATGAGAAACATGCTCATTAGGTCAACTGGCTGCTTTAAATTTCCCATAGAAACGTGTGAATAGTTGTCTGTCTCATTACACGGTGCTGTGATTGCCTGGTAACCATCTCACGGTGTACTGTACCCTACAGTTAGGCAGTTAATCAAATTTCACAAATGCTGCCTTTCACAGTTATGAAACTTGAGTATGCAAGAATACATGTACTGAACTTTTTCTTTTTTAAAATTATTATTATAATTACTTTGAGGTATATTTATTTTCAAAAGTATATGTCTATGTATTAGTCTGTTTCCAATGAAGAATAATTGTGTGAAAAACAATTGTTCAATGAAAGCATGTGGTGCATCAGTGAATACTCAAACTTATATGTTTCATAATTGTGATCTCAGTATCGATTAAAGTGATTAGGATTATGACTTTTACTGTAATTGAGCTGCTCTAGTGCCTGGAGTCTCGCACATTATCAGTTGGGATTGGCTCCCGCCTCAAACCCTGAAAGAGGAAAGTGGTATGGTTAATGGATGCATGATTGGCAGGGATGTGCTTTAAAGGCTGAAATGGTGAATCAAATATTCAAGTACACTGGACCTGACAGAAGATCAATTTCAATATTTGGTACTGGATGGATTTTAATGCAACAGTTTTTAGAATTAATATCATAATTAGATCAGCACGTTAACACTGACAACTGTCTCTCCTACCTTGGCATTGTCAGGTTTTACGTTGTGCTCAAGGCACTTTTCCCAACTTAAACACTCTACAAATCAATCTGCTCATTCTGTTAAGTTTCACTCCCTTGTCTGTGTATAGTCTAATGTTATGGATTGTCTTTTTGATACTCTCTCCTGTTTCATTGGATTTGTGTCCGGAGCATCTCTAATGATGGACAATTCCCGTCAGGACACAGATCCACACATACTCCCTGCAAATGTTTGTGAACGTCAGAGGAAACACTGCTATCATCTGTTTGTTTGTGTGTGTCACAGGTTTGAGTTTCGTTTGTTTTAGGTTTGTGTGTTTTACCTGAGCGTGATATGTCATATGTGTGTAAACGTACGAGCACAGGCAGCTGTCTCTTATCTACAGCGTCACACAGGAACTGAACCAACAGAGGACCGGAAACCTTATCGGCCCAAACACCACTGCACTGTTTGCCCCTACAAGCACACACACACACACACACCTTTACTTTCTTCTCTGCCATCATCCAACATAATGAGAGGAAGAGCCGTAGTTACTGTACTACGCGTGTGCGTGTGGGGGGGGGTCATGTGCCTGTATTGTCAACATTGTGAAAACAGGTTCTGTTATAATATCACTGTATGTGGGGATAATTCATGCATGTCATTGGTTTAAGGTTAGATTTTAATGTGTGAGGACATAATTGCAGCCATGAGACAGATTACATATGTATTTACATAAATACGTATCTGATGGGCTTCACTTCTATTTATGTAACTCATGTAAAGACGATGATGTGGAGCAAAGGCTCAAATAAAGATGATGTATTTTATAATAGTGGAAAATCACTGTGGCTCTAAATGCAGCCCTTAAGTCAACAAAGAATCATATTTTCAGAATACATAATGCACAGGCAATTTTCTCCTATATGTGTGTTTGCTTTCCCATGTACCCCTCAAGCACCTTTCTGTCAAGTAAAGGCCCATTACTGTGATTATCTGTGGCCTGTTGGTGGATGATACCCTATTTCTGGATCATTATCTCCTGTTACTCTATGTCTAGAACCTATAGAGATAGCTGATAAGCTGCTCATTCAGAGAAAAGGCTCCTGGTTGATGTAAGTTGTGAGGTATTTCTTTATTATACTACCAGGTGTTAGCTAATTGGCTGTAATGGAGCAAAATTTAAAGAGTAGTTTGACAGAAATGACAGTAATCAAATTGGTATTGGTATGTTTTATTTGAGTGTACATCTCATTGTGTAGATTTGACTTGGAGTCTGTTGCTGTCCCATTTAAGACAAAGACAAATGTTTCTTTCATGTGGGCTTAAAAATAAAGAAAAGACATGTTAAGCGTAAATTTGTTTTAAAAGCGTTTTGTGTTTTGATTTCGGGATTGTTCAGGTTTTTTTTTCACACCATGTGCAGTTCTGTAAAATAAGTCTAACCAACTTATCTAGTAGAGTTGTAAAGATAAATCTGTTTGACTAGTAGGGCTGGTTTGACTTTTAATTATAATCACGACCACGGCCTCCCATTATCACAATAAAAAAGTAATCATCATTAGACAAACACACATACTACATGCCAAGCTCAGTCTGCTGTGTGGTTGAAGCCCTTCTCACCCCTCCCTGCCCCGACAGCAATGCTTGTTTGCTCAGCAGAGTTGAGTCTGCGAGCGCTGATTAAACATGCTCATATTTTTGATGAACAGTGTATAAAGGAGTTCAATGTTTGAGTCATGGATGAGAAGTGAGTGTGGTTCACTGTAGCGACTGAACTTCTTCAAGCTGTGTGTTTGCCAAAGCTCATCAACTCTTAAGTCTTCTTACCCTGTAGTAACCTCTGCAGTATATTTCAAAGTAAAAAGTCTGTCATATTCAGTAATAATACGATCTATGTTTTTACACAATGCTTTTGTTCTGAATATGTTTCTGGGGCAGTTATTCAACTTTTGATGTGACTCTTATAACTCACAAAATTGTACAGCAGTTCTGTTACATCGCCAGGCTACTCAGCTAAGCTACTTACCAAATGCACGGCTAGCCTAGCGGGTAACATTACCTTCCTACCGTTTTCCCTGCGTGTTACATTTAACGTGAACGTGAGGACTGCTCATCCCTGGATGAATGCAAAGTTTCCCTGCCCTGGAGGAGGTCCGTGCATGCTGAAACTCACTAAGCCAAACAGTCACCCTTGTTGCGATCTCAGCAGCCAGCTCAACTTCTACCCGACCGTCTTCCTCGTTGTCATGTCGATACGTCCTTGGCCAGCTCGCTGTCCTTCAGGTACATTGTTAAGATTTTAAGTAGGTGTACTTACAAGTAATTGTGGAGGTTGTGGGATCAAAAAAAATAATGAAGGCTTCCTTCTTCTCTGCTCCCTTTTACCCTGTCGTCAAGGGTGTCATCTCCAGCCTCTAGTTCCATCTCCAGGTGCAGCCTCTCGATTAGTCCAACCGCTCCCCCCCTTGTGTGTGCATGTTAGTCTGTCCCTGTCAATCATGCTTGGATCACACCTGCTTCCTTATATACCATTATAGAAAAAGGAATCCTAACAAGTTCCCTGTTGTCTCTTTAAGCTCTCTTCACAACAAAACATTAATTCAGTTTTGATTAATAAAGGCAAAGCACACAATATTTTTAAAAGATTTGAAATGATTTTAGTGGGGGTGATGTTTTATTTAGTTTCTTCCTCTTTACCCCTGGCCTTAAATTTTACATTTTAAAATGGCAAACACAATCTCCTGGTTGATTTAAAAAAAATTAACCCTTAAGACCATAGATTATAGCCAGAAAATTCTAAATTTTTGGAGCTGAAATGTTTGTTACACTTTCTACTAAAATCCATACAAATCAAAATGTCCATAAAATTCAACATATAGATTTTTCGTATCTCATTTGTTACATTAGGTGCTTTTGGCAACTGATAATCCATTTGAGGACATTTTTAGCATTTATCTGATTGTATTCAGATGGGTTTTTTTGTAATTTGTTGATCATATTGAGTAGATAGAGGTATTATAAAAGTATGTATCAAATATGATACAATTGGCTTTATAGGGTTAACCTTAGTTAATACATCCCGTGTCAAAACGTATCACACCACCAGCAATGTTTTTAACATGACCATGATCATATAGGAAGATTTTTTGTTCTAATCTCAGTGACCGTTAAAGATGTTATTTACTCATTTACACATTTTTCATTTTTTTTTTTTGCAGCAGGTGTTGCCATTTCAAACCCATGCAGATGGCTGAGTGGGTTTCTGCTTTGAGGCAAGAAGGCATATTCTTGTTTAAAAAAAGGGGGTTATTCTCCAACTTTATTCATCGAACATTTTAAACAGAGGGATTATTAGTTTTTTAAGATGAAATGTGTTGGTGTGAGAAGGGGGTTTAAGCAGACATTACATTGGACACTGCAGGAGACATTTCTTAGCCAGTTGTTGGCATTGAAACAAATTTAATGAAGAATTATTTTCTCATTTTAAAACCTGTAAATATTCATGTTTTATTCTGTTCGTCCTCTGAGCTGTCAAAACTAACATAATCAGTACTATGTGCATCTCCATGTGTATTCTTTCACCCTGGGAATGGATACCACTGAGTGTTAACTTTTGTTATTATGGTTATTCGCAGAGTGAACAGCATAATGAGATCATTACGACTCCAGAGGGAACTAAAGGTATTAAAATATGTCTACATCCTTGTTTTAGCAGAGGGAAAATTACTAGTTGCTGCATACCGTGCTCCCTGAAAGTGATCAACTCTAACCTAACCAGATGTGTCCTGGGCAAAATTTGCATTGCATGTGCACACGTTGTACCACAGGGGGTTTTAAAGCAAAACTCAATTTACTTCACCAAGGAAAATATGTACAATAAAAGTGCAGTTAACACTCCACAGCTGGGGGCTCAGGCAGAGGCAGTAAACAGTAATGTCCTCTCTTTTCATGATTTGAGTGCACATTACCTCAGCCTTTGTGTGAACTCCAGCCCCAAAGGAAACTCCTTAGAAAATAACAAGGGATCATTTCAAGGGTGTGCAATTATAAGGAAAAAAAACTTGGGAAAGAAATGAATTTTTCATCTCGTTGAAAAATAACAGGTTACTTTTATTTGAGTGTTTGTTTGCAAGTGTGAGTGGAGTTACTGATACAGCAGTCCAAAAATGACAATTATCGAGACCTGTTTGGCGAAACCTCTCTGAAATCTACAGGACGTGAGCTGCCTCTTAGCATTCAGCCCAGCAAGACGTCATTAATAATGCATTGATGAAAATGGTAGGTCTCCTAATTGGGGGAGGTCTGAACACTGAAGGTTAAATCAAAAACCCATCTTTGATTTTGTTCAGCGTTGTATCTTCATGATGCTCTGGTGAAGGCTGCAGTGTGTGGAGGGGTGTTAGAGCTGTCACCTGATGTTTGCAGATGAACCTCTTCTGTTTCTCACTATTTGAATGAATAAAAGTCACCTTGGGGAAGAATTCCAGCTAAATAATGAATGTATGAGAGGAGATGTTTGTGGTGGGGGAGTAGTGAGAGGAATAAGAGGAAACAAAGAGAGAAGGAAGTGAGATGAGAAATGAAGGGAAACAGAGGAGAGACAAAGTATCCGTGACTCTCAGAGGGAGTTTGGAGGAACTTTTATCAGCCTGTTCACACACACGCAGACAAACATAAACATTTCTACACCAGCCTCTGTCATTTAACACACACTCTTCACATTAAGGGTCTCTCCTTTCAGAACGGATTCAGCTCATTTGCATCCATCACAGAGTTTAGAGTGTGATGACAGTTCAATCATTTCACCCTGTCACCCTCCCTCTGTATCAGCCTCTCCCTGTTTCTCTCCCCTCAGTCGGTTAATTGAAAGGGCTGCGCATACTTGGAGGCGTCAAACAGCTGTCTGTCACCTTCTTTTGTTACATGTGACCCACAAAAATAGATAAAAAGTGTATTGTTTGTAGTGCAAATGAAACATGTCACCTTTCTGCTCAGAATGATTTTTTAATGCAGAAAAAGTAGATTTTAAAGTTTGTATTTGTCGGAGGCTTTTGTGAGCTTTGTTTGTTTTTCACTCCATATGAATTACTGATGCAGAAGTGAAGCTCGCGCTGTTTGCCTAAAGACCTGAAAAAAAATGTTTGGCCTACTCTTGAAAAATTTATTTAGGCATCAATACAAACCATTCTGTTAATTTCTGTAACATCAGTTTTTTCAGGATTACCAATGTTTTCAAAAGGCCAGTGTTTGATGGGAAAAAAATCTATTTTCAGTGAGGCTGCTTACAACACTCTTTTTTCTAAATCTTGTCATACTTCACAAATGGAGATTGTGTTTCCCAACTGTTCTTAGAATCACGATACAGTATTTGTTTTTCTTGAAGTCTGAGCCCTTGTTTAATGTTAAATTTATCAGTCTGTCAGCAATCAATCAGACTTTATTCGTCTCTTACACAACAACAAATAGCAAAAACGTCTTTACATGGACTGAAACAACAAAAGAACATTCAAGACAATTAAAATAAAGCCAACTAGAATAAATGAACCCACACTAAACACGGACAAGGCAAAAAGTGCTATGTGAATGACCTTAGAGCAGGGGTGGGCAACTAGCCCGGGGGCCACATGCGGCCCTCCAGTTCATTAAATGTGTCCCACCAGTCATATCTGAAAATCAACAAATATGAAGAAAACCCAGATATCAAACAGAAATTATTCTGAATAATCAAGATTATTTTAGGTTATTCATTTAAGAACTTTGCTGTGACAATGTGTCTAACTTTTTTCATAAAGTGTTAGAACATTTTATCAAGTACTTAACACTAGGGATGTACATCGTTATGATTTTATCGATACCGATACAGATACCAATACTCCTTATCGGTATCGATACTTATCGATACTCTTATGGATACTACAACACGTAATTTTGTGTTTAAAAAAAAGACTTTACAAGACATTAAAAGATTCAGCCTTTTTTTTTAATTACCACAAGGTAATAGTAAAGCTTCAACAGAATAGAAGTAATGCATTACAAATGCTTCTCAGAGGCAAAAAGAAAGCTAAGGAGATGGCAAAACCCCTTCATGCCGCCCAACAGACTGCATGTACAGACAGACCCATAGATCTTGTGCTGCTAAAACTGATGCTGTAATGATGACTACTAGGGCTCTCACTTTATATTAGATAGTCATATAACCGTTTGAATGTGGGGATAAATATCCGTAACTGAATAGTAAATAAATATTCGAATGTAAAATATTGATTGTAGCAGCACATCAGGGCGCCAGGAGCAGTGGACCATTTCATCCAACAGAGGGCGCTGTGAGCGCAGCTTGACCGTCAGTCACATCCGGTGCTCCTCTTGACCTCAGTAAACAAAGAGTTTCCGCTCCGAGCGGACATTAATAGCTCTGTTTGATCTGAAGAGAGCTGTGCCGTCGGCTTTTCATCCAAGTTATACGGCCGAGTGCAGCGGCGCTTCGTCAAGAGTTTAAGCCCGTATGACTGTGTTGTTTTCGGCAGGGTTTTTACTGAAGGGGCGGATAATAGAGCCTCTGTCTCTGTCGGTGCTGCAGTCTTTAGTGTTAGCCGGGCTGCTAACTCTACTCGTGTTGCTATAGCAATCAAACAGCCCGCACTCCTATAGCCTTATACTATGAGCGCGCTCAAAGTGTTTGGTGATGTTGCTAGTATTTCCCCCCTTGGACGCAACTTCTCTCTGACAAAGATTGCATCAGGCGAGTTTTCATGAACTTTGCTAAAGTGAGCCCAAACCTTTGAGCCCTTAGCCCTGACCGAACGCTTGAGCCGGACGGCAGTAGTGTCATAACTACGTGACAGTTGAAGAGACGTTTAAGTACCGATAACGGTACCGTTTTTCCAGATTCTTAAAGGTGACCCAATTGTGGACCGGTACATGAAAGTACCGGTCCACGGTATACATCCCTACTTCACACTGTGTTTAGAAAATTACAGCAGTCAACTAGTTGTGCTTTAAAAACTGAACACTCAGTGTTTGATTGATTTAAAAATAGCTTAATTGGCTTAAATTCTGTGTATGTTGGCTAAATTAGCTTGAATCCCATGTCAGATCCATTTAACTATTCAATATAACTTGTATATATGTTAGAATACATGGACATGTATTTTAATTATACCGGTCACCCATGCAGAGCCTTTAAGTTGGCGTAATGTGGGCTTTTGTTCTGGTCTTCTTTAGCATCCTGGCAGCTCTTTTTTTTGTTTAAAAATTCCTGCACTTCAGTTGACATGTTTGTTTGGATCAATACTCTCTCTTTGTCTTTTTTCAAAAAATACATTGTGTATGGGTACTTAGAAACATCTGAACTTCTGAACAAGTCATGCAAATAATGAAATGACCACCTTGAATTTAAAAACATGTTCAGTATTACTCTTTCATAAAACAGATCAGGCTTTTATTTTGAAATTCAAATCAAAACTCAGAATGTTGACAGTTGCAAAGTGCTTAGAAGATGGTGAAAAGGAAATCATCTCAGAAGTTCTCAGAGAGCACAAACCTCTGCACGAGGCATTTCCAACACTGTTGAGCAAGTTCCTCAGCGGGGATGTGGAAAACTGTCCTATCTCATACTATTAACAAGCCATTACAGCGTTTATTGAATCATCATCTGGATTCCTATGACCTATGAAATGAAATCATTCATCCTTTTGCCATGACCAATATTCTGTGAGAATGTCATCCATTCACTGGCCGAGCCAAACTGAAGGTACCGGGGGATGTCACTCTGCACCTTAGTATGTAAAACAAAGAAAAATGTGCAATCTAAAATCAGTTTTGTAAGAAACCTGTGATCTAGACCTGTGATTGTTTGGGAACTGTGAAATGAAAGTGAGCAGCTTCTGCCATGTTATCAAATTTGACACCATCATCACTAAAATGCAAAACACAGGCTGAGCAGAATCCATTGGATTTGACATGCCTGGAAATGCCATCCTGTTGATACTGCCTTCTGTTGTGGGCTACTTCTGTCACACTGCTGTTTCACTGATCCCGACCCGTGTGCCAGATTTGTTTGATACACGGCCATATTGACTTCTACCAGGAAAACGCTTGAGTAGTGCACGGTAGTAAACATGCAGACCTCAGTGCATGAGTAAACCTGGTTACACGTGTATTACTTTCATCTCCAGGCAGCCTCTGATCCTCTTTTTTTTCCTGTTTTCTCTCTTGTTTTCTGTCTGTCTACCTGTCAAGAGAGTAACGACTCACACATATCATGTGTCTCTGACCTCATAATCAATAAAATGACCGACTTCAGCTCTGAGAGGCAGACTGAGAGCAGCTGGAACATACTGAGCATGCTCATATCTTCATTTACGGCAGTGCAGTTTATCTTAAACATGTCACTGTTTTAAGTTAATCTTTGGAAGCCTTCCCTAGAACAGCTTTGTGCATTGTATTTTCCCCTGAGACTATGGTGTTTCCCCAAAGTTCATCTGATTAGGGTGGGGTTACGTTGCTGCCAAGCTACTGGAAAGCAAACATACATTGTGGCAATGTATTTCTCCATTGACTGAGCTTGCAGTGAAAAACATACAGATGTTTTTTTTAAGAGAATATAAATTTTTTGATCTTTATAAAAAATAGTGTTTGTGGTGGTAGTAGGTCATTTGGGTTTGTGAGCCACCACATTTTTTTAAAGACTATTTTTGGGGCATTTTGTGCCTATATTGACAGGGAGAAACTGAATAGGCTTGTGAAAGGGAGTGAAACAGAGTAGAGGAGGACACTCTGCAAACTGTCCAAAAGCTGGATTCAAACTGGACTGTCCTGCATTGACCGTGGACTAAATGATTCCCCACAGACAGACCTGAGCTCACTCGAGCCTGCTCTTAAACCCACTCTCACTACTCCTGATGTAAAACCTGACACTGATGATAGACTGGAGCAACAGATCAACTCTGTTGTTGAATCAATTTTGGATCAAGTGAGGCATTTATCCAGAATGAAATCACTTTTATCTTTTTTATATTTTAGTTTATTTTTCTTTTTTTTCACCTTAATTTAACCAGATAATTCCCATTGAGATCAGTTTTTGATCAGAATTAGGGAGGGATTCATGCTTTTATCTCTTCATGTTTGTGTACTGGAATGCAGGCATAAATCAGTCTTCCATCACAAATCTGCAGGTGGTCAAAAATGCTGCAGGTACGAGGAAACAGGAACGTATCACCCCCATCCTTGCCTCTTTCCATTGGTTATTTCAGAATTAATTTTAATATTGTATTTCTTGTTTTAAACCTTTAAATGGATGAGCACCTTGTTACATCTCTGATCTCATAAAATTCTGGAATCTGTTAAGTCTTGAGGTCTGCAGAGCAGCCTCTTCTTGTCGTTCCTGAGGTCATGCAGAAAACTCGAGGTGACCCAGCCTTTTCTGTGGTGGCTCCTAAATTATGGAACACAAACTTATGAAATACAAACATGCATGAAAAATTTACAGTGAAAAACAACTGCATGCAGAGAAGGACACAGAAAAAGGAAGAGAGGGATTTCTGAAATTGATCAATTTTTCCCATGATATCATCTTGTAAAACACTGAAGTGATATGAAACGTTTTTTCTGTTAATACACTATATTACCAAAAGTATTTGCTCAACCATCCAAATGATCAGAATGAGGTGTCCTAATTACTTGGCCTGGCCACAGGTGTATAAAATCAAGCACCTAGGCGTGCAGACTGTTTCTACAAACATTTGTGAAAGAATGGGTCACTCTCAGGAGCTCAGTGAATTCCAGCGTGGAACTGTCATAGGATGCCACCTGTGCAACAAATCCAGTCGTGAAATTTCCTCGCTCCTAAATATTCCACAGTCAACTTTCAGCTTTAATATAAGAAAATGGAAGAGTTTGGGAACAACAGCAACTCAGTCACGAAGTTGTAGGCCATGTAAACTGACAGAGAGGGGTCAGCGGATGCTGAGGCGCATAGTACGAAGAGGTCGCCGACTTCCTGCACAGTCAATTGCTACAGAGCTCAAAACTTCATGTGGCCTTCAGATTAGCCCAAGTACAGTATGCAGAGAGCTTCATGGAATGGGTTTCCATGGCCAAGCAGCTGCATCCAAGCCATACATCACCAAGTGCAATGCAAAGCGCCGGATGCAGTGGTGTAAAGCACGCCGCCACTGGACTATTGACCAGTGGAGGCACGTTCTCTGGAGTGATGAATCACGCTTTTCCATCTGGTAATCTGATGGATGAGTCTGGGTTTGGAAGTTGCCAGGAGAATGGTACATTTCGGACTGCATTGTGCCAAGTGTGAAATTTGGTGGAGGAGGAATTATGGTGTGGGGTTGTTTTTCAGGAGCTGGGCTTGGCCCCTTAGTTCCAGTGAAAGGAACTTTGAATGCTTCGGCATACCAAAACATTTTGGACAATTCCATGCTCCCAACCTTGTGAGAACAGTTTGGAGCGGGCCCCTTCCTCTTCCAACATGACTGATGAACTTTACTGGCCTGCACAGAGTCCTGACCTGAACCTGATAGAACACCTTTGGGATGAATTAGAGTGGAGACTGAGAGCCAGGCCTTCTCGACCAACATCAGTGTGTGACTTCACCAATGCTCTTCTGGAAGAATGGTCAAAAATTCCCATAAACACTCCTCAACCTTGTGGACAGCCTTCCCAGAAGAGTTGAAGCCATGAGATGGCACTTAAGTTCATATGTGAATCACGGCAGGTGAGCAAATACTTTTGGTAATATAGTGTATATGACTATTGATATTCTCTTAAGGAGCACAAACTTGTTTGCTGTCTTCAGAATAAATTGTGCACATTTCTTTATGACATAAAAATGTAGTTGTTCACTGTTTAGTGAAAAATTTAGCATGTTCATTCTGTGTTCAGGCTTAACTGTGCAGAGTGGATTAGTAAATGGAGTGATTCAGTTGCACACAACAGAACAAGCCCAACATGGCTTGTGACATTGTAATCTCATTCTGATAATCCTGTTTTTATCATCGAGGAAGGCTAAAATCATATATATAATTGGAACTCATTTAATCCCCCATCCCTCCTGAAAAGGCTCAGCAGTCAATAACTTGTGGATGGTAGGATGGGGTGGCACACCAGTTGTCTCCCTTACTGATATGTGCATTTTCTTTCTGAGGGAGCTTATCAGCTTATGTGACATGTCAGATTCATAGTTTCTAACAAAATATACAGCTGAGTTGTCACTATACCAGAGTTTGAGCTTTGATGCAATACCAGTGAAAAAAAATGTAAAAATTTAATACCGTGGCAAACAGTAAAATCAAATTACAAACCAGACCTTAAAATATGATCATTTTTTACCGACATGTTTCAGATTTACTGGAAATATTCTGCCCCTTTAAGTAGAATTTAGGAATATTGCAGCCGTCCGTTTTGGGTGACATTATAAACACAACCAGTCGATAATCAGGGTTTTCTTTCACTGTGGGTGAACAGAAAACATTAAAAGACAGTTTGAAGAAATGTACGGTTTCCAAATGTAATCGGCACAAATGCAGTCTGCTCTCATGTTGCCATACGAGCTCTGAATGAAAATGAAAAAATGTGCATGCAATCAG
Source organism: Scarus forsteni (assembly GCA_036419115.1). Classification (NCBI taxonomy): domain Eukaryota; kingdom Metazoa; phylum Chordata; class Actinopteri; order Labriformes; family Labridae; genus Scarus; species Scarus forsteni. The sequence continues at coordinate 3,109,588 of JAZDUH010000037.1, forward strand.
TGTAGAAATTATTTGTTCCTCAAAAATGATTTTGACAAATTTAGTGGCAAGGTGGCGTGGGCTAACTCAGGGCTCCTTCATCCTGATGCACAGCTTCTTCGTTTTCTCTTGATTCGTCAGACTATACGCATTCAAGGCGTATCGCTGCCCCCTCTGATGCACAGCAGTGTCTGCAAAAGACTGCAGGCTGGCAATGCAAAAACATTCATGATAAAGTGGGTAAGTAGAGGACGGGGTTTGAGGTTAATCCTCTGCATGATTTTCCTAGTGGACTGTAATTTATAAAGGGAAAAGTGTTTGCATTTTCAGCTTTCGGGCGCATGTTCACTTTTAGTATGGATCATACAAAATGTTTTGTAAATTAGGCCCCTGACCTGTTTTTACTAAACTATCAATTGATTGGTTGATGAGGGAGTCTTATTTTAGTTCAATCAATTCTCTTAAGTTTACCATAGCTGTACAGAATTACCTGAAAGTTTGACTTAAGGTGTCACCATGTCATTACTCCTCGCTGTGGTGCTCATGACATGACTGAGGAAAAGTTAGATTGAAGTTCATCTGCCAAAGGAGCTGACAGTGAGATAGAAATAAGAGACAGTGGTACAATGTCAGACAAAGGTGAACAGGAAGTAGAAGATGAAGCATGATACAAGGTGTAACTGAAATTTGCAAAAACCTGGAAGCACGTCACGAAACACATCATGATATAACTGTGTTACTACAAGAATCTTACACAATGAACCTTTTTAGAGGCAGCTTGCAGTCGTGAGTCTTTGAGTTGGGGATAACAATTTGCAGCATAATTATCATTGGACAGTCTTCAACAAATATATTGTTCATCCAAACAGCGTGTGCCATCACTGTCATCAGGCACATCCATCTTGTAAAGCTTCAGAATGATACACTTGTCAGCAATCATTGACCTTTGAGGAAAAAGCAGCAGAAGCTTGGGGAGTGTTTTTGTGCTGGAAGTGAGATGTGACTGCTCATCTCTGACTGATCCATTAAGAGTGTCACAAATAAATGTTCTAATCATATATATATATTGGAAGACAGGAGATTTACTGACTGTTTTTGCATTAATTTCTTCCAACTTCCTAAGTGCTCCTGTGTTTGCATGTGCCTATTCCTACTGCGTGCTACAGGAGGATGCTACCAAAGGGCACACTGCAGAGCTCAAGCCATTTACAATTACCGGTTATGTGGGAAGTAAACAACATTACAAAAAAGATGTTAATTGGGGAATAAAAACTGACAAATTATACTGCAGTAATGAGTGCCATTATAAGAGAAATGTGGGTGTTAGATGACAGTTTGACATAACAAATCATCAGTAAGAACTGCACTCCGCCTGAACAGAATTTCCTGAGACAGCTGTCTCTGTCTTACAGCTACGGGTGATTACTGGTGACCTTTAGCCAGCCGTGTAATTAAATGTCTTGGCTGTAAAAATAGTGTCCTTTCAAATACCTCACATTATTTTTTTTTTTACTCAAGTTTCTCATCAGATGTATGAAATACTAAGCTTTCACAATGACATTCACAGACAAAATTAATCAAAAGTAAATAACTTACATTAACGTGTTACACCAAACTTTTCAAATTAGTTTAAAAGGGTAAAATATTAGATTATACAAGAGACTTCATCTGTTGTCAGCTAGACCTAAGGTCAGGGTAGCCAGCTACACTTGTACATTTGTATTTTATGCACAGACAGACAGACACACAAACATGCACATATCTGTCTGTTTGTCTGTCTGTCTATCTATCTATCTATCTATCTATCTATCTATCTATCTATCTATCTATCTATCTATCTATCTATCTATCTATCTATCTATCTATCTATCCATCTATCCATCTATCCATCTATTCATCTTTCCATCTTTCCATCTTTCCATCTTTCCATCTATCCATCTTTCCATCTATCCATCTATCCATCTATCTATCTAAAGTGACACACCCTATTGTTTACACTAATGTCAGCCACTTTGTGCAGTTGGAATATCTTCCTCATTTCTCTCAGTTTTTTTTTTAAATATTTTCCATTCTTGGATTCACTCACATATACTTGTTTTTCTGGTTGAATGTTGGCTTAAATGTCTGATAATTGTATTTTCGTAGAGCAGATCAAACAAACAAGTCTTTCCCAATGAGAGATGTCTTAGTCCCAGCCATTATGGTGTTTCTTTAATAGCTATGAGGAGTTACCAACAAAAACACATCCCCTTGACTACAACAAATATTCCCTCTCACATTGTCTAAGTTTGATTAGACTCTTGGGGCTGAACTGGAAGCAGGGGAAGGATGGATGTGGCTCTTGGGCCTCCAATTGATGGTCATTGAGCAAGATCGTTGGGGGGCCACAAGGCCAGTATTTGCTAATTTTATCCATTGAAATAATGAAAATGTTTTTTTTCTTAGATCATACTATAAAGCGTATTTGACTTGTTGCAGTATTAATGTCACGTTGTATAGATGTAAGAAGTGAGCTTGATTTATCAGTTGTTTTCAAAACCTTTAGTTACTCTATATATAAATAAAATACTCTAAATAAACATGTATGGTGTTGTATTGTGTTGTGCCATGTTATCCTTCTTCCTCTCCTGTACTGTTGTAATTACCTCCGCCAAGGAGGTTATGTTTTCGGGAGAGTTTGTCCGTTTGTCCGTCTGTTCGTCCTTCCGTCCGTCCGTGAACAAAATAACTCAAAAAGTAATGGATGGATTTGGATGAAATTTTCAGGAAATGTTCAGCATGGGAAAAGGAAGAACTGATTCGATTTTGGTGTTGATCGGGATCAGCGTCTGGCAGCCATGGCGAAAAATGTGATTTCTGTGAATAACTACTGAACTAAAATAGATATCATTATGAATCCAGTTGCTAATGGTATGTTTTCATGGTCAAGGAATCTAAATATTTATATGAAATAAAGGTAGGAGTAATATTGATGGTCAAAATGACAATGTGGCTGAGGACTGTGGCGCTGGCGGAGGTCTGCGCTCTCCGAGTGCTTTCTAGTTTATGTATATGTTGTCTTTGTCATGCCATCCACTGGTTTCTGGGCAGGTGTTTTGAAGCCCAGCACTGACCATTACTGTATTAAACCTCTGTCTAATTTTAAAATTGTCTATTAATTGTTGCTTATGCCCATCAGTGACTGCATATCATTTCTTCCAGCCATGCCCATGATTATTTCCATCCATTTATCAATCAGTACGTCCAGCCATTACCCTTCCACTCTGAGGACTGTGGAGAGCTGGAGCCTGTCCCAGTTGTTCTTGGGTGAGAGTCTGGGTAAACCCTGGACTGGTTGCCAGCCAATCACAGCATGATTATGTAACATTTAAAAAACTATAAATCAAGAGGTGAGCTATAATAAATTGCTGCATCTATCTGTTTGGCTAGAAATGAGTAATGGGGCCAAGCATTTGATTGAGACACATCTATTGTTACCCAGAAAGTCCAGACTGAATGACAAGAATCATTTTTCCAGCAAAATGATGACTGTATTGTTTTCAAAGAAGGTGTTGCAGTGCAATCGTTGAAAAGCTTGCATCATCAGGTGTTGCAAAGTTTTGTGCCATTCTTGCATTCTGACTTTCTTAGTCTTTTACTGTGGAAGCAGATTTTCAGCTGCAGTGCTTTCAAAAATGTCCTTCTCATTAATACTTCTGTCCCTTCAAGACTGATTGTCAGCGATTGCTATCTCTGAGCGTTGTTTGTTTACCTTTTTAACTTTAAAGTTCCTTGGTGGAGGTTGAAAAAGAAAAAGAAGTGTATTAAAAGAAAGGCAGATAGAAAGTTGCAAAGCTGTAAAGTTTCAAACTAAGTGTGGTGAAACCAGGGAGAGAAAAAAAAAACAAGAAGAAGAATCAGGGTTTGAAAAGAAAGCCAGCTAGAGGAAGAGGAATGAAAATGCCAAAAAGAAATGGGAAGGAAGAATAAAGCAGGGAAATACAGATCTGTTTTTACTGGGGGGGCTGAGTGAAGTTGTTAGAAAGCGGTTGTCATGGTGACAGCAGGTTTGATCACAGGCCATGATAAGGATGAGGGTGTTTGTGTGTTCAATGATTCTGTCAGCTCAAATGCAGGTCTGTTTGGCTGATAATGGCAGAATGTTTAAGTGCGTGAACGTACGTATCTCAGCTTTTATGTGACTTCTCTCACCGTGTCATTGGTGTGTGCGTGTAATCATGCAATTGTCTCTTTTGGAAACACGTGTTGGGACTGAGAGGAGGGAGGTACAGAGGAGGGTCAAATATGTCAGGAACAAATCATTTTCTGGCAATCCAATCATGGACAGAAAAGCATTTTAGTTGAAAGTGTTAACAACAGAAAATAGATTTGGTTCCAGCTACATCTTAAAAGGTGAAAAATGAAAAGAGGAAAGAAAAAAGAGATAGCAGCGAGGAGACAGGAAGAGGATGACAGGTGAGGAAAATTGGAGAGAGAATGATTTTTGATTTCCTCAGTGCTGGTGAGGAAATTGGACAGCTGCCTGTATAGAGTGCTCCACACATACCTTACACACATTCACACCCACTTTTCCCTCTCTTGCTGCCACACTTTAATGTTGTTGAGTGCCATAAGCGGGTCTGGCCACAGTAATCAGGAGATAAAGTGTTTTAATCTGGGAGCAGCATCACTTTCCTCATCCTTTAATCTGTGAGATGTGCCAGATTGGGGAGGGGATTCTCAAAATGTTATCTGGTTCTGACTCCAGAGCACCAGTTCAGCAATAATCTGGTGAAATTCTCCTTTGAACTTTAATCATGAAAGTTAGAAAGTAGTGCTGCTTAAAAGTTAACCAATCATTCTTGGAAGAGCACAGACCTTTTTTTACATGGGCAAATGTTGCGAATCAGTTGAGTTTCAGAAGGCTGAATGTTGTTTGTTACTTAAAATAGGATGTGGCACATCCCTGATTCAGGTACATATTAATATTTACCTCAGCATCCCGATGAGCTGTTCTTGTCATATGATGATTCAAATTGTTTTATACGCTGCAGGTCACACTTAACACTTAATAATTTGAGAAGGAACTTGACTTTTCTATGAGATCAGGCATCCATCCATCCAACTATCTGTTCATGCCACCATCCATCCATTCATCCATCTAATCATACAATCATTCATCGGTTCATCCATTCATCTATCAACCAGACAACCCTCCATCCACCCATTCATATGTACAGGCAGTTATCCATCTGTCAGTCCATCCATCAGCCCAGCTATCCATCCTGCGTTCATCCAGTCATCCAACAAATTACCCTCACAGTACTACCATCCAGATAATCATCCATCCACCCATCTATCAATCGATTCATCCATCCATGAAGTCATTCATTAATTTATAAATTACTCTATCAACCATACAACCGCCTGTCCACCCATTCATACTTGCAGGCAATTGCCCATCCTTCCACCCATCCATCCTTTCGCTCCATTCATCCATCCGTCCATACACCCATGCATTTATGTATCCATTTATGCCGTCATTGGTGTATGTTTTATTTTAATTTGTTCGTTAAAATATCCATCATTCATCCAACCATCCAATCATTAACCCGCCCATCCTTCCCTTCTGTCCATCCATCCAAACTTCCATCCATTCATTTTTCAATTTCATTGTTCATCAAGCTACCCACCCATCCATTCATCTATCTGTCTTGATCATCCATCCAACCAATCATAAAAACCATCATCCATCCTTCCATATGATCCTCCAACTGTTCATTAATCCATCCATCCATTCATCCATACTATCTTTGGCCCAACTGTTCATCTATCCAGTCATCTAATCATCCTTCTATTCATCCAGCCACTCAAGCAGTCATCCATTCATTTATCCATCCATCCAGCCATCCATCAATCCAATCATCAATCGTACATCAATCCTTGAATCCATCTTCCCATTCATGCATCCAATTAGCAGTCCATGGATTTTTTAAATATACCATCTATCTACTTGCCCATCCATCTATCAATATGATCACCCAATTACCCATATAATCATCAGTCTGTCCATCCATCCAGCCATCATCCATCCATCCATCTACCAATCCATCTATGCACACATACATCTGCCCATTTATGTATCCATTCATGAATTTAATGATTATTTTTTTTATTTCATTGTTCATTATACTATCCATCCATCCTCCTTCCACTGAACCATCAATATATCCACCTACCATCCATCCCTTCCATCCATTTATCCGTCCATCCATGCACCCATGTATTTATCTATCCATTTATAAATTCATGGATATGTTTCAATTTAATTTGTTCATTAAACTATCCTTCATCCATCAAACCATCCATTCTTTAACTCACCCATCCATCCCTTCCATCCATCCATCCATAAATTTATGTATCAGTTCATGTGTTTATTGATACATTTTTCAATTTCATTTGTTCTTCAAGCTTTCCATCCATGCATTCATCCATTCACTTATGCATCTTAATCATCCATCCAACCATTCATCAAAAGACTCTGTCCTTCAATATGATTTTCTAGCTATTCATGAATTCATCCATCGATACTATCCTTGGCCCATCTGTGCATCCATCCATTCATCCATCCATCCAGCCATCCAATCATGAAGTCATTCATCTACCCGCACATACAGAAAACAAATCCACTTATTCATGTTTCCGGTCATGCATCCATCCATCCATCCATCCATCCATCCATTGATTCAATTTGTTCATTTAACTGGTAATCCATTTATCCCTTCATTCATGCCAAGTCCTACATATGTTTTCCAATCCAGTTATCTTTTTAATTGTCCAGTTATCTTTCCATTGATTTATCTTTTCATCCATCCATCCATTCATTCATCCATCCATCCAATGATGTGTCATGTATCAATTCATCATCCCTCCATCCAGTCATTAATGCAATAAATTATCCAACCAGTTATTTTGTCATCCATTCACCTATATCCTCCAATTATCAAACAATCATCTATCTGTTTAGCAATCAAACAATTCATCGTTTCATTTATCTAGCCATTTGTCCATCCATTCTTTACACACTTTCATGCATACACCTATGCACTTTGTCAGTCATACATACATACATTTTTCCACATAGCTATCCATCCAACCATCTAGCAATTTGTTATACAGCCATCTATGTATCTTGTCATTCATTTTTTCCATTAATTATCTATTTGTCGATCCACTGAAATGTTTTCTTACAGTATTGTTGTTGTATCCCTACTGTAAGCTGCCTGATAGCAAAGAACTGTGAAAAAATGCCAAAACAAAAGAATTTTTGACTCTTGGGCTCTATGACACGGACATTAACATATCAAATACAGTGTTTAAAACAGTATCTGATGGGTTTTTAATTAGTAGTCATCCAGTCTAAACAAACCATGCATAGTGAAGAGGAACACACACACACCAACCCTGCTGAGGGGGACTCCCTGCTGAGAGGCTGACAAAATGTTTTTAACACTCACACATTTATACACCTAAATATATTACTGTGGGTGTACACACATTCAGTTTGTGAAGAGAGTAATTTTAAGCCACGCATGCAGGACCTTATCCTGTAATATTATCTGACATCATTGATCAAAGTCAGCCATGTTACAAAGAAGAGGTGAATGTTTTATAACTAATGAGAAAAAATGAAGGACAGAAGATAAGACAGAGGCAGAAAGATTACACATACAGACACTTTGAGCATCAGTGTGCTGTATGCTGTAAACGTGGCCTACTTGCCTCTGTCTCCTCCCCATGGATTAGTCTTTCTGTCACTTTTCTTGATTTTCCTTTTCCTTTCTTTGTCTTATTTATCCTGATTTTTGGGGACAGACTTAATGTTTAATTCTGATTGTCTTTAGGCTGCAGCTTCCCTTTGAAATGGAAACAGTGATCTGATTGGTATTCCTCATAGAGACATGTAATCGTGTGCACAGTGGAGAGGGATGGGGGAAAACTTGTAAGTTGCAAGACTTTGAGGTCTGTGTGTTGAAATTGCAAAAGATGTAGGGCATTTAGACAGGGTCAGCACATATCTTTTTTTTGTTTCTAGTGCTTCTTTACCATAACAATGCCTCTGAGAAAAACTGTCCAGAAAGTTTTACCCTGCAGTCATAACCCAGAGAAAGATGTGAGGTCTTCATGAACAAAATTCATGATATTATTCAGACTACTGATGCCTTCAAATGTTGTGCAGATTTTCTTATGTTACAAAACTTTGAATGTCACTGTTCTCATCTACGTCAAGTGAATGAAGGGAAAATAAGTCTTACTAAGCAGTACCAAATGTATATCCATGAATATTACTTACATGTACAAATACTGAACTGAGAATATTATTTAAAGGCTATTATTTAAACATGTACTTTTGTTGTTCAGTGCATGGAGTATTTTAATATTTGCAATTTTAAATATAATAATTCAATGATTAATAAATTCGTTTGAAAGTATGCAGACTTAAAGAAATCTGGTGTTTTGGTTTTCATTTAGATCTATAAAAAGTCTTAATTTGTGACTTTTGACATAGACTTTTCAGTATTTGTGTAACTCTGTGTTACAAAGGATTTTCTTTAGTTGAATTAGTAATGATGGCAAAAATCCTGAATTTTTACATTTATAAAAGAAATATTCTGTGACACATGGCAATGCAATAAACTGAAGAAGAGAGATTACAACTTTTGGAAGCAGAATTTGCAAATAAACATTTTCGAATACTGAAGATATGGGAAAAAAAAAACATCCAAAGCAGTTCCATGAAGTGAGGTACACCTTTTTTTACAGACTTAATATTGACTTTCAGTTTCATTTTTCAGCACAACTTTCCCTCCACAGTGAGAAAATAGGGGGAGCGTGAACCTATAGCAGGTAAAATGCACTGCATATATGATCCTTTGGTCTTCCTGCTTTGGTCGAGCACTGATACGTTGTAGTACATTATAATCTTAGACTGACATGCTGCACATGCCTATGCTGTGGATTAGGGCTGAATGATATTGTGTAAAGAAGATTCTGCTAACTTATATGTGTGGAACTCTGAATTGGATCTTTCACTCACGTTTCTTTTAAACTACTTGTTCATACAAAGTAACCTGACACACCAAATAGACCATTCAATATATTTTATTGATCTTTCTGGGGAAGAGCTCATAGAAAATGCTGGTAATGGTTGTCCATTTATGTCCTTTTATATACTATTGATTTATTTTTGTATTTTTATACATATTTGTACATTATTTTTTTTATATATTTTTGAATATAGCTATTTTTCATGTGCAAAAGTGCTACATCAATGGGTGGAGAGGGACCTTTTTCGGTAAGCCTTATAAAAATGGCAGAAATTGGCATTTAAAGTGACTCCGATGTATGCCTAGAAAGCTAGTAAATTGCATAAATTCAACAAGTGTCCCTGTTTTCAGCCTGGCTCCATTCTTTAAATGCTCTCAAAGTTTAGACGTTTATAAAACACACCCATGTTCACTTATTATGTCAGTATTTACTAGCATGTGGTTCTCTATGAGTCAGAAATGCAGTACATTTGAACGTGCAGTTTATGTGTTCATACACTTGGGGGCACTCTGACAGCAGCACTGATTTGTTTAACATTGCAAACCTGCTGCAATAACAGAGAAAAAAAACAAATTGAGGTGAGGAAAGTTGATGTAAAAGAGTGTCATTGTAGGAGGAAAAACAACATAAAATAAAAGGAAGGAAAGGAGGAAGGAAGAGGGAAAGTGAGTAACACAGGAGGGAGGAAGGAAGAGGCGAACATGTGTGACTAAGGTGTGTTTGTGTAGGTGAGGATGTGAATGTGTGTTCAGGGCGTGTGCGCACATTCTCGTGTGTTTTTTTTGACATTGGTATGCTTACAGGTTGAGGCGGAGTGTGTTTGTGTGTTGTGTATTAAGAACTGATAAGTCTGTCTTTGTGTCAACCTGTTGACTGTCTGCGTCACAGCTTCACAGGACCTGTTCCACTTCTGTGACACCCCAACTAATGATTCCTCTGTCGTCACCAAGTGTCTCATGCTGTTGAGCAAAGGATCAAATATTACATTAGTCATATTTGATCATGAATCTGATGATTAGATAAATATTCATCTCTCAATTACTCCCCATGTCAATATTAATATAATTATTTGATTATAAAAACAATTTCAGAATAAAATGTAAGCTTCTTTTATCTCACTTTCATTTGCCTGTTAAATCTGTTAGTTTAAGAAGAGATTCACTTGTCATTTAAGAGCCATGAAAACATTGCTAACACATCCATCCATCCATCCATCCATCCATCCTCTATACTGTTTATCCCCTTTAGCGTCACAGGAGCTGGAGCCCATCCCAGCTGACACCGGGTGTTATGGCAAAATTGTATAACCTCCCACAAGAATGAATTAGATGAAAAATGAAGGACCTTGAGCCAAATGCTGCCTTTGTGAGTTTTATTACAAAAGGGAAAATACAGGCTTGCAAATCAGGAGACAATCAAAGGAACAGAGATGGGCAGTGCATCATCTGTTGGGAAAGGGTAAAGATCTCGGAAGAATTTGACATTTAAAGCAAAGATATACAAGGATATGTGTGTTTGGTATGTATGTGTGTGTTTGTGAAAGCGCAAGTGTGTGTTTTTATGTAGAAAGACCAAGTCTTGGCGCTGACTCCAAATTATTAGATGGAAACCGCTGATATCTTAGTAAGAAGTGTTTGTGAACCAAGGTCAGACATCTGTGCGCTGCTCAGCTAATTCATGTGTACGGTATTTTTCTCATCTATGTGTGTCACCATGCTCTTCCCATAAGGTGGGGCTCACCCTAAACCGGTCACCAGCAGATTGCGGGAAAAGGAAAATAATGAACAACCGTTCACTCTCACAGTCATACCTAAGTCACTTAAGTCCAAATCAACCTAGTTAGCATGTTTTTGGTCTGTGGGTGGAAGCTAGGGGGCCTGGAGGGAACCCAGGCATACACGGGAAGAACATGCAAACTACACATGGAAAGATCCTCCCTACCTACAAAAATATATTTATATTTTGTGTGTTTTTATTAGCCTGAAAGTTATGAAAAAATTTGGAGACTAATTTTCAAGATTTGTATTTTGGCTTTGTATGACTTTATAGTGATGGAGACGGAGGAGTAGATGATGTCAAGAACCAGGAGTGACATGCAGGAAAGGAGCCACGTGCTGAGTCTAACCCATTCTGCAGGCTTTGAGGAATACAGCTTCTGTACATGAAAAGACATTTTTTGATGCAAAGCTATGCAGCATGTGCTTATAACAATTATGTACAATCTGTGTTTACATGACAGAAACTTATAACAATACAACAGCTCATCATATTGACCTGCTCCACACACCAGGGCACAGATACAGCCCAACAGTAAACAATCTCTGTGGCATATTAATGCCTCAAACTTAAAGTCAATTTGGTCCGAATATGTAAAAAGCAGCTTGACAAAGTGCTACTTATAGCAGGAAAACACTCACTTTAGACCTACCTTGCTCAACTGAATGTCTGCCTCATGGTTTCACACTTGATATATGCATGACAGCAGCAGTGTGTGTGCTTTTATTTCAGTAAACACGTTATCAAGTCAGAGCTTTCAAATAGAGAGCCATTTTTTACCTTAATCCAGCAAGTATATATGTTTGCAGTGGTACAATATGTTACAGAAAAGATGAAAACTGTCAAATTACTCCTCCTGTCTGTGCCTCTCAAAGTTTAGAGGGCTTTCATTCTGCAGGTTTCCAAACTCAGTTACTCAATGAATTGAGTTCCTTGAAGGGAGATATATTGTGGTTCTTCATAAACTTTCAATGGGAGCTTATTATTGGGATGATATCTATGGAGAAATGGAGCTGTGACAGAGGAGAGATGCAGCCACAGTGGACTGCACAATGATTTGAAAGCCATAGCACTCTCAAGCTGCAGCTGGCACACACGTCCGTTTCTAAGTTTTAACCAGGTGTCACGCTTCATGTTGGTGCGTCTTTGCCTGGAGCAGCATTGTCAGCAGCCTTGGCATTAATTCAGGGCAAACACAAACTCTGTGGGATCAGTAATCTGACTTCTGAGTTGGATATTAGACAGACTTGAATAGAGTTTTGGTCAAAACTAGGGCTGAAACTATCAATTCTTTTTGTAATCGATTACTCTATCAAATTTTGGCGATTAATCGAGTTATCTGATAACAGTTACATTGCGCTCACTGCTATTTTTCTTACATTGAATCACTACACATTATTATTATTAGTAACACACAAAACAGAAAAGCCAGGTCACTTAAATTAACAACTTATTTTTCTTATTTTGAACATTCTGAGCATAAATGGGATCTCAAAATCAAAATCTATACTTTTATTTTTACTCTGGGCCATATCTTGCTTTTTTCAGTATTTTTTTTTTTAAGTTTGGTTATTTTTATTTTATTTGTATTCATGCTTATCTCTTTTTGCTAAATTATTGCCTTTACTACTGTACCATATTGATGATCTTATTTTGCTTACTTTATTTCTAGGACCAAATAATATCATACTTAGATACTAAGATAATTTAACTAATGTACATTTCTATAACATATGAAAGCATTCCCTACACCTGCTTCCTCTACTCACTGTCAGTGTTTCCTGTTCTACTCTCTGTAATCAAATTAAATGTAAAGTTATTGGATGTCAAAAGTATGTGACACATAATTCTGGGCAAGTAGCCTCCGCATTGATTTACATTCTGAACCGGCCTTTACACTGAGCCATAATCAAATTAGGTTATTTACTAGCCCATATCTCAGTTATTGATCACATTAGCTGCTTCTGCTGATGTTGAGTGTCATCCTGTTGTGTCGCTCTGACGACGCACAGACCGGATGTTTACAGTTGACGTGCTGCAGCATTGACGACGTGCTATCATGCTAAGCTACGTGCTAAGCTAACTCCGTTTGACATCAGACACACTGCACTGTGTTTTCCTTTTTGTCCCTTCTTGTAGTGACCACACACTTGGGACACTCTGCCATTTCTCCTGCAGACTCTCTCCTATCTATCCCTCTCTTTTCTCTTCCTTTACAAGCCGCGCAGCTGTGGAGGTAGCAGGCGCGTTGTGCCACAGAAATGACCGTCCATGTCAAATGCTGTGCACTGTATAGTAGTCCAGTTCTGTATTTTATGTTTATAATTATATATTAAACGAGGCTTTGAGGCTCACAGTTTGCCCCGAGGATATTTTGTAATCGAATAATCGGGATTATCCGAGGAATCGTTTCAGCCCTTGTCATAACAGTGAGTAAACTGGCAGTTCAGGTGGAAGCATGATGTCCTTCTGGCTTCATTACGTACATTGCAGAACTTGTGTATGTATTTAGTTGCAGTTGTGGTAAACCAAACATTGTTCAACTCTAGTTGAAATTTCTTAGTTTGTTCTGCTACGATCTCTTGACATTCATTGATTAGGCCTCAATGATATGAGCAAAATATGCATATGTATGTTCATGTTCAATATAGCCATGGCAGTGATATTTGTGGTAAACAAAACTGTGTTACAGTGTTTTGATCCGCTCTAAATCTCCCATGTCTTTCATTTTTATTAATCCCAAACACTGCCAGCCTCCTGTAATGGTTTATAATTGGTGCCTGTAGGTTTGTCAACTTGTTCACTGGGTAGTGTTTCATCATCAGTGGGGGGCCTCATATTTGCCTAAATGTTTTTTTCTCACTCATCAGAGGGTTGTTTGTATGATAAATGTTACAAAAGGACTAGACATAAAGCTGTTCCCACTCACAGGCTCGACCCGGGCGTCACATCCAGGAACATAAACTTGTCTGCATATTTATAAATTTTCATGTGTAATTAATTAACAAACACACTGACTGACTGTTCTGCCCCTTCTGCAAACACACACACAATTACACATTGCACTGTAAAACTCTTATATGTTATTTCTGTAAATGCTGTTGTCCTTTAAGATACCTCTTGTTTAATATTAAGTAATGTTGTTGTTTTGTACAAGTAGACTCCTGTTCATAATAATAATTAATTATTAACAAATCAGTTATCAAACAGCCTCACCACTTGGACGCAGGTTTTGAAACCAAAAACAGAGCTGTAAACAAATAAACAGCATTGTTGTGATTTTACTGTTAAAATGACTCAATTTATAAATAATAAAATACTGATGTCTGTCATTTTGTTTCCCTCCATCTCCCCATTGTTTGATCAAATTATGTAACAAAACCAAGAAATTGCAAAGAAACCCAAACAAGCAAAAGAGATTTCTCAAGCATTAACATTAGAAAGCTAAGGAGCTCTTCTTGAAGGAGAGATGTAACATCTACCTGCTCTCCTTCTCTCCAGGCTGCAGCCATGTACAGGACTGAGATGCTACCCATCTCAAGTGTGTTGATAAATGTGCTGTTAATCATTCAGCACTAATAATGGTTTGTAGTATCTTGAAACTACTACTTGTATTTTTTCTTTCAAATCTGGTTTCTAAACCAGATGTCCAGGCCCCACTAGGGTTGAGCACCAAAGATCCAACCTGGGTTGCAAGACTTTGTTTGCACCGAGGCTGCTAAATATCTTTGACATCCACTTTTCTTTCTTACTCAGAGATGACATTGGAGCTCTTATCAGTTAAAGGTCCCTTCCTTGAAGTGGGCCTTATCTAATTGGCTGACCAGTAAACTCTGTGGTAATTGGTCAGTTTGTTTGCCACCCAGAGCCAATAGGCTCAAATGACTTACACCTCACTAAAAGTAATTATAAGAGTCAATAATTGGAAAGGAGAGTATGACATTGACCAACTCATTTGTAAAGTGTCTTGTGAAAACATTTGATTTGTCATCATACAAATAAAGACTGATTGATTGGTTAATCACAGTGGCATGTCTGTTGGAGGAGCCAAAGGAAACCAGCAGAGAAGTCACAACATTGTGGATTTGTTTGTCATTCTTTCAGGGAGCGGAGACATGGAAACACACTAAAGTGTATAAACTCTACAGCTTCAAAATATGACATTTTTAACTCAAAATGGTCTTTTGGTGAGAACCACTGTTTGGCCCCTTATTTCCAGTCAAAGGAACTCTGAATGCTTCAGCACACCAAGACATTTTGGACAATTCCATGCTCCAACTTTGTGGGAACAGTTTGGAGCGGGCCCCTTCCTCTTCCAACATGACTGTGCACCAGAGCACAAAGCAGGTCCATAAAGACAGGGATGACAGAGTCTGGTGTGGATGAACTTGACTAGCCTGCACAGAGTCCTGACCTCACCCTGACAGAACACCTTTGGGATGAATTAGAGCAGAGACTGAGAGCCAGGCCTTCTCGTCCAACATCAGTGTGTGACCTCACAAATGCACTTCTGGAAGAATGGTCAAAAATTCCCATAAACACTCCTAAACCTAGTGGACAGCCTTCTCAGAAGAGTTAAAGCTGTTATAGCAGTAAAGTGGTGGACCAAAGTCAGATTGAACCCTATGGGTTAGGAATGGGATGTCACTTAAGTTCATATGTGAGTCAAGGCAGGTGAGCGAATACTTTTGACAATGTAGTGTATTTACAGCTGGTCTCAAAAACGACTTTGGTCTTAATGTATATATAAAAATATAAAAAATATATTTAAAAAAAAACCCTCTGTGCTCTCACTGTACATTCTGGTTTTAGGAGCAGCTACACATCCACATGGAGCTGCTTTCTCTATGACGGCCTTACATCCCGCCTCAACACTGTCTCTGTCTGTGAGCAGGTTGAGCTAAAGTTCAGTTCAGATGAAATGTGCAGGATGGCAGCATCCATTATATTGCATCCAAATGTTCCTTTAAAAATCAAATGGCTGATGTCACATGGCTGTGTCCAATTCTTTTCACACTTCATAGTAGATTTTTTGTGTAAGGATTTACAGCTTAAGAATGAGATTTTTTATTTATATTTTAGTGCCGTACAGGGCCTCAAAGACAAAACTGCTAAAAGTTCCTGTAAAAAGGACTGTTGAAGGACTTTGCATTTTTAAAACATTTTTAAGATGGTGTGTTTGTACCAAAACCTAATCTGTATTGTAGTGCCAAGCAGAATACAGAGAGTTGATGCTGAGGTGCAAATTTGTCACGGCTGACACCTATGTGACTCGAGAAAAAAACACCCTGGCATGAAATATGCATGACACTGTTTCATTACAGCATTTCATCATGAAGATCCTTTTTTGTTGAAGATTTCATAAGGAATTATCAATCAAGCATCCAGTTAAAACACAAGGACTTTGGCTTTATCACCAGGCAAACAAACAAATAAACAAATAGAACAGAATGTATTATTTTTCTTTTCACAAATCTGAATCAAGCTGTTATTTACACATCATTGCTGTCTATTTATTGTAAATATATATATTTTTTAAATGTGTATCTTAGTGCTGTGGTAGGCCAGATTGCAGCCAACATGTAACCTACTAATGTATGGAGTGACAACCAAGACAGACAGACAGAAGACTGAAGCAACAGCCGATTAATCCAGACACTGAGGCTGGAGGAGAAGGGAATAGAAGCTATTGAACCATGTGCAAGAACCCTGATTTTAAGTTAACAACTTGTTCACTTAAGTAAATGAACATCATTTAGGGTGAAACTGTGCAATTCAGCATGAATGATCTTGGGTTAAATCTTTATGATTGATCTGAGCCACCATCTTCATGAATCTAAACCTTGTGTTGATTGTGATTACATGTCTTATGTGAGGCTGAAGGGTTTAAGGCCAAATATGCAAAATCCTTTGTAGGTCTTTTATGAAAATCTACTCTGACTTCATAAAAGAGAAACCACGGTATTCTTTAAAACAGAATTCCATCTTTTACTCTTCTGTTAAACTTTGATCAACATCTCTAATCTAAGGAGAATCAAACCCTCCCAAAAGTCTTATAAGACTTGTAAGATTGTGTTTTTATGCCAAGACAAGATGCAATGAACAGCAGGTTTACACTCTCGTAACAACATCCTGGTGTCTGTTTATAATCTTTCCCACCTCTATGGGAAGTAAAACATCAACTGTTTCGTGTTTACAAGCTAAGACATAGAGCCCTATTATAATTTGGTAGTTTAAAAACACATTTCAGTGGTTTGAGGAATATAATGTGTTCAGTATAAAAGAAACTACAAAACCAGACAACTTGTTTTTATTTACTGCAGTTGAAACCCAATTTATTTCCTATTTTTACTTTAATGGGAATGGAAATGGCATTAATATCATACATCTTTTAACCTAACAGCTCCCTTATATGTGCCTTTATATCTCCCTTAACCAAGTTATTTCATTATTTGAAATATTGATGTCCACTTACAAGAAGCAGTCGACATAAGTGACAACAAAAGGAGTCAAAGAATAAGGTGGCTTGGAGTGCAAAACCAAGTAACAAAGCTTGAAGGTCTTTAGGTTCATTTTAAATACAATTATAAGTTGACTTACACAATCATACCAATAAGATAATCAGCATGAGGATTGCCTTGCAGTATCCCATGTTGTTTTTGTTGACTTGTAATGTAAATCACTTCCTTCCCCACTCACAGCATTTTTTTCTACAAAATTGGGGCTGAGTTCACTGAATAAACACACTTTATTTCTGGAGTCCAGTCCAGAAGTCACTTTGAGTTAAAAATAGGATACATTTGAGGCTATATTGTCTGGTGAGTGTATTTTGTGTGTACATGAACTGTATCATTTGTTGTTGAAGGTTATTAGCCCTTGAGGATTCAGATAACTCGATGGGTTTAGTTCAGATCCACTATCCAAAGGGTTGCTGCTGCTCTGTGAGAGGATAAAGCTCCTCCGTGTGTGCACATGTGCATATTTATTTGAGTGTGTGCACGCCAGGGTCAGTGCATTCACTGCTTCATTATGGGGAGGAAATTGTGGGTATAAATTGTTCTGTGATTTTTGCACCTCAGGAAGACGTGGTGCCATAGCAACAAATCGGAGTCAACACGGTTATTTCACGCGCACACACACTCTCGCTCACGCACATGCACTCTGTCACCGTCATTACCACTTGTAGCATCTATTGAGCCTGCTCGACACTGGTCTCGCTGCAGATAGTCTCACTGCTGCGCTCAGATTGGTCGGAGCGAGGAACCAATTAGATTAGAGAAATGAGGAGATAAAGAGAGCGCAGAGGTAATAATAAAGCCAGACAGTCTCCCTCTGATGTGGCTGGTTGCTACAAACAAACACATGCAGATACTAAGACACGAGAAGCACGCAAAGCTTGTTTGCATTCCCTGAGACTTGGTCTCTGTACAGGGAGCTGCTGGGCACTGTTGCCCACTCCTCATTAGTGTTTGGTTGAAAAGAAGTGAAGGTGAGAAGGAAGTTTTCATGTGTTCCTTCATGTCATTTTCTCCTGCTGACCCTCAATGACTTATCTCTGTCTATTCAACAGTTTTTCTTCCTTTAGCTGCAGCTTGTGTCGCGGTGTTTCTTTTCTCTTCATCACCTTTGACCTTCATCTCTTTCTTCGC
This sequence comes from Scarus forsteni, assembly GCA_036419115.1. Classification (NCBI taxonomy): domain Eukaryota; kingdom Metazoa; phylum Chordata; class Actinopteri; order Labriformes; family Labridae; genus Scarus; species Scarus forsteni. The sequence continues at coordinate 3,128,079 of JAZDUH010000037.1, forward strand.
TCCCATCTTTTAACCTCGCTCTAACTTCTCTATTGGACTTCTCTCACTGCTGGAGATTTTTCTGCCTCACTCTCTCACTCACTCACTTTCTATCTGACCTGTGTTTGTTTCTTCTTACTCTTCTCTTGTGCCTGCATGTCATGACACCTTTTAGCTTTAAAGCTCACACCAACACTGGCAGAGGTTACACTGACTATGATTGACAGGGTCAGGTTCCTCCCCCTCAACCTTTAACTTCCCATTAGTAAGTTTGCCTCTGTCCTCCTCCGTGTCCCTTCTCTCCATTTTCATCGGTATCTCTTTCGTTTCCCGTTCCTTTGATTTCATCACTAAGTCCTCATGCCGCCTGCTGTTTCCCAATCACCTCTGACATGCACAACACTGAGCAAATACTGAAGGAAGGAAATGTGTGTGTGAGTCCCTACGCCTGTGTGCGTGCCTGGACATTGTTTCGGTGTGCTTCAGGAAGGAAGCAGCAAACTCTGACAGAAGAGGAGTGCTCCTTTACACACATAAACACTGGGGCAAACACTTATTTCATAATCAATCATGTGATAACGTTTACGTAGTGAGTTCAGTTTTACAAAAGTGCACATGGGGACAGCTTTTCAATGTTTGTTCACATCATATTTTCTGCTCTGGGATACCACTGATTTTGATGTAGATGTTTTAGTGCCATCTCAGTTCAAAGAGAAATCTTGCCCTCTTGCCCAAATTAGCCCAGCCTGCGGATTTAAGGATGTCAGTATTCAGAGTTCTGTGCCCTATTTCTTCAGCATGATACAGTACATATGCACATGACAACAAAGTCTACATCATCTGAACTTCTCCCACTCCTGTGCTCAATTGCTCACCAAAATGGCTGATTCTTTCCACCTCCTTCACTAAAGACTCACCAGCTTTAAGTCTTTCCCAAGGTGGAAAAGCCAGCACAGAGCATATAGATTGTAGAAGAGTGCTGAGTTGTTGAGAACATGGAGCTGGAACAGACATAACTGTAAAATTATCACAAAGTAGAACAGTCAACCCTTCAGACTGGACACACGTGTGGAGGGGATACTTAAAGAGACTGTGAGGAGTTTCTAAGTAATTGCAAAAAAGTCTCACTTTTAGATATATGCCTGATCAAAATACGCACTTTAAGATGAGTTTTATAGCATCAAAATAGGTTACCTATAAATGCTACTCCTTAGCTTCTTGGTCGGGTCGGACAGGACTGCCCTGGTTACTCAACTTCGGGAACAAGACAATTAAACCTAGAACAAATGTATATTATTCTGACACGTCTTAGAGCACTGGGCTGTAAGTAGCCATATATAGCCGGCTACAAAACTACGATACTACGTTTTTCAAAACTCACTTGTTGTCACACATCAAAAGCTACCGCTACGTAACTAGAAAGAGATACATTACCTCGTCGCTTTGCATCCTGTAAGTTGTCGAAAAAAGAAGTTGTAAATCAATACAGAGTTCTAAGGAAGGTCCGGGCCACAACACAACAAACACACGCTTTGGCTTGGGTTACGTCTTGGTGCATTCCAGTTGTAGTCAGAAGTAGGAATTTCCAAGTTATGAGTAGGAAACTGCAGCTGGAACGTGCCACGAAGTCAGAATTTCCTACTGGGAACTTGGTGAAACCTCGCCACCCCTGAGTTGACAATCAAAGATGGATGCCCCCAGTGTGAACAGTTATTTAGCTCCTGTAATAATCAATTTATTTGCACTTCTGACTGGGGTGTGCAGCTCTAGATCAGCTGTATACATAGTATTGCTAGACTTATATTTACAAAAATACTGCCATAGTGATAATCACATTCTTCATGTGATATTTGTGAACAACAACACAGGGCGTGCTAACAACAGCTAACAACAGCCTGGTAGATCTGCATGTTTTTTTCAGACTTCAACTGGAACGCTGATAAGTCAGAGATGATGTCACTCCCAGTTCCGAGGTTACTGTTGCATTACAACAGACGCCGCGCGTGCTCATGGGTAGCAGAGTCTTTGTGTCGCCGGTAATAGATTCTCCTCACAGTCCCTTTAAAGTGACAGGAGCCAGATAGAGTGTATCTGACATGAGAAGGAGTAAAAGTGCGTCAGGGGTAGTCAGTGTGCATGTACTAAAAGGGTTCTGAGCATCAATGATTGTGAACGCACTCTAGCAGTCATCAAACATACTAGCCTAAGTTAAGGGAGAAACATTACAGACGCATGATATTATTGGTAATGATACTGACTGATATTGGAATCAATATTGCTATTGGTTGGAGGGCTGATTATTGAATAAGTAGATGCTGTAATTTCTGCTGTTACAGCCAGTTATTTGACCAATATCACATTTCTTAGGTCTGTAATGACTTCAGTTGACAGACCAGTTGTCCAGTCACCCTGCAGATAGGTTTTAATAAGGTCCCCTCCCTAAAGGCTTTTTGTCGGCTTTTTTTCTGATGATTTAATGAAATGTAACTCATTGTTGTATGGAACTGTTTTTCCTTGTATGTCAGGCATACCCCCCATCCCTACTGTGCCCACTTTGTAAATGAAGTGACCTCTCTTCATGAAGTGTTCAGAGACTGTACCTACAGTTTATGGTATTATTAGGGTTAGTTAATAATTCACCAATGTTTTATAGACTCTCCTTAAACCATTAGTATGATCACGTCTGTTGCTAGGCTGTAAAAACACTTCATCTGTCTTTAGCTCTTTAGTTCCAACAGTCGTCTTTACAGTGGATCAGTTAAAATCTACCAGCTCTGAGAAATACCTGCTGTGTCATTTTAAAGCCCACACACAATTACAAATGCAGATATAATGTCAAAGAAATGAAAAACTTTTCCAACACCATTTATTAAATCTAGTTGTTGGTCGTTCACACCCGAGTGCAGTAAGAGTTGTTGCCTTAAATTTCTGCTTTTTAGCACTAATACAATTGTTTAAAGGAAACTTTATGGGTACAGCAGCTTTTCCACAAAGGGAGAAGAACAAAGTGTTTGACAGAAATGCAGGAAACAGTCAAATAAATCAAAACAGACAAATTAAATAACAACTGCCAGTACTGCAGGATAAAAGCAAACAATCAAATGAAACACAAGCAACAAAGAGTCCACACAGACAAAACAGAAGTATGCAAAGGACAATACAAAATATGACGATTAAACAACCAAGGGAATAAGCAGAAACAATACAGTACTATCAGACAAAAACAGCACAAAAAAGAAAGTTGTTCAAATGCAATGAAAAAATAAATAGTTTTTCGCTTTCCAACTGTGAAGTACAACCAGAGAAGCAAGTTAAAATCAAGCGACAATTTCCAGTGCCAAAAGTACGAAGGCAAGTCCAATTGATACCAATCACAAAATGCCCATCTTTACTGCAGAAATACATGTTTACAGCCAGTTTCAAACAACAGTTTAAGTCTGAATAGACTGTGTGTTTACAGGCAAATCTGTTCATCTATTTTTATTTATTGTTAGATTTGGAGTGATGGAATAGGGATGTGGCTTAGCTTCAATGTATCTGCTGAGAGGGTCCATACCTACCTCTACTCATGGTAACTTTGACATTAAAAGGTATATGTCTGAAACCAAATTGTTTTGGTCTATTGGCTCCGAAGGTAACAGAATATCAAGTATGCAGTACAATTCCAAATTCAAAGTATAAAAAGGTATGGGAGAGAAATTGATATATGCCAGGCCGAATTTGCAAATATAAAACTTGACCAAACTGTTTGCACTAAACTGTCAAATAAATGCATCGCACCATCAATAAGCAGATATCATTGACTTGGCAACCAGCAATATCATAATAACAGTAAACATACTGGGAAGCTTTTTTTTATGTTGTCCATTGTAACGGTCAAATACAGATGTTATCGTTTAAGTAATGAAGATTTGTGTGATTATGTTCTACCAACAAACCAAAAGGTCATACTTTAGGTGACAAAACTGGTAGGCCAATCAAATGTGTGCCAGACACAGCAACTTTTGCCTTGCATACTCAGACAACTTCAGAACATCTTTAAAATAATTTTAAGACTGTCCTCTGAGATCCTTTCAGACCTAAAGACAGTTTGTCTCCAACTCTCAGTATTATTAGTCACTAAATGAGATTTTTGTCCAGAAGACTGGACCACAGGCAAATAAGATGCACTGTATGCCTTCTTTCACCTGATTGATCTCTGGATTTACCTTTTAGAATATTAACAGACATATACTTGAAATATTTGGGATTACCTAAAGCTTACAATATCTAGTCCTTGTTTACTTTGTATGTGTTAGGTTTTTGGTAACCATGTGTGGTTTTATCAGAACATGAAAACTCTGGTTTGCATTAGCCTGTGTTTCCAGTTTGGTCTATGAACCCCCCTAAAAAATTTGCCCTGAAGGGGCTATTTCCTTACTTTTCAGCAAAATTATTTGACGTGTTCTGCTCTTAATGTTACAGTAGTGTAGAAATCTAAAATATGGGGACTGAATTGCTCCAGACCTCAAAACTCCTACTTGGATGGTTGCCTTAGCAAGCCAGTGAACTAGCCACTGTCCTGAGTGGGGCTGTAGTAGCCACTGAATCTTTTGGTTGGTGACTTTTATTAAATTTTACTGTGCAAAGTAAACCCCTAATATATGCTAATTTGTGTATCAAAGAGTCACTTGGTCAAAGAGTCAGAGGAAGCACTTCAGCAAAATTAAACTGAAACTGTAATCTTTACCTAAAGTCTTCAATACGCTCACGACTTTGGTTAGCTCTCAAGCTAGCACAGTTTAGTCACAAATAGTTGCTGTCCTCAGTAAGGTGGAGGACATATTAAATCTAGAAAAGAACCCGGAGAGAGCAGACCTCTGCCAGCACCACAGTCCTCACCCATAGCTATTGTGATTTTCACCTTAAATATTAGTCCTACCTTTATGCTATCTAAATATTTAAAATCCTTAACCATGAAAACATACAAATATGCACAAATGCTGAGAATGGTCCTATCTTGCAATGTTAAAGAATCCTTTCAAAAATTCCTGGATCCAGACAATGATCTGGATCACTCCTAAAATCAAATCATTTGTTTCTTGTCCCAATCTGGAAATTTCCTGAAAATGTCATCCAAATCCGTCCATAACTTTTTGAGTTATGCTGCTAAAAGAGAAACAAACAAACTAAAAAACAAACAGTTGCCGGCAATAACATAACCTCCTTGGCGAAGGTAAAGACATTCTTGCTTTCTTGGTAAATGCTCCAGTTTTTTCATAATTTTTCACTGCTCTGGACAGAGGCCGTATTCACATGTCAATAGTTCGATGTATGTGCTCCAGCTTACACTCCATGTAACCCGCTCTAACTGGAATTGCACAATCTTTTCAACAAAACATAGGCAACGGCTGTGTCTGGCGTGGACAGATGCGGATTGACTTTGTGACCACAGTAGATGAATTTGCAAAGGAAAAGCCTGATCCTTTCATTTGGCGTAATTGGCTTTAAAGTTTACACTCCAGGTATGACTAGTGGTGTGCGATATGACGATATTAAATCGTTCAGGATTATAACGTGGGGTGATCTCATGAAGCAGAAAGATCGTCAGATCGTCTGTGTGGGCGCAGAGACTTTGACGCGCACCCGACTAACCAATCGTAGCACATTATGCGCTGTGCATAGTGGGATTTCCAGTTTGGTTATGTAGCGTGAAGCCATGGCGGAAAGAGATAAAGAGATAAAAGCTTGAAGATGTCTGAACAAAAATCTGTTCTAAAGCAGCTGTATTATTCACTCAGATTACAGACATTGCAGTTGGATAACATTTGTTCTAAATTGTTGCACTTTAAGAGATAACCAGTTACTTAAGTTTGCATTTATATTTGACCCTTTTCAATAAGCTATTTGGTGTGTTTAGTTTTTATGTTGCAAAAGTGCACTTTATTGTTGTTCATTAGCTTTTATGTTTACATTTGTTGCACATTTTTATAAAAACTGCTCTATTTAAATTAAAACCTGTTCAGAAAGTTTCTTTGGCTTAAATTTTCAGTTTTTTTTCTTTTAGGGTTTTACATGTTTTATATGTTAAACATAGGGGGGAAATGGTCAAACATGCAAATTAGTCTAGAAAAATCAAAGTAAAAAAGAATCGTGATAAAATCGTGATCGTGATTTTATTTTTAAAAAATCGTGATATGATATTTTTGCCATATCACCCACCCCTTTATGACACAGTAATGTTTTTGGCTTTTTATATCATATAAAGTATGACCCAAACCAGCAGCACATTGTCCTTTATATACATAGCCCTGTTCTATAGAGGCAATCATTAAAAGGTTGTGTCTGGAAACAACAGAGACAGCTATCATCAGCACAAACAAAGCCCACTTTCCTCCACTCTAAGTTTAGCTGTTGTTGCCGTAAATCCACTCAGAGCTCCCTGCATTAGCAGTGAGTGACAGTGACCCCCACATGGATCAAAGGATCAGTTTTTACGTCTTCACAAACAATTACAGTTTCAGAGTCAGACCTCGCCCAGTCCAGGGTCATTCAGGCTCACACTGACGCCCCTCAAGTCATTGTGCTGATCAAAGAACAAAGCCAGCAGTGCATGTGTCTGCTTTGCTGCTGGCAGACCAAAACGACTGTCCTATTTCTTCCAAAAACACATAATCTCCCCCAAGCTACCCGTTTCTTTCAGCACAGTGACAGCCTTGAGCATCACAGATCTACACAGTCTTATTTCTTGAGCCATCTTTTAGTGCGTTTAAGCACTTGCACTGTAAAATGTTTCCCTCCACTCACTATGACTTTATATAGTAATCAATGAAAAACGTAGATTTTTAACATTCTACCTGCTAAAGGCTTGCACTTAATTTGACCTCCACCAGCCGTGTGACTGCTTTCGTAGGTACATCCAGACACAAAACTGTGCTCACAAATACATGTCCAGGTGGAGTTTATTGGCCATCATATATCAATCATACCGACCAGCAATAAAATATCTAACAGATGATGAATTCCAATGTATGATTTATGATATGACAGGTTTATTGGACATCGGTGACTTAGGTTGTATGCTTCAACATCAATTAATGTTAATTGTACAAGCCTAGCAAGACACTTAAATTCAAGTTGCCTCCAGTGTTATACCAGTGGCATGAAAATGAGTTAGAATGGGCATGGGTGTGTTGTGTCTTACTGATTGGCAGCTTACCTGGAAACTATGAAGATGTGTGAAGATATTTTGAGCAGTTAGAAAACTAGAGAACTGCCATATAAGCTCAAGTCCATTAAAAATTTGATATGTACGGCACTCGGTGTATCTAATACACTTTTTTTTTTTTTTTTTTATTGCTTGTCACTTTTTTTCCTTAAAATGAGCGGTAAATTGCTCTTAATAGCACTCTACATGCTTAAATAACAAAATTATTTGTGCTTTTTACTGTTAAAACGAGGGAGAAAAGCTGTTAGAGAGCATTGTTAGCCGCTTAGCTCTTTGCTAAATTGTTCCATTACACATAACATGCATGGAACCTCAACAAGTGGAGACTAGAGGAATGCAAATAAACCACAGGTGGTCACTAAAAGTGCATTAATGGGTATCAAATTGCCCATTAATGAAAGATGATCATTAAAAATATGCTTGGGTGTCTTTGTTAACCTTTTGTGGTTTTTTGTGGCATTCTTGGCCCTGGAAAGTACGCGACCTTACATATCCAAAGAGAACTGCACTAGGTCAGTTATCAAACAAGTCAAAAACAAGTGACCAGTCACTGGCTACATGTATGGAGGATATTTTTCCTCAACCACCTTGTTCACAGACAGACGGCATGTATCTTTTTGTTTGAAAACATTTAAAAGTACAAGAGTTTGCGTAATATTTACCTTAAACTAGAGAATTTGCATTTCCATGCAGGAAATGCGTTGAAATGCTGAGTGTGACTGTTGAAACTGTGAAATGAAATTGCTACAAGTAATGCAAAGAAAGTTGAAAATGTGACATGAATAGTTGTAAGCGGTAAATGTGCAATAATAATGTTTGCAGAAAATTATAGATACTGGAGCTCAGGTGTGCAGGTCACGTGACCATGCTGTAACTTCAAAGAAAAGTGCAAAAGTTGATGCAGCTTCAACAGTCATATCTTAGAAACTGTAGCAGATAGTGAAAAGTGCACTAAAAAGTGTTTGCAGTTGTGAAAGAAAGCAGAAAATGAATGACTGTTTTGTGACATGGTTAAATGTGTTGATATATGTAGATGTACCTAATCAAGTGGCCAGTCAGTATAATACGTCCAAAATAAAGCTGAGAGTGTAAAGACAAGCATGATTACGCTATTGTAATGAAGAATCTGTACTAGATGGAAAGAAAAGTATGACTGCCTCAACCGAGACTGAACCTGGGTCTCTCGCACCATAATCCGCTGCCAGATCCATTCAACCACAGGGCTAAATATGCTGAATCATGGAATGCACGGTACTTATCCTATGTGTCTCATAGGGCACTCTGATAATGCTCGGTACTTCCGGGTAAACGAACGCTCACTGTGTCTAATATCAGGAAAAGGATTTCACCGTGAGCATCCCAAGAACCTGCTGAAACGTTTAATATAATTCCCATATCTGTAATGTTCAAAATGTTAACACAGTGACGAGTTAAAAACGCGCTTCAAATTGCAGCACTCGGCTGTCCGGGGCTTCGGTCTGACGCGCTCTAACAAGAAGGATTTCCTCAAAAGTTGGTGTTGCTTAAAAATTCATATTTAAAAAAACGTAGACGCCAGCAAAAAGCTGAAGATATGTAAAAATAGCTGAGAAGTCAGTGCAGCTTTTAAAGCATGAGGTCTGTAGATGGAAGCGTGCCCTGTCTGTGGAGCTCCAAAGTTGCTGAAGTTTTCAGCAGACCTGCGGAAATGTCCCATTGATTTCAATGTAAAAATACATGCAGCAATTATTTTTTACTGTAAAAAGTATAACTGTTAAAGCTGTGAAAAATACAAGCGCACTTCTCCTGAATATGCTGCATATGTCATTTTGTTTCTGTGAAAATCTGTCTAAATCTGAAGCCTGTGAAAGGTGGCAAAATCTTGAGGAATAAGAGGAAGAAGAAAAAGAACAAAATGGAGTTTAGGGAGAACAATATGTTGAAATGCTGACTCAGCATTTCAACATAATTACAAATGAAGTGGTGCAGGACTGACATATCATTGTAGGCCAATGTGGAAGTTCTCTGTAATTAAAACACCCGTAGGGTTGTTATTGTGGCTATGGATCGTTGCTAATAATAAGGTCTGTGGTGCACAAAAAAATATGAAAATAACATGATTTATTTGTGATTATCTTGGCAAGCAACTCTAACTTTTGTAATATTTTAAGATTAAATTTCATCAGCTACAATATTTTAACATATAATGTCATGCTATGACCCTTTGAAAAATTTCCTCAAAATCAAGTGATCTGATCAAGGGGACAATTATGGCAGTCTGTATTGGCTTTTTGTTAGCAACTGCGCTTTTAAAACACACAACAAGGCATTAAAATTAAAAAGTGGGCAATATCAGATGCATTATAATATGTTCGATTAAACATTAAAATGTGTGTACATGTGTCCATCGCAAGCCTTATTTCAGGCATTTATTCAAAACATTCATTCTAAATCCCACGTATTACATGCTATCTCACCTCCTTTTTTTTGTCATTTATTAATACTGCATGTGGCCTCTTTTGTACTGATGTGAACAAAATATCTGATGTTCTTGATAATTTTTGCAATACCTAGGATGTTTTCTAGAAATCTGTGTCAACACAGATGTTGCAAATGTTACCAAAAACTGATGTGCATTGCTAAAGTGCTTGGAGTTTATGTATGCACCCCCCTACAAGGACCTGCTAAAGTGGTGCAATATAATGAGTCTCTTTCAAAGAACTTAAGGAACTAGATAGCTGTGTTGTTAACTTGGAACATGATTGATTTTCAGGTTTGCAAAAGTTCCTCTCTAAGCAGTTATGTGAAATCTCAGCTCAACTTAAGCTTGTTGCTAGCTTGTGGCAGGAGTTCCCTCACTCCTGCGCACTGACTCACAGGCACAATTACAGCACAGTAAGGTCAGAGAAAAGGGCAGAAATGACATGTATTCACTGAACTGTGTTGTACTGCATGGTTTAGTTTTTTTAATGAGTATTGTTGCCTCCTCCGTTGATTGTCTAGATACAAAAAATTTAATAAAAAAAGAATGTAAAGAGAAACTCTGCAGGAAGTCTAATTGAACTGACTACAGGTGGGCTCCATGAAGACAAGTTGAAGATATAGACACTTTTGAAGAGCGGTGGGATTGTTCTCCTCATCCTCACATCTGCCTCGGTCCACTTCTTAACACTAGCAAGATGGGTTCTTGTTAGGAGCAGTGCATGTTGGTATGGAAACTGGCTTATAAACTGTTCAGGTTGCCAACGTCCTAACTCGCATAGCAACCACAAAGCAGCCTCTCAGAGTGTCAATGTGCTGCAGCCTTGTGATTTTTCTGATGAATAGAAGCCAGAAAGCTTTATTGTACTTGGTATGCAGATATTCAGCTTGAATTGATGACCTGGTGGATAGCTGCTGAGTGCAGAAGGTTCGGCATTTGTTCAGAAAGAGATAGATTTTGTTCATGTGACACCCAACAAAGCATCTGAATGAAACAAGACCCACGCATCTACCTTGAAATCTCTGGGTATGGAAATAAAGCACATTCTGCACTGCTTGAAAAGTTCTGAGTCATCTACAGACCTTTTCATGAAACATTTAGACTTTTCAGATCACTAAATCAACTGATTAATTTCCAAAGCTGAAAAAGATATGTTTCACTTCAGAAATAAAGCCTTCAGATGTGTCAAAGCATATATTCATAAGTAAAATTCTTGGCTGCAGTGTCCTTCAGACTTTGAAGGACTTAAAAGTAATCTTCTTGCTCAAAGACAAATGTTTGTATTATATTGGATTGTTTCTTTAAAGCTGGGGTTGGCGATTTGATTTAGATACACTTTTTGAAATACTGGTTAAAATTGTCTTTATGACCCGATGGTAATCAACTCATAATGTGTTGTTAAAACAGAGCGATAAATATCCGCTATCTACAGCAGGAGTAAAACAGGGAAAACACCAACCAATAATCTTGCCGGGATACCTTTTTTTACACCAATCAAATCCCGTCGCCATTCTGCGAGCCTGCTGCGCGTGCATTTTCCCGGCGTGCACAGACAGTGCGTGTAGCATGTAGCATGTAGCGTGTAGGGAACAGACTCCGCTGGAGAATGCTTACCTTTCAAGTTTTGTCTTTGAAAATAAGGGAAGTCCGCTGTGAGCTGTCCCACAACACCAACCAAGCTCCAGTATCCCTCACATTTTAAGACAGATTTACAAAAAATCTAAAATAAACTATTTATTTTTCTAATTTATTTTTTTAATTAAGTTTGTTCCGCTGTTGGCTCTAATCTCGCGAGAACTGCAGGTGGCAGTTCTCACGAGACTTCTTCTTCGGTGGTTGGCATCCATCATTTTGGAGCATTACCGCCCCTTTCAGGCTAGAGACGGAGCTCAGTTTGGAGAGGCAGAGGAATGCTTTTATTATTATATCGTCACACGGGAGATTTACAGGAGAATACTGATACAGGAGGACGGGAGAAAAGAGGAGAAAATACGGAAAATACGATAGTTTCATGGCCAAAACGGGAGATTTGACAGCTATGTGGAGAATGGCAGAGGAACTACCTATACCCTGATCAACATCGGCTGTGAGTACTAACTGACTTTACATGTTTGTTTGGTGTTTTATTACCGCTGACTGAGACATGACGTGGTGTAGTGTGAAACAAACACGTGCTGAGGGTTTGGAGTTGAATCAGTCTTCTGGATATAGCGGCTGCGCGCGTGCATGTGAGCGGGAGGCGGGGCTAGGCGGAGCCCTGAGGAAATGCTACTTTCAATTTCATGCTAGTTTTCCAAAATCGCCAACCCCAGCTTTAAGTAAAGTATGCAACAACTAAACCCACACTGTTCATTTAACACATTTTTTCAGTGCATACAGGGAATTAATGATGAGCAAGGTTTCACTTTTAGTAATAATTTTGACCTTGAAATATGATGAGACAACTGAAGATCATGGATAGACAATATAGTTTTGATTTGTGCTGTGTTGCAGGCTTGCATGCTGTCACCATGGATGTGGGTTTTCCAAAAACATGCTTGTTAGGTTAATTGGGGATTCTGCTTTATCTTCAGGTGCGAGTGTGTGCGTGAATGTTTGTCCGTCTCTCTTTTTCAGCCCTGTGATTGGCAGGTGGCAGTCCTGCGTGTACCCTGCCTTTTGCTAATGTCAGCTGTGCGTGGCTACAGCCACAGGGCTCCTGAAAGGAGATAAGTGGTATAGATAATGAAGGGATGTGTCACATGCCATGTTTTACTTGAATTATTCCAGGTTTGCCAAATAGAGTTCATCCTTTTTCTCATGTAAAGTCACAGCCTGCTCCTCTCACCAATTAGCACTGTCACACCTCACCAGTTACTCACACTGTTACAAATATTGCAAACAGATTTGTGTGTGTGCGTGTTTTTGGGAGGGGGGGGGGTGAGGGGTGTATTGGGGTAAAATCTAGGTGAAGAACTGTTGCATACAGACTTGCAGTTTGCCAGGGTACATTGATTGTAAAGGTCTCGTGTCCTCTAAAATCAGTTTTGTTTGCTTTTAATGTTGTTAGAAGAAGCTTGGGGAGCAGAACACACCATCTTGGACTAAAAACCTTTTACTCAGTACTCTGAGAAATTTGCCATGCCCTTATTTCTTTTGAAACAGGCCCTTAGAATGCATTTTTTAATACTTTCTGGGGTTTATTATGCAATAGCCATACAGCAGAGGTGTCAAACTCCATAAAAATATCTCCTGTCACAATTATACATGTTAGAAATATGAGCATGCTGCTAAAAAATCTCTGAAAAATAAATAAAAGTAGTGCTTTTAAGTAAATGTTAAATTAACATGAATCTAACATTCAGTGTTCTTTGCTCTTATGCCATTTCCTAAAAGTTAAATTTAAACTTAAAAACATCTTAAAATATTTGCTCTTCCTGATAAATCACCTGTCAGTTCTGCAAATTCAGAATGTGAATATACTGCAAAAAAAAACCCTGAAAATTTACATTGAATTTGTAATTTTCAGCAAAAGTTGAAGCAAAAACAAATCAAACACTCAATTGTCTTTGCTCTTATGCCATTTTGTCCCAGCTGAATGCTTTTCTTGGCAACAAGCTTAACTAGGTATGTTGTTATTTTCTGTGTTGTGGAGATTCTAAGGATGGATTGCAGGTGTTCATCAGTGAGACATCTCCTGTCTGCTGTTTTTTTAATCTTCATCACGGAGAAAAGCTTCTCACATAGATATGTGCTATCAAACATGCACAAGCAGATAAACTGTGCGGACCCTGCAGAGTCGTACTTTTCCTTTAATATCCCTTTACACTGCAGCTCTATCAGCTCCATGTAAATCTGTACAGGTGCAGTTTCCACATCGATGGCAAATGGGTTGTAAAGCAGCTCAAAACACCTTTTAATGTGCTTCAAAGTCACCAAAGCGGCATGCAAAGCGCACATTTGGAGACATTACGCACCGACTTGGTTCAGCATTACTTGGCAACAGGGAAAGAAAGTTGCATTGGTGCATTTGTGGAGGCCCATACAGTCCCTGGAGCTGAAGTTTTAGAACACTGAGATGTGTAGCTATGCCAGCCAGAAACACCAACTCATCAAAGTCCACTCCACGGATGAAGATGGCCAGCTGTGCTGTGTCCATCGCATCCTTTTATCAACAGCAGGAGAGTATCCAAAAAGTCTTTGCTTCTTTCAATCAGCTGTGTTCTTAAATCATTGCCATCTCATCAAGCGATCAGCAACTGTATTCCTACTCAGGCTTACATTTGCCAACATCGGCTTTTTGTCTGGACACAAGACATCACACACCTTCATCATACAGCTCCTAAGAAACTCTCCCTTGGTACATGACAGGGCTGAGGTTGCTCTCTTCTCTGCTGCAATAAAACTTGTTTTCACTGCAGTTTCACTTTGGGGTTTAGGTCTGGTGAAAAACGTCTGCTGAGATGTCAGATTCTTCTTTATCTCTTCTCCTTTCTGTAATTTCTGCGCTGCGTTCAGGTTTTTCAGCTTATCCTGATGTTTTGTTTTGCAATGCTGTCTTAGATTAAATTCCTTAATTACAGCCACGCTAGCTCCACAAATAAGACACACAGGTTTACCGGCAATGCCAATAAACATATATACAACCTCCCTTTGGTTTAGAAAGACTCTGTTTTCAGAATCAACTTTTCTCGTCGCCATTGTTATGGGCTTCCTTTGAGTTCAGGGTTGTATACAGCAACAGATGCTTGACTTGTTTGACACAGGAACTAGTTTATCAGCAGCTGTTGCGCTGCATTATGGGAAATTAAGTTTATGTGTTATAAACGCTTCATATCCCTGGACCATAATGAAAATAGTTGATCTATATAAAATTATTTTCCGGGCTATATAATTGTATGCTGGGCTGGATGTAGCCTGCGGTTCTTTAATCTGACACATAGGCTATGCCATACAGCCTTCATTCACATCTGTATTTTCTGTTTATATCAGATGGGCACACTTTCCAAAAAGTTTGTTTTGTGGCCTGTTGCCCCTCCTTTCACTATATGGGCAGCCAATCAACACAGAGCTCATAAGCAGTTAGTCCAAAAATGCAGAAATGAGTAAGGTTTCATCATTAATGTTCTCACAGACAACAGTGTATTGGATTTTAGAGCAGCCTTTCGATTATATGCCTGTTATAAGGTCCATGGTGTGCAAATGAATATAAGATTTGTTCCATTTGTTTTTTTTGTCTCTTGTATTTGCCAGATTAAACCATGAGCAAGGAATTACAGTGTCTCATTATCATTCCTTATCATAACAACTCAATGTAGAAATTCCAACAGTTACAATTCAACACTGATGCCAAGAACTGGTCAAGAATCTGCCGGGGTACTAGGGATGTAACGGTTACCGGTAAAATGGTAAACCGCTGTAAAATTTCCCACGGTAATCATTACAGCGTACTATAAAAATTACCGTTATACTGTGTTTGGTAACCACAATGCGTCAATAACGCACGGTGATGCTGCTCTTTGACTGGAAAAGCCGGAACTATGAGTCTGTTCCTGGATGAAGCAGCCTCATAATGCGCAGTTTGCGTTGTTTGGCCTCAGGGAAAGTTAGAGACAGCGGAGATTTCCATCTGAAAACGGACTCTTAAGTCTGGTTAAATTTTGGATTTTACAAGGTTGCTGAGGGGAAACTGATAGAAGACAGTCACCCTGTCTAAACATGAAGCTGCGGCGAAAGAAAAAGACATGCACGGTAAAAACTGCTGTAACTCCTTGAGTAAAAAAGCAGACTGAGCTGTAGAGGTAGAGAGAGAGTGAGAAAAGATTCAGTGAGCCATACCTGAGAGAATTACAGATGGTTTATCAGTATTCTCTGTCTAAATAATGTATAAATCTTGTAAATCATAGCATTAGTATTATTCTGGAGTGTATTCTTGCCGTTCTTTTGCTGCGTATTCGGCGTATTTTGAGATTGATCACCTTTTTCCGTCAAAGTTCATGTTTTATGGATTCAATCGATCATACTCTGGAAAGATCAGAGGAGAAAATATCGGGGATATCTGCCATGGAGAGGGGAGACCAGAGGAAAGTCATGAGGGGGGCTAACTGCTTCAGGGACTTTCGTTAGTAAAAAAAAAATAAGGCAATGACATGGTCTAATATGACGAGCTGTTACATGGACACAAATGCTGCAGGCAATAAAAAATCTGTGGGTGTATGTAAAACACATTATCTGTTGTTCATTTTTAATTATGTATGAAGAAAACTTTGTTTAAAGTTTAAATCTGTTGTTTTATTTTCTTGTAATCACACACAGTCTGTGTGTGTATGTGTGTGTGTGTTGGGGTGAGTGTGCGTGTGTGTGTCTGTTAGTGAGTGCGTCCATGAGTGAAGCCTTATGTCCATGCGTGTGGGTAATTTATGTAAAACAGGGGTGGGAAGGTGGGTTTACGGGAATGTTTTTAATTTTTTTCTATGTAAAGCACTTTGAGTTGTATTCATTGTATGAAAAGTGCTTTATAAATAAAGTTTGTTTGATTGATTGATTGTTCAAGCATTTTTAACATAATAATGAAAAATACTTGCTAGAATTGTTTACTTTTATTTCTAACAAAAAACAGGTAAAAATGTACTCAGGGCATTTCTAGACACATTTATTGACAAAGAAGACAAAAAAGAACTGTTATAATTATAATAATAAAGGGATTAAATGATTTCAAGACTGTGTTAAAGTACATTTTGAACATTTTGAGCACACTGCAAAAATACTGTGATAATAATGATAACCGTGATAATTTTAGTCACAATAACCGTGATTCGTGTTGTTACATCCCAACAGGGTACTTATAAAATTATAACCAGGTGATCTTGAAATATTATTATAAGTTCATACCTTTATATTCTGGGCTTGTAATGAAATGACAACATGTATTGTTTTGAAGAAATAAAAAAATCAAAAAGCCTTTGCTACGGCTACAGCGTGTAGTCAATAGTCTGTTTTACACATGTAGTCCTCAAATAAACAAAAAAAATAAAGCATTGCTGCTTTAAAACAGTGCTAAGTTAAAGAGAACAAATGAGTTGTGTTTGTTGAAGAAGGCATTGAACTATCGTAGCGCACACTGCTTGTTTCTCCTTCTCCTGTTGGCTGTTACGGATGCTTGCTGTATTTTACAGCATTCTGCCTCACAGAGCAGTCAGCTTGACCAACACATTGCTCTTGTTGAATCAAGTTATCAATACAAACACTGTTGCTCATGGTTAGGTGTGTGTGTGTGCTGTGAGTGTGCATGTCTGCTTTTCATTCCAAAGTGTAGGGCGTGTCGTTGACGCTTTCCTGCTGTTGTTTTATGCTTACATTGTTTAAGGAAATGAAGTTATGAGCAACAGTAAGGTGAAGTAATATTCACGCACACTTTTTCTCTATGCAGTTAGTCATACACCCTGTGGAGAGCACTTTTATCTGAGGCACTTTGTACTTCTGGAAGTGCAAAGATTTTTTAGCAAAAATTGACGGCCTCAGCAGGGGCGGCACTTTGCCGTTTTTTAAAAGCTCAAAACAGACCCAAGGAATCAAAGTCCAGAAACTCAGATGAATTTGATGAAAGTTGAAGGCGCCCACACATTTCTTTTGTGACCTGTATGAAGAAAATCTTCAAATGACATGAATTGATTTTTAGGGTTGGAAATCACAAAGTAATAGCTGGTAAGGTTAAAGCCTTCACTCTTCAGCCGGCTGGTTGATCAATAGATTGAACAGATCATGTCCTTCCAACTCATCTTGGTTGGACAAAAATATTTGTTGCTTTTACAGAGAAGAAATTTATTAATTCTTGGGTGAGAAGGAGACCTGATTTATTCATTTTTAAGCTATATTGTCATAAATCAGTCAGGGTCATGCACTAGTGAAGGGCAATATCAGACGTTTAATTAGGTACCATACCAATAATGTAGCTGTAATTCTTTCAGTACCAATACCAATCATCTTCTGTAATGCAGACATGATGTTGATGAATTTTGCATTTTTTTTATTGACCAAAGCATTTCCTGACAGCTTGTAGTCTTGACTTTAGACTTTCAGATCTTAAAGCAGGTGTTACATCCCTTTTTGTAACATCAGGGTAAATAAGACAATCAAGAATTGACATGAGACAAGTGAAGGGGTTGCAAATGAATGTTTCTTAAAGAAAATTCCATAAAGGTTTCAATTATGTGGGGGAGAAAAGGGAAACAAGGGTTGGTGCCAAATAAGTCAAAAATACAACTAAACTCAGCCCATCCAACCTATTTTGGGAAACAAAACAAATAAAAAAGACCTGACTAGTCTCAAAAGAAGCTTAAACAAATAAAACAAGAGATGACACAAACCTCTAAGCTAGGGTTTTTAAACAACATGGAAGCATAAAATATACCCCAGCCGTCATTTAGTTTCCTACGGAGCCCCGGAGGTGTAAGGGTGGAGAATATTTTATTAAGGAGAAGGAATGCCTTCTATAGTGTGGGTACACGCTCTTAAAGCGTTACCTCACTATAATAAAATGAGGATACGGGATAAATAAGGCGTTCCCACGCTATAATAAAGTGAGGGAACGGGATAAATAAAGCGTTACCTCACTATAATAAAATGAGGGAACGGGATAAATAAAGCGTTACCTCACTATAATAAAATGAGGGAACGGGATAAATAAAGCGTTACCTCACTATAATAAAGTGAGGGAACGGGATAAATAAAGCGTTACCTCACTATGATAAAATGAGGGAACGGGATAAATAAAGCGTTACCTCACTATAATAAAATGAGGGAACGGGATAAATAAAGCGTTACCTCACTATAATAAAATGAGGGAACGGGATAAATAAAGCGTTACCTCGCTATTTTATAGTCAGTGTTGGGAGTAACTGTGTTAGAAATAATGGCGTTAGTAACGCCGTTATGTTTTTCCAGTGACAGGTAATCTACTATCTTACTTTTCATGCATTACAATGCCGTTACTGTTACTGACAGTGAAATGTGGTGCGTTACATTGCACCAATGTCAGCAGCTGTTATCCCACCAGCCTCACCCCCAAATTCCGAGGCACACGGAAGTGCCTCAGGCTCTCATGAGAACAGTGATGTCAAACGCTCATAAAGCATGTTATGGACAACTGAGAAAAGACATGAACAACACCTCACTTCGCTTCTCGAAGGTCCCTTTGCTGGTCCCAACCACACAGCTTCATGATTTATTGAACTTCTATTAGCCTATATCCTTGTAGAAAATATGTTTGGTGTCATGTTTACAATGTTATATATTTCTGGACCTCTTGGTGTCATGTTGTACTGGGACCATCTGACGGACTGCTGACCTGATGCTCGTGCCTCCAGTTTTGACACAGTGACAAAGAATTGAGCAAATTTACATTTGAGAGTCCATGTATTGTATTTTATTTTGAATCTTCCGGATACTCCACACGTTGATTTCCGGTCTGGTGCTTTCTTAACAACAGTGAATTTATGAGGTTTGGAAGCGGCCGTGCAGAAAATCTCCAGTGCCTTGGCGCGCGCCCATGCTTCACCAACGCAGCACGGCGCAGCGCCCTTGAAACGTACTGCAGAGCACTTCGCTCCCATTCAAGTCCCACTTCGCTCCCATTCAAGTCCCACTTCGCTCCCATTCTAGTCCAATTCTAGTCTATCATGCAAATTTCACTGCGGCCCACTATAATATAGTGAGGTAACACTTTATTTAACCCGATCCCTCACTATAGTATAACGAGGTTATGCTTTAATAGCGCATGCCCACACTATAGAAGGCGTTCACTCGCCTTTATAAAATATTTTGCACCCTGACACCTCCGGGGATTGGTAGTTTCCCTTCTCCCTCCACATAAGTTTAAATTTAAGATTTATACTTCTGGCACCACACAGATCATACCTGCTTCCTTCAAAGCCAAACAAAGAGAGAGTGAGACTTAAGACAAGATCTCCTTTTGAGGGCAAGTCCTCCTATCAGTGAACATCTTCTGACCTCATTCAGCCATCGAGCAGAGACACAGGTGAGAGTCAGTGGCTACGTTTATATGCAGTCAATATTCAGGTTAAGGTCAACATTCTGTGCTGGAGCTTATCCCAGCTGTCATTAGGCGAGAGGCGGGGTACACCCTGAACTGGTCACAAATCAATTGTAGGGCCACATAGAGAGACAGACTCACGCTTGCATTCATACCTAAGGGCAATTTAGAGTGACCAGTTAACCTAATGAGCATGTTTTTGGTCTCCAGAAGAACCCCAGGAGGGCCCAGAGAAAACCCACGCATGCACAGGAAGAACATGCAAACTTCACACAGAAAGGCTCCTGTCTGACCCGGGAATTGAACCGAGAACCTTCTGGCTGTGAGGCATGACAGTACCTGCTGTGCCACAGCCCCATTTCTAACATAGTTTGTTGATAATCTCATATGGGGTACAGTGTTGTTTGGTATGTCAGCAACCTTGCAAAGAGTGTAAACAGTCTATAGAACTTCATAGATAAATATTTTGTTAGTGTAATTTCATGTCAATATTTTCAGGGCGTAATCAGAAGAGCCCTTGTTGAAGTATTGATACTTCGGTTCTTGGTGTGAATACTCCCATGATGTGCCAGTATTTTTCTGTTGCAAACCCACTGCACAAATACAACTTACCCAGACGCACAGCCATTATGCTCATTATCTTTCACTGAGGAGTCTTTTTAGTAAAAATGCTCAGAGTAAGTTTTCTGTCTAAAAGACCTCTAAACCATCTGTAAAAACTTTCAAAACTTACAGCCTGTAAACACTGGATGCATGCTGTCTGTTTAACAGTTGTGTCACTTTGTAGTTTGCCGAGTGTGTTGACAAGACAGAGCTTTCAGGCTTACAGAAATGATAAATGATTGATCCCACTTTCCAATGGTGGGCCAGCAAGGCCTCCCCCGCTGCCTTAGACACATTTATAGACTTTGATTGTGTGCATTTATTTCATTGATACTACATTTAATTCACAGCACTTCTTCTGTAAGTTTATCATTTTAGACTTGTCGCCTCTCTTTTACTTGGTTGCACTGCTTCCTTTTGCAGATCATTATATGTAGCTTTTAGCCAATCAGATTTCACCCCTGTTAAATCTCCAGTTCAGATAATCTGTTGCTGGGCCTTCAGGATGATTATTGTGTTCCTACACAGTTGAAACTGACCAGGGCTACATTGTTAGTTTGTTGGCAGGGTGTTTAACCAATAAGGGTGGAGTTAGTAGTGAAATAGTTGTATTGTTTGCAGCAGGGACAGCTCGCTGGCCTCACTATATGCCTGATATTTATACGGTCAGAGAAGCTGTCACCGTAGTTAGAGAGCAGAGGGGCCATCAGGGCACGCATGGGGGCCACGACGCGCGTCACCATGTGGGCCAACTCCCGGGACAGATGGAATCTGTTCCTTTGTCATTAATAGGAGTACAAAATTAAGTGACAGACACAAACACAGCAGCAGGCTAATTCATTTATGCTTGTGATCCACCTGCACTTCTGGTCTGTCATGGCCAAATAGCGGAGCCTTTGGTGATATACTGTATATTCTCACGGTGTCTCCGCCTCATCCTACTTTCAATGATGTATCCTCCTCCATATTTTTAGATAACGTTCAGAATAAAGATTAAAACAGAGAAATATGGGCAATCACAGGTAAATCCTTAAGCCATCGACTGACATACATTGATTTTCTCTCTTTTATCTCCATCTTTTTCTCCCTCTTTTCTTTGAATTTCATGAAATGAGAGAAGCTGGATATATACTCTGCATCGGATGATAAGGCTGATAAGTTACATTAAATAGGGATTGCTGTGACTGTTTATTGCATTAAAATGTGCCTAACACTTTGGAAACCTGCCTCTGAGGCTTTGGTGAGTTGTGCGCACATGTGCGTCTGTCACCAAATTACAGCTGTGAAGGATGCCCTTCGCCTGCGCCGAGAATAGACCAGGTTGGAGCTGGCTAGCTTTCAGCGCACCTTCTGCACAGTTTTTTGGCACGAAATTGTCACTGGGCCAACCTGAATCTGTCTGCACCTCCCCCTGGTGCACGGTCACATCCATCTCTGCGCAGACGGTTTACCAAATTGTCAAATTGGATGAAATTAGCACTGCCCTAGGTGTGCCAGGCTCTGCGCCCATTTGTCTATATATTTTTTTTTTTACATACATCCCTTATCCAAAGTAAAATTCCATCAGCCTTGCAGTAAAGCCCCTACAGTTGTTTTCTTCTGTTCATCTGTACAATTATACCTTTTGCATGACCCTTCACTGCATCACTCTATCAATGACGGGTCCTCAGACAAATTAAACCCATCTACAAATACACAATGCCCACCAGGATGAGCTCATTTCTGAAGGAGCCACCTCAAGATAGAAGCTGCTATTGTTCCCTAAAAGGAGGATGTCAATGCAGATCTTTTTAGTCTGAGATGGAGTGACACTGATGAAAAGGGCTCCTAGAATTTTTCAGGTCATACAGGATCAAAGATTGCTGCCCAGAAAATGCTCCTGCATGCTGGGTTCTGATGAAAGCAAAGGAGGATGAGGGTTACCTGTTGATGAAAATGTCCTGAAAAATCAAGTGTTAATCAGAGTCAAGTGTCCATCTATGTAATATATACTGATTAAAAAAGGTGAAATGTAACACTGTTTACACAATTCAATCAGCCATATCAATATCTATTGGTGCAATACAAGTAGGTTGTCAGTATTAAAATGTTAATTGCAATCTACTCTCAGGAACCCAACGCTGGCTCTGGGGTGGTTTGTAGCACAACAGGAATTTATTGCTACATTCATGTACAACAAAATATAAAATTATGACCAGTAACATGAGAAGTGAATACACTGCTTATTTCTTCATCATGGCAGGTAGTAGTGGGTGGGATTTAGTAGATTAGACAGCAAGAGAACATTTGGTCCTTAAAATCAGTGTGTTAGAAGCAGAAAAATGGAGCGATTTAGGTGAGTTTAACAAGGGCAAAATTGTGATGGCAATAGACTGGGTCAGAGCATCTTAAACCTGCATCTCTTGTAGCATGTTCCTGGAAGGCAGTGGATAAGTATTTATCAAAAGTCATCTAAGGATAAATGCTGGATAAACAAGTCCAATCCACGGATACTGCGCCTTGCAACTTACAGGACTTTAAGGTCCAATTTCCTGGAAACAATTTAGAAGGGGCTTGGGGAGCAGAAGAACATAGCATCTTCTATGAACTTATAAATGCACTATGCCTATTAAAAGAATAAAGTTTTAAAACGTAAAGTTTTATTTTCTGGGGTTTATTATGTATCAGCAATGCAGGCTACACTTCCATGTGTGTCTTCTGCTCATCATAGGCAGATGCATTGACTGTTTTAAAAGATCATTTTTGAAAAGCCTTTGGTGAAGTTTTGATTTCAAACATATGTCCATAAATCAGTAGCATAAAGTATAAAAGCCTCGCATTATTCCAATTCCTCAATCAGAAATGTCTTCACAGTGGTACGATGGGTTTGGAAATAATTTTGAACTGTGAAGTGTCTAAAACTGTGATTTAAACTGGGATAACTCATGAATTTTCAAAAATCAATAGCATCAAATACATCCTGTTGACTTCTATACAAATGTTTTAATTGGTATGTCATTGTCATCTCCATCTTATTTATGGCATCCTGGATCAGCAGGAAAGATATTGGCTCTGTGGGGGATGAGCAGGTTCATCTGACACCTAGGTGTGTGTGTATTTGTGTGAGTGTGTACATAAGGATGCTGTTAATATAGCTCCACCATTATGTATATTAGCCCCATTCCCCTGAGTGCACCTCCTCCATTTAGAGCTCTCAATCACTCGCCTGCTTTATGGGAGTCCAGACGTACACACACACATACATACAGAGTCAAATATGCACATACGCACACTCAATTACCGTTTTTATGGACGTGATGTACAGGCGCACACACATATGCTGACATACGCTTCTAAAGAAATACAAACACACAGGAACAAACTGAGCTCACCAAGGTTACTGGATTCATCCTCATCCAACTCCAGGTCCCTGACATGCTAATTATGCTCCGCTGTGATGTAGTAAGTCATGCTGCCGTGGTGTGTTGCCTGTGTGTGTGCACAAGCGCAACACACTGAGTAAGTGATCACACTGTGCATTTTGTGTGTTGATTGCAACAGCCTCAACAACAGGTCTGTTTTAATCACAAACCCTGGATCAATACTCTATTCAGGCAACTTAATGTGAGTGTGTGTACATGTGTGTTGCTGTGTGTGTTTAAGAGGCAATCTCAATCACAGGCTCTGCAGTAGATGAGGGGAGACAGTCTTTGAGGAGAATTTACTTTGAATTCAACCTATTTCAGGTGTGTGTTTGTGCTCTTCAGGCTGCTTGTGTGTC
Organism: Scarus forsteni; assembly: GCA_036419115.1. Lineage (NCBI taxonomy): Eukaryota > Metazoa > Chordata > Actinopteri > Labriformes > Labridae > Scarus > Scarus forsteni. Next base: position 3,152,119 of record JAZDUH010000037.1, read on the forward strand.
TCCAAAGCACATGTGAGCCCAGTGTGAGACTGTGGTGTGTTTAAGTTTACCCAGTCTACCATTCAACACACCACAGAACTGATAAAACGAACAGTAGGCAGCTCTGATTACCCCTCTGTCTGTCCTGCCTCTATTAACACAAGTCAATACAGTCTAAGGTTCTTTTGTATTGAAGCAACCTTTCATGCCCTCTCACTCACCCTAACATGACTCCATGACCTGAGGATCACAGAATCAACCTCTGCATGGCCGCCCCTGTCACTTCCGCCTTTCTTCACCCTAACCCCCTCAAGTACTGACCTTACAAATCCACGGAAGCTGAATTTTAAGTGCAGATCATTGAAATGTCATCAAAAACACGGAAAAGGGTGTAAAGGAGAAATCCCCTCCAAGGCTGGAGCTACTGTGTTAACAGGTTGTCCATCTGTCTGAATGTACAAAAAATTAGGTACGCAGGATACTTTCGGAACAATAGCAGTTTTAGCAATGACATCAAATTTGAGCATCAAACAACAAAACTTGTACAGTCCTGCATTTATCATCTGAGAAATATCTCTTTGTCTATTTTAACTTTTTCCAACACTGACACAGTTTTACATGCTTTCCTTTCCTCATATTTCCGCTATTGTAACAGACTTTTAACCTGCTTAAAAATGATCTGTATTAATTGCATAAGAGTCCCTGACCATTTTTGTAGGCTCCATAGCCTTGATCTTTACCCTCTAAGCTCCAAATTACAGAACAACTATATATCTATATCGTTCTTCCGCAGTGCACGTCTACGCGCGCTCCCTGCACTCCGTAAGCTGCGGCAGACCAATCCAGACGGCTTACGTAGTGCAGGGAGCGCGCGTAGACGTGCACTGCGGAAGTACACTATAGCACTGTTTAGGCTCAAAAAATGTACTAAATGACCTCGTTTCAAATTAATTATGGACGTTACCCGCTCAGGACACTTGGATTACAGCGGACGAGCAGTATGAAGGAAAATAAGCACGTTTTTGTGGACTTTTATGGACCTTTTTCTTTGGGCTCCGTCGTCCCCTGTTAGATGGACGTTTGTTGACAGCGAAAATCCCCCCGGACCCCCGGCTGCATTTGAGACATCAAAAAAGTGCTCCAGAGTGTTGCTCAGCATGAGGGTGAGTAGAAAATTAAGGCATATCGTTCTTTGGGTGTAATATTCCTTTAAGGAATAATGCAGCCACCAGGCAGTGGTTCTAGGTTGTTGTAGTCTTACTATCAAGAATTTGCTAACTACAGCTTTAAATAACCAAGTATGTGTTACTCTGAAATACAGCTGGGTGTAAAATAACAATTTCTTATAATTAAAATGGGTAATCAATCAGTTGGAGTAAAAGCTCTCTTTTTCAAAGGTCTAATGTTAATTTTGTGTAATTTCAGCCTCCGGTAAACATGTCACAACACAGTATTGTTCTGTTTTGTTTCCAAACAATTAAAAGTATCTTCTCCCAGTCAGGCCAATTTACAGCACTTGAACCAAAGCTGCTCAATTCATTAGAATTAGAGGAGCTGCTTTTGTAAGCTGGATGTAATCCAGCAATGGTTATTTGCCTGAGTTAGCTTCAAATGTATTCTGCCTTTGCCAATTGAAGTGATCGACATTCACCCTCCCATTGATCAGCCCTGATTTGGAAGAAAGGCATTCTTTTCCAGAAGCAAAAAAAAAAGCCCTCAGGATAAATAAAACTCTAAATCTGAAACAATAACAATCACAGTATTGACCTAAAAACTGCTAAAGAAACTCTTTTTATGCATGATAAATTACATTGTGTGAGCACCTGTGCAGCTGCTGGAAAGCTTGTATTTAATAAATGAGTTTGTTGTTTGTCGTCAGAGTGATGGACTACATTAGACAGTCCTATTCAACCTTTAGTACAACGTACGTCACGAACAAAGTCACCTCTGTTGGCGGCACACAGAATGCTTCCTGCAGGGGAGGGCTACTGATCTGATGAATCTGTGAGCTGATTGGATGTATAGAGCACTGCTGGTGAATCTAAAACTGTTGAATCTCTTTGAGGTTATGGGTAGGCTCATGAGAGTGTTTGTCAAGCTGTAGAGCTGAATTTCATTTTATCTATGTTTTCATTACAGCTACAATAAGTTTTTTTTTTTTTGCTTGTCATTAACCAGACTTAAATCATGCATGTACTTAACCCTGAAACTTAACTAAGGTGTAAGACCATAAACCTTTAACAAAGGATGGGCTTTTAGATCATTTTAATTTCAATGCCATTAACGATTCTGCTTATTGATCTGATTATTTAAAAAAATCCTTTATTAATTCTTCAGGGTTATTGTGCAACAAAAAAACCTTGGCCTACAAAGGTTTTCACTGGCAGCAGTGTCCAACACATGATATTTATTTGGCTCAGTAGCTGCCTGCCATGATTTTTGACCTCTTTGTTATCATTTGAACTGACAGCCTCCGATAAGAGCATGCTATTCTTGATTTAAAATGCATGTAGAACAAAGGGAAAGGAATTGAAAAGGGAATTGTTCAACAGAAAGACTAATGATATTGATTCCTTGAGATGTTTTCAACCCTCAGCTGGGACTTCTTTTGATACCTATCCCTTATGATAACTAATGGAAAAACATTTGCAGAAATACAGTCCAGTATAACTGTTTTATATAACTTTTATTGCCATTTGCTTTTGTAACTTTCAAGAACTGAACTTTCTCTTTTACTCTGTAATGCTATACACGCTGACCTTTTCAAACAAAGCACAAACTCAGAGCCTCATTTATCTCATTGAACTTTAAGAGATATCATTTTTTAGCTGCTTTTAACTTTCATTTAATCTTTAATAGTTGTGCTGGTGTGATTAAATGACTTTTATTTAAGATAATGACCACAGCTTTCCACCATCAAACAGAGTAAGTGTCATTAAATGATCACAGTGCAGGATGCTGTGCTTGTTCTGCTGTGTTAGTGAAGCGCTCTGCCCCTTCCTCTTCTGAGCCGAGTCCAAGGACACTGGGTAAACTCACTAGTATTTTCAATGAATGGTGGATCAAACAGTCCAGAGTTTAGGTCACTGATGAGACGTGAGTGTGGTTCATTGCAAAGATGGAAAACGATTTTGATAGTGGGACTTCAAAGGAATTTTTGTGCCTAAACTGATTAAGCACTGATAGGGTCCTTGTGTGTACATACCTCCAGCACTTCAACATATGGTGTTGAGACAGCACCAATAGATTTCAAAACCTGATCTGTTGTATTCAGTAGCCCTTTTCACAGTGCCTTCACATAAAAATGCTGGGACAAAGCAGTAGCGTCTTTACACCTCAAGACTTTCACCGTAATTCTGTGAATCTGGAATATCAGTCAATTCACACGGTAACACAGCTTTGATGTGGACAACATGGGGTACACTCCTGCCCCTGCCTGAGTCCCATGCCCCCGTCTCTGTAGATACTACACCTCTGATGGTGCAAAGAGCGGTCAACTTTCCATCTCTACAGCCACCACATCTCTATGATGTTCAGAGTGGAACAACATGTCACAGGGATGTACATATTTCAACTTTAAATGACAGCATGAAATGTGATGCGTTGTGACTGTCTAAACTATAATAATAAAAAAAATTAGGTCAGGAAGTGCCTGTAATTTTTAGCATTTTGACTTAATATGATGGCCTTGAGTGCACCTGCAACAAAAGTGAGAAAAAATTACAATTTAGAGGTAATGACCAGGAAAAAAAACAACAAGAAAACAAAGATAAAATAACTCAAAATTGAAAAAGAGGAACATTCTGACTACTGCTCATGCACACATTGCAATCTCTTTGGAATAAAGAATATATTGTTCAGCCCAAATGTCTGCTGTTGGTAATGTGAAGCCATCACTCTTTTGTTAGTTGTCCTTTGCTTTATGGTTAAATCAAAAGTTCTTATAAATGTGCTGTCTTCAGATTTGCGACAAATAATTAAAAAGCTTCCGTGGAAATCATCTGCACACACTCTTAAAATGCATTATTACCTCTGCCAAAGACATTAGCATTTTGCTGATGTTTATTTGTAAGTCCATTTGTTTTTGTTTTTTTTGGTTTGTTTTTTTAGAGAACTCCAGAAGTCACAATCATGTTTTATGACATGTTCAGGAAATTACAAAATAAGGAAGTGATTCGATTTATGTGGTCTGATACGGATCCTGTTTTTTTTTTAAGGATTTGATAACAGTGCATAATGGACAGTGTCTGCATTTTGGCTAATACTGCCATATTTCTTAACTGATTTTGATGACATTTTCGGGGATTGTTGGTCAAGGCACAAAGTGATTCCATTTCAGTTATCAAAGTATGGATGCGGATCCTAGAATTTACAAAGGATTTTAACTTGCGTGATATATTGTGCAGTTTTCATTATTTTTGATATTATTGCGGTAAGCTCTCAGTGGCATTTGTTGACATTTTCAGGAAATATTGGTCATTTAACAATGAAGAAGTGGTTTGATTTTAGTGTTGATCCAAATTCAGATGCGGTTCCTGGAGTTTTATAAGAATTTTTAATATTGCAAGATAAGGCGGTTTTTCTGTATTTTCACTAATGAGGTAATGTGTTCCTGACAGATTTTGATGACACTTAGAGGGAATGTTGGTCATTGCACAAGGAAGTAGTTTTTCGATTTTGATGGTGATTTGAATTCAAAAGCATCTTCCCGAATTCTAAAAAGATTTGTTGTTTGGCCTTACCCGATTGGGCAGTTTTTAACATTTTTGATAACATTGCAGTATGTTCCTCAAGAATTTTGATGACATTGTAAGGAAAGGTTGGTCATTGTACATGGCAGTAATGATAAGTTGTTGTTGCTTCTCCAAAATCAGATGCAGAGCCCGGAATTTTTAAAGGATATCTTAAAATTGCGAAATAGGACAATTGTTTCTATTTTCACTAATTTTAATCATATTACTGTAAGTTCTTAACAGATTTTGATGACAGTTACAAAACTGTTGGTCATGACACAAGGAAGGAGTATTTAGATGTGGTGGTGGTCCAAACACAGATGCTGGATTTTTTTTTGTGAACAGTGCAAAAATTGTCCACACTACATTTTTTCTAATAATGTAAGTTTTCAGCTGCTTTGGGGGACAGCATTGTCAGGGGATGTTGATCATGACACAATGAAGATGTGATTCATTTTTTGAGGTGATTTGTAAACAGTGTGAGATAGGGCAGTTTTCCACATTTTTATCATAATTTGGTCAAGGGAATGATTGGATTCTGGTGATTATGCGGATGCAGGTTTTGGAATTTTCAAAGGCTGCGTTAACAGTACAAGAAAGGGCAGGATCCACCCTTGGTGAGTAAACCTCGACATACTTTGATGACATTTTCAGGGAGTGTTGGTCACAGCACAAGGAAGAAGTTCTATTTTGGTGGGGATCTCAATCCTGATGTGGATACAGGAATTTTCTTCAAGTATTAACAGTGCAAAATAGGAGAGTTTTCCACATCTCTGTCACAACTTGAAGACAGTGTTAGAAGTGCCCTGGCGGGGGTTTGTGCTCTCAGAGCTTGTCTAGTTTTGTCAATCATTAGTCAATTTGAAAAACACAAATATTTCCAGAAGGACGATAATTCCACATTCACCTGAGGTAAAGTGATCCAGTGTTCCTCTGCATGTGTGCTGTAGTGTTGTTTATTTGAATCCTGGCGACACACATAGCGTATTGACAGTACTGACAGTAGGAAACTGAAACATGAAGAGTGTTTATAGAGGCAGTAAGACCCAGAGGACGAGCAGAGAGAGAGAGAGAGAAAAAGAGAGAGAGAGAGAGAAAGAGAGAGGGAGGTTTGGTGGGAGGAGAGAGAGAGGAGGAGGAGGGACTGTGTTCACTCTGGGCTCTATGCGTTGCGGCTCGTGGTGTCAGCGCAGCCAGTGTGTGTCTCAGACTGCCGGCGTGAGCGTGTGCATCGGTGCGTCCGTCCGCTGTGTGTGTGAATGTGTGTGTGACTCCAGTTGCTCCCTCTCTGCGTACGACAGGTGGAGATGACATGACTGCGCTCGAGAGGAAGAAAGGGAAGGACCTGTAAGGACTTCACACTCTCACACACACGCACACACACATGTAAACACACTCACCTTCTACCCTACATTCCCTCACACACACCTTTAGATTCCAGCACTCTGTGGTTCAGGACACAGATAAGTTGCAGAGTGTGTAAATGCTCTTGTTCCTGCAGCTTATCATCGGACTGTGTATCAGCTGACTCCATGTGTTCACAGCAAACACACACACACACACATGCTCAGGTCCTGACTGTTTTGTTTGATGCCTGCAGACGCGGTCAGCAAGTGTTCCTGCGTCCTGAAGAGAGTTCAGCTCCAGCCCTGAATACCCGACAGTCCACCACGCTGTCCGAGCAACTCCAGGTAAGAAAAACTCTTCTTTTTTTTTTCTGTCCTCCTCCTTCTTCTTCTTTCTCTAATCCAAGCTGTCTGAAAACAGGATGCTTTGCACCTCACGCCCTTTGCCCTCTTCTCTCTTTCCTTTTCCTTTAAATTTTACTATCCTTGTCCTGTCCAAGGATGTTCAGACTATGCGTTCATGTCAATACACTCCTAAGAAGCCATGTGCTGAGAGTCCAGGTCTAACAAACAAACACACTCTTATCTCCTCACCGTCCTCATATTTGAAGTTAAGTCCAAAGGAGGTAAGTTTCAGCTCCTGTCGCTGCAGCTTTCTTTCTTTGTCTCTCGACTGATTGAGTTAGTAAGGCACTTATTTATCACCTGGGGCTTCTGTTTTTGTGTCAGCATGTGTGTACGTGCGCGTTAAAAGGCCCAGATTAAAGTCGGGGAGATAAAAGAAACAGAAATAAACATGAAAGCTAGGAAATTAAATACTGAGTTTTTTTGTTTGAATGACAGCTGCCTGGTTGAGAGAGCATTTGTGTGCGTGTTAAGTGGAAGTTTAAGTGCATATTTGTTTTAGGACAGCACTTTTTACAGCTGAGTTGATGCAATTTTGGTTGTGAAATCCCCCAAGTGGTATGCCTGGAGGTTTTTACCCTTCACCATCTCGTGTTGCTCTTTTGTGTTCCTCTGATTTGTGACACAGAAGCTGCTAGCGGAAAATTAGGAAATTGCTGCTTTCATGTATAATCACACGTGCAAACACGCAGCACCGGTTGCAGGGAGAAAGAGAGAGAGAGAGTGTGTCCATTTGCATGCTGTGTTTGTGTGTCTGCATTGGTGTTTTCTCTGTTGCAGAGATTTAATGATGCTGGCAGCAAAATGAGAAAAAAAGTACTTGATTGGCTGCCAGTGTCGACATGTTCAGCTCAGATCCAATTTCCTTGGCAGACACACACTCAGTGTTGCTGTGTTGCAGGCACATGTGCGCACACTTTGATGACACACAGCCCCACAATCACGGATTTTACCATCATACATGAAAGTGACAAACAGCCATGTAATACACACAGACCTCAGAGAAACACTGTTGAGATTTTTTTGTGTGAGTTTATGATATACATTCACACACAGACAGAGAAACACGCATATGTAGATATAGAGCTGGGATTTAGGTTAACAAAATTTTAATTTTAATTTCAAAAGTTTAATTTTAATCATTTCTTTAGTAACTAATGAACGAGTAATTTTAGTGTTCTTTACTTAAACACTAACAGTGATATAATGATTGAAAAAATAATTTTGAATCTAAATTGGTACTTTTATTTTAATTCACTTCGTCTTTCATTATTACATATACATAATGAATTAAAACACAATTAAACTGATATCCATTTGATTATTGAGAAACAAAAGTTCTTAATATCCTAGACACTTAATGGTTGGTCATATATTGTCTCTAGTGATCATAAATATCAGGAGATCTTTGGAAACGGTCAACATCGCTTTGTAACTGTGTATTGGTGCATGAAACTAGCAACAAGCATCCTGACACTTTTCCTGTCTTTTTCAATGTCACCGGCATGTTTGTGTTTTGGATAGTGCTCTTATTCTTTTGGTCAAAATTTTGTCCAAAATCTGCATTTTTCACTTTTTTATATCTATGAGAAGATCTGATTATAGAAAAAATCAGAGTCCTCATCATTTTGACTGACATCTTGATCCTGTTTTCAAATACTCTATGACCTTAACTTCTCACACAAATTCTTTGTGATCATTACTTAACATGTTTACACCCAGAATATTTTGTAAAGCATGCAAAGCATGATGAATAATAGAATATTAGAAATGAATAAAACTGATAATTGATATGAGTGATGAATATAAAAAGCAATTAACCATGTTTTTCAGTAATTCTTTTGTTTTAATTCTCTTAGTTTGATACTCATCATAAGTCAGTATTTGAAGGAGTTTCAGTGTCAGTTACACTTTGAGCATGAGATGAATTAAGATAGATTGTTGTTCTAGCAGATATAAAAGTGTCTCCTGTTATGTATGATTGATATTTCAGTCATATATTAGTTATCCATCCATTTATTAATTATTCCCTCCTGGGTTTCAGGGGGACATTATGCGAGAGGCAGGGTACACCCTGGATCGGTCACCAGCTGATTGCAGAGCCACATATAGAGACAGACAACCATTCACAGTCACACCAACAGACAATTTAGGGTCACCATTTAACATAGCCAGAGTGCCCAGAGAGAACCCATGCCTGCCTACTACTGGCAAAAGTGACTTTTGAAGAGTGCTTGGGATGATGACTTTAACTGATTTGGCTTTGGTATGGCTATAAAATGTGTACACTTATATCATGTTTTAAGTGGTTGTCATGTATTTATAAAAACCATTTGAGGGCTGGGCTGACATCAATGTTGAACTTCATGTTGAATTCAGCATGTCAAATATATCAGCTACATCTCAACAGGATTTACAGCTCCAACACAGCACATGGACAAATAAATCAACTCTCTTCATCTCAAATAAGATAAAGGTTAAGCCATTTCGAATATTAAAGAATAAACCTTCGGCACACTGGGGAACATAGTTGGAGTCACATCGGAGCACATGCTGTTACCATGACAACCTATGCAAACCGTATAGTATAACCTCGAGCGGGAGAATCATGGCTTTAAGACTAACCAGCCATTTCTACTCTAGTCGAACATAGGTTTAACACGAAGCAACTCAAGGAGTAAACGGAAAATTAAAAAACACAGCTCGCCAGCCTACAAAAAAATGTCACCACATTGTGTCGTGACTCAAACTTTGTGACAAAAACTCAGTGAATCAGCAGAAAACAACGAAGAGAACATGAAGCCTGCTTGGCTTACCCTTCCTGTTTTTAAGTTGGAAACTATTATTATTATTGTTATTATTATTATTATTATTATTATTATTACTATTATCACCTCCGCCAAGGAGGTTATGTTTTCGGGAGAGTTTGTTTGTCCGTCTGTCCGTCTTTGAACAAAATAACTCAAAAAGTAATGGATGGATTCAGATGAAATTTTCAGGAAATGTTCAGCATGGGAAAAGGAAGATCTAATTCAATTTCGGTGTTAATCCGGATCAGCGTCAGGCCGCCATGACGAAAACTATGATTTTTGTGAATAACTACTGAACTAAAATAGATACTATTATAAATCCAATTGTTAATGGTATGTTTTCATGGTCAAGGAATCTAAATATTTCGATGAAATAAAGGTAGGACTAATATTTATGGTGAAAATCACAATATGGGTGAGGACTTTGGCGTTGGCGGAGGTCTGTGCTCTCCGAGTGCTTTTCTGGTTATTATTGTCATTGTTGTCTTTCTTTAAGTGTTCGAGTAAAATTCCGCCATGGATGGATAGTCCAGGTCATGACCTCTTCTTTCTATGTGGTGTTATTACATGGGATATTCACTGGGTTAAACAAGCAAGCAGGTTTTCTAACTCACCACAGGTATCATCAAAAGAAAAAAAACACTCTCGATCGGAGCTGTACGTTCTTTTTTATATATTTTTAATAAATGCCTTTGTATCGTCTATCTATCTATCTATCTATCTATCTATCTATCTATCTATCTATCTATCTATCTATCTATCTATCTATCTATCTATCTATCTATCTATCTATCTATCTATCTATCTATCTATCTATCTATCTATCTATCTATTTGTGACGCTTGGTCTGTACTGAGTATATGATTCAGAAAATCTCAATATGAAGAAATTGTCAATATTTTAATTACAATAATACATTTTATTTAAAAGCACCTTTCAAGACACTCAAGGACACTGTATAGGATCAGACAACCAAAAATGTCAACAAGACATTACAACTACAAAATCAGCAAAAATCAGCCAAACACAACAGACAATGGTGGACCGGTGGATGAGATTAGCAAATGTATGTTAAATGGAGTATGCAGTTCTGAACAGGTGGGTTTTGAGTCTGGATTTGAAAGGGCAAAGAGATTTTATTAAATTTGGAAAGTATGCAGCACAGCTTTGGCCAGATGGCTTTTCACCATGACACCTCAAGAGTTTCTGCCTGCCTAACAGAAGGTTTTTCTTGCGAATTTCACTTTTGCTAATTGTGGCAAAGTGCTGTAATCTTAGTGGATTTATGTAGAGTCTGATAAAATATTAATGATGAAAAAATAAGTAAGACTGAATCCAAAATTAAGAGTTTGACTTTGACCTACTCTTTCCTAAAACATTTGTTAGGATTTGTCGCAATACACACAAACAAATTCTGGGAACTTTTAATGGCTACTTTTACTTCTGTGAAACTTGATCATTTACGCTTGATTTTGATAATCATCCCATCTAAACTTATTCTTCCTATACTGTGCAACCCCTTTACTGTTTATTTGATTTAACAAAGTCTTATGACAGTATTTGAACGTGGTTTATTATTATACAGAAATACATTTCTTATTTTTTTTGATGGCCCAACCCCACATAGTTGTAGACACAATCACACAAATGGAAAGCAAAAGACACACCTTAAGTTGTTGAGGTGTTTTAATTTGTGTGCATCTTAATAAGTCATAGAAAATCCTATTTAAACCAATGCACTCCTGCTTTTTTGGCACAACTAGTTATCTTTTGTGCAGTTTATATGTGTATGGTCTGTGTATGTATCTTTGTCTCTGTGTGTTTGTGGCTGTACAGTGGTATTGCACAACTGTGTCACCCAGCAGCTTATTCCTGCTGTCATGTTTGTTGCTAAAGGTCCTGCCTAACCACATTCCTCACCCACAGCCTTGTGTTTGTAATTGTTTTGTTATTTCTGAAGTGTCTTACATACAGTAATTTGGCTGTGAGTTGGAGGCTGAATATTCAGAGTATTTTGCACCACCTGAAGGAGCTATTTAAAACATTGTAACAGGCGAAAGGGTCTTTCTATTAACTTTCTAAATCAGGGTTATTTTGCAGTTTTGTGGCACTGGTTCCACGAAAAGGTTTTGGTGATGTCATGACTTTTATCCCCTGATTTGACAGATTAAGACATCTGTGTCGGGACGAGTCTGAGTGCCCACAATTGTGAAGTGTAATTCTGTATTTGTGCTCCAATGAATCTGCGTAATTGTGTGAACCTGTGCCCTTGTATATACATTTTTGGATGTGAGAGTGAAATTGTTGATTGTATGTTTGCATGTTTTTAGTAGATTTGTCTGTGTGTGTGCCAATGAGGCAGCAAAAGCAGCAGGTTAATCTCCTCTCAGTCTCCATCTGAACAGATGTGAGGATTATTTTGGCAGGGAATCTGGGTGGTGCTTTCTTACTTGTGTGTTTGTGAGGCTGGTTTGCTCCTAAAATCCAACACAGTGAATGTCTGTGTGGATCATGGGGATGCCCCTAACAAACAGATTTCTCCATTGGATGCAGTGAATTGAAGCTCTCATATTATTATTTGTTGATGATTCATGATGTTTATGGTGTACAACATGTTTTATTGATGTTTTTCTCTATTTAAAATTGTTTGAATCCAACTGAATCACAATCAAAAATCTATTTTTCACAAGATCAGTCTTACAAGCACACTCTGGTGATGAAAACCTGAGCATTGTAAATTTTGTACCACTTTAGCTCGTTTGAGGAACTTTGCGTTCTTTGTACTGATTTATTTAGCTTCAGTCTGATGGAAACTTGCTATCTTGCATTACCAAATACTAATATACAAACAATATTCAAATTAAAAATTTGGCTATGACTAGAGGTTTACAAACCAAGTGTATGCATAAGGTTATGAATCAGGGCTGCTATTTTTTGCTGGATTTTGGAATTCATTTTCAAGCATCAGGGAAAAATCGGTACTGAAACTGATGGGGTCTGGAGCAGTAAAGTTCTCGATCAAACAGAGGCCATCCATTGCTCTTTCATTCAACAACAAGAAGTACACAATAACAACAATGGTGGGTGGACTCTGAAACGCTGAATCTCATTTACATGGAGCCTGGCGGTGATGCGTTTTCAAATCTTTCCACCCTGGACCCTAGTTCCAAAAGTTTGTGGATTGAGGCACTCCAGGCGCCGACCCCATGTACACGGGAGGTGCAAACGCAATGAAAACCCTTTGGATTCAGCCTAATCTGGCCTTATGTAAACAGAACATCACTGTAAAGTCTGTGCAGCCAATTAACAATCAGGTCGTCCTATCAAACTACAACATTGTTTGGTCTCTATTCAAAGAAGGGTGATGAAATTAATCTTTTTATTTTCTCCAAAGGACAGTACCAAATGATCTTTTGCCCAGAACCAGTCTGTGACCCAGTGGTTGGGGAACTCAGTGACAATCTTGCAGTTTTGTTCAAACCCTGTGATGTGCTGGTGTGATAGAAAAAACTCTACCAGAGACAGCAGAAGTTTAGAAATGTTTGGGCTCCCCTCAGAGACTCATAAGCAGCACTTCGGCACAGGTGTTTTTGTCCACGTCCTGACCTTCTCCTCCCTGCTGTAACCTGCCTAAATCCCTCCTCTAGCTCCCTGACAATTAGCTGCATTACTTCTTGTCGTCGCTGCCATTTGGTGGCACAGATGTCTCTACATTTTCCCTTCATTTAGCAGAGATAATGCTCCCAAAACAAAGGAGAGGTCTTGTTGGAAAAGAGCTATCAGAACGCCTGAACAGTCACACAGCATGATGTTATGTTTGTGTGAATGTGTGTACTGGCAAGTTAGTCCAACTCCACAAAGTAGTGCCCCAGATAGACTGACCTTATTGACATCAAAGTGTTTGTGCTGAGTGGAGCAGGTTTAACCTTCTAAAGTTCTGCTCTGGGGTTTTATTGTGTTCAGTTTGTGCTCTGAGTTAAATTGAATAGATCTAGTAAGGTTTTTAACTTGAGAGTGTTTTCAGGCCGACGCTGAGGCTTGTTTGAAAGCTGATCTTGCCATACACATTTGATATTACAACAGCAGTCTGTAATGTAATACCGTGATTACATTACATTCTTAACAGTTGTTGCTTTATTAGCATCTCTCAGAATTCCATTTTTGAGATCATTCAAGCACATTTTAAAAGTCTTGTTCGGCTTAGTGTGTGTTCTCAATGTAGACAATATTCAAACAGCAACCTCATGATGAAGAGGATGGTGCTTCAAACAGTTTCTGGAGTATCCTTGTGTTCATACTTTGGATTTTAAGAAAATCGCTTCCTCACCTGTTTCATCAGACAGGTGAAAGCAGAGGAAGGAGTCAAAGAAAATGTGGAAGCAAGCTGCGCACTGTCAGACTTGCAATAATCCAATTAGAAACATTTCAATACCAGAACTTGGGATGGAACTTTCCCCAAAAAATCAAATATAAGCAGTTTTCAAACTGCTCTAGGTGCTAGGTCCACCCAGCCTGTTCGATGGCCACGTGCGGCCCATGTATCTGTAACACAAGAACATCTTGTATCTTCTTATTAATTCAAGAAGATATTTGAAATCAACACTGTTGCCTTGGCAAACTCCTTGAAAAAGGCTACTCTAACAGAGCAGCACAGTGTAAGAATAGAGGTAGATTAGGGGTTCTAGTCTTGTGGACGTACTCTTCACAGTGGTTAAAGTTGAATCTATGAACCTGAGTAAAGGTAAAATATGATGATACATTATGCATGCATGTCTTATGACAATGAGATTAATTTCTCCTTTAGATTCAAAATGGGATCAAAAAGTATCTACATCTAACAACAGCAAGGAATGAAAAACATGAAGTCGTTGGTTAGTCGTCCGATTATTGCTGTAAAATATTGGAGTTTGCTTTTGATAAAGATAAAAATAATCTTGGCAATCTGATTTGACCCAATCCATCCTAATGTTTAATGTCTCTGCTTTTATCTTGGATGTGAGAGCCAGAGGCCTGATGTGAAGCAGTAAGCAGCAGATACAGAGCGAGATATTCAGCACATTTGACTGAGCACGCTCACACACTCACTGAGAGCTCAGTGCAGCACCAGAGCCCTGTGCTTCTGTGCACTTGAGCCCCTAAGATTGGAACTAATGATCTTCACTGGCAGCTCAGGCCCAGTGACCTATGTGGGCAGTATGGCTGTGTATCATATATGTAGCAGTGGAGGAGCCATTACAGGGAAAATGAAATGTAAGTCATTTCGCACCACCAGATTGCAGCTGTATTAAATGGCTCTCATCACCTGCAGAAGCTGCGTTCCCTCATGCTTAAGTGAAACCACTGCAGTTACCGTTTCTGAACATCCAAACTCTGTATTTTTTGTTTTATTTTTCAGCACAGTCATGCTTGATCCATGTTGTTGTGATCAAATAAGAACCCCCATCACTGTCAGTCATTAAAATTATGTCCACCGGCTGCCCGCTCATCCTCTCTGTTTTATTACATTGATCCCTTGTTGTCTTGAATTAAACTATTGGGAACAGGATCCATAACGTGCTACATTTCCCAACTCTGTTGCAAACGCCAGGGGACTCGAGGATAACAGGTAAGGCGTGACACGCATGAGTAGTAGCTGCAGCAGTGGAGAATGTGCTGTGAGTTGACAGCTTAAATCGATTGCCCCGTTGGTGATGGCTGTGGGCAAGCTGGGGTGTATCAGCTGATCCAGGCTGCAGTGAAGTGCCTGCAGAGTTTGTTTTTATTTGTTTGTTATCTGGAGAAGTAAAGTTTTGTATCAGTTACAGTGTAAGCTTTAAATTTGCTTTGTACGGATACAGACATGCCGTTCCATTTTCATAAAAAGATTATTGCTATTAAAAAGCAGTTTCAGATACTTCTCTGGTGCATGATTCACTCATGAATTCAGGGTTTGTTCCATTTGTTCATGGTGAGAGCAGAGCAAGCATTAAAATACCGCCCACCTGTGCTGTGCAAGACAAGCTCACAAACCCACTTCAGTGCAGCATAGACACTGACTGGAACTGACAGAGTCACAGGACAAATACAAACAATAAGAACAGAGCAGTTAAGGCTCGGTACAGTATCAGCAAAAATCAATATTTGTGTTTATCCCACTGATAAGGAGACATGCTCACATGTTAAGACAAACTCATTACATCCTTTGCTTTTTGGTGTTTTATGCAATATGGCTTTTTAAGCAGTTTCATTTACAGTCTGTATTTAACAATATGTATATACCATGCAAATAGTACATTTTAAATACATTAATTTTTTTTTGTCAGTTTTATTAGTTTTCAAATTTGAAAAGTTTCAATGTTATTGACAGGAATTTATGGGAATAAACAGGAATAGACCTGGAATTTAGAAAATTGAAGGTTGGCCTGTATGAAATTATCTTGACAAAGCAACTAGATTTCATGGACATCTAGGACATAATTCAAAAGGGTTTTTGTTTAAATTTTAGTTTTTCCCATTAGCACATTGTTTTATAAATAAAAAATGGAGCCCTCTCAATCCTCCAGTACGAGTAAGGTCAAATAAAGCTCTTTTCTTTCTTCTCCTCTGTGGTGCATTTATCCTCTTTCAGTTCTCAGCATGGTCGAGTGGAAGGTTGGCCTCTAATGAAATTATCTTGACAAAGCAACTAGATTTCATGCAGTTATTTTAAGAATATCTCTGCTGTTCCTCAGTCATATAGCAAACTGATTTACTGGGTTTTGAGGCCACGCCCCCTACATACACCTTGCATTCCTCTATTAAATGCACAGATGATGCTGTAATCCTGACCTATTGAGGGTCCACATTTCAGCCTGTAAGCAACATATAAAATACAAATACAATCAAAGTAATGTAAACATAAAACAATTGAAACTTGTTGAACTTCTACTTTCAAATATGTGTTTAAATGTAATGATTGTTTTAGTTAATTTTTTATATGATTTTGTTTAGATAGCCCCCATTTTCCAGTTATTTCCCATTATTCCCATAATTCCAGTGAAACGTTTACAACTTAGAAGATTTCCAAAATTCACCAGTTTAACTTCCCATGGAAAATTTTTGGAAAGTTTTCTGTCCCTTTAAAACCCCAATGCCCGTGGCCTATCTGCAGGAGTCAAATTCAAATAAGTGAATATGTGCGAGAGAACAATGTCTTTTTCCATGCGTATCATTGAAATCTCTTTTGATTGGAATTTCCCCCTGTGGGACTAATAAAGGTGTATCTTATTTATGTTTTGCACAATGTCCCAACTTAATTGAAATCAGGGATTGTTAACTCAAAAAGATAGTTCAGTGCAGTTTCAGAATTATGGTCATAGTAATGGAGTTTCAAAGCAGAATGTATTATTACCTTTATTGGATGTAAAATAGACTAGATTAGAAATTCTCTTTGTTGCACGTATTTGATTAAATCAAAAAGGCCCCTTCCTGCAGAAATCAAAAAATTGAAGGACATAATTCAAAAGGGTTTTTGTTTAAATTTTAGTTTTTCCCATTAGCACATTGTTTTATAAATAAAAAATGGAGCCCTCTCCAATCCTCCAGTACGAGTAAGGTCAAATAAAGCTCTTCTCTTTCTTCTCCTCTGAGGTGCATTTATCCTCTTTCAGTTCTCAGCATGGTCGAGTGGTGCAAATCCAGAACACAGGGTGAAACTATTTTACATTTCAGGGGCACATCACTGTGATGTTTCATGCTGTAGGGTTCAAAGTGATGAGGAGAAATTTACACAAGTAGCATCCACTGAGCTTTGCCTGCCACACCACTTTGAATCATGTAGTGATAAATGACCACAGACACAAGGGCACCTTCACTCCCCAGCAGCCCCCTCATAGTGCAGTATATATACAGTATGTTTACATGTGTGTGCGTGTCTGTGTCAGGGTTTGTGCTTTTTCTTTGATAAATGGACTGTATTATGAAGTGGTGCTGAATTTTATCTCAAGTGGATCCCTGCAGGGTTTTGAGCAAGCTCCCTCTCTTTGTTTATGTCTGTGTATTTGTATTTTTGTGTGTTTGCAGATATAAGCCCACCTTCAGCTAAATATACAATCTGATAATGCATTTTCAGGTGTGAAACCCCCCTGCTGAGCTACTCAACTCTTAAGAGTGAGAGCTGGCAATGGAGCGTTCTCTATTCATTCAGAGAGTTGGCTTATAATCATGACACTTTCCTTGTTTGTTGGCTGAGTTAATGTAATTAAACAAAAAGCAAGGAGGTGCTGAAACAAGCCTGCAGATTGTCACTGAGGAGAGGCACAGCGGGTTTCAGTGTACCTGCTTGTTACTGGAGTCACTCAAGAAGAAAGTGGTTGATTACTTGCAAAGTTGGTTTACTTATTCTTTCCATATGGCCTTGTTTGCTATGTGTATGTTTGATTGTATGAATTACAGGGATATTGTAAAAATAACATGACATGATTAGGCAGCATAATGTAACCAAGTACTTTCTGTTGCCTATTATTATTATTATCTATTTTTAATGTATTTTTTTGCGCATTTTGCACCTTTATTTATGGGAGAGAGACAGTGGATAGGCTTGTGAAAGGGGGTGAGAGAGTAGGGAAGACACTCTGCAAACTGACCACAGGCTGTATTTGAACCCGGACCGGCAGAAGTATGGATATGGGATGTGCCTGGTTGCTCGAGCTGGGACGATTCACTGTTCTCCCAATACAATTTTTTACGATTTTTTTAGGTGCCGATTCAATTTAACTTGTGATTCTACAATATTGCCGATTTTTGCAATCTTTAGTTAGCTTTTTTAAACCATTGAAAAAGATGAACAATGATGATGCCTACAGACTATATCGGAAAAATACACATCACATGTGAGTCAGTTTTTAGGATTTAAAGCGATATTCCGGGATGGAACAAGTTGGGTCCTATCACAAGGTTTAGGGCAGAAATTACCCCTACAGCGGTGTTTCTGTGCAGCAGAAGCCCAGGGCGCCCGCACCAAACTCCCCCTCCCTGCTCCGGGCCTGCTCGTTTGCCGATTCCTCTGCACTCAGACGGGGCCATATTTTACTTGACCAAAAACACACATAAACGGACTCCCAGCGAAAAAATCTGATATCGGTCTGCATTCACGCTTTATTTAGAGAATTTTCAGCGCGTTACTTTCACACAAAAACACGGCTAAATAAGGCTCTAGTTCTCATAGCGACGTAAAACGGTGTGCTTTTTACCCCTGGCTTCTCCCTCGTCTGCCCAGAGCTCCGCGGTCCTTCTCATTCTCGCTAACTTTTAGCGGCATTTTGAGCTTCCCTGCATCCCAGACCACGTCCCCTCCTCAGCATTCGCTGATTACTTCACCCCGGCCACGGAGAGGCAAAGCATCGGCCTCAGTATGTGCTGCTTGGGGACTGTAATGGCGGATCCGCCGGAGTAAATATTCCTCAGATTCAGAGTCAGCCAGTACCTGACAAAGTACTCTCAGCATCGTGAGTACTCTTACTCACTCTCCATCTCTCTGTGCATGTCTCTCTTTCCCTCTCTCTTTGCTCCGCTCTACAGCCACACTCGCGTCCCTCGGTCCTGTGTGTTAGTTTCAAAATAAATATATGCCAAAACTTTAAATAGAAACCTGTCATCTGTCCACTATCTGCTGGTGAAAAGTAGTAACACTATTGAGCACTATTTTAACAGCTATGGCCTGTTTTATCCAGCAATGTCGCTTGCCGCAATTTTGCGACTAGTACCTAAAGAGTCTGGGGGGAAAACAATTGATTTTTGAACAAAAAGATAAATTTAAAAATCATCAGACAAAAAATTCAGATACTTATGTGAATCCATTTTTTCTCCCACTCCTACTGGTTGCTAACCACTCTGCCAAACCAGCACCTATTTTTTTAATAAGAATAGTAGTAACACATTCTCATCACCGTCATAACTATTATGTATTCATCATCAGTACCTCTAATCCCTTTTGGGGTCGCAAGGGCTGAAACATATCGAACTGACATTGGGTAAGAGGCGGGGTATACACTGGAGGGCCACATAGGGAGACGTGCAGCAATACGAAAGATCATACTCACTCACAGTCACTGAAGAAAAGTGGAGACACATCAACTAAATGAGCATGTTTTTGGTCTGTGAGAGGAAGCCGAAGTGCCTGCAGAGAATTACACATGCTTTTGGTGAACATTCAATGTATACAGAAAGGCCCTGTTGAGTCATGTGCACTGCCTGCTAGACCACTGTGAGGCCATAATTATTATTATTGTAATAATAAACCATTTTAACAAATCATGAAAATAGCTTTAGCTATTAAACCATTTTTGTTGTGTTGCTGTTGCTCAGCTTGTTTCTTTTCACTAGGGTGTAACTTCAGTTTTTTCAAGCTGATTTTTTCCATGAGTAACTCGTAACTTTACTCAGTACATTTTACAAATAGTTTGCCCATCATTGTTGGAACATAATATTCAGCATCACTTGTTGCCTTCTTCAGCTAATGTGAATTGGAGCTTCTTTTCTTTGAGCCTCTAATAGCAAATTATTCCATCTACTGTTTGTTTAGTGATCCCCGCAGAAGGAATGCCAACCATTTAATGTCAGCATGAAATTACTTGCCCCTTCTTGAAACCCTTAAGTGTCATAATGAAGAGCAAGGTTATGTAATGGTAAAGATAACTGCATTCATCTCTGCTGGTTTTCAAAGCTTAAGGACAGATCCTCTATTCAACGGCCTACTTAACAAAAAGTGACGTCAGTCTCAAGCTAATTCATCCATCGCCTCGCCAGACCTCAGTGAAAAAACATGAAATCCTGCAGTGGCTTTGTCAGTCAGAGAGACGCATTCATCACCTCAAGCAGAAAAAGAAACAACAAGTGAGTCATCATTCACCTAATGTAGGCAGGAAGACCACAGAGAAGTTCCTCTGTGACTAGTCTTTAAAGTGATACTCTTCCCAGTATTTGTTTTGTGTTGCACTGGATGAATCCCGCACACTTCTGGAAACTTGAAAGTGTAATGTAGCTTTTTAAGACTTTAGTCTCTTGTTAGTCTCTCATCAAACAGTTGAGGTCTTAACATACACCAATTCTCTCTTTATAATTCCAACACCAGACTTCCCTTGTTTAGTTTTGGGGGTTTATCTAAAATTATGTCCTCTGAACAGTTTGGTTTTGTTCATTTGATTACAGCTAAAAATGGCCACTGATCAGATTTCTTCAAAGTGAATTAAGGGAATTATAAATTGCAGAAGGGCATCAGTAAAAGCTCCTTTGAATGGATTTTGTCTTGTTTTAAAATATACCATGATCAACGTTGACACCTTTGTTGCCCAAAAGCACACAAGACCATCAGATGGTTGATTAGCTATCAAACATCAATGTTGAAAAGCTGAAAAAGTTTAACTTTGATGAAAGCAGGATGAGATTTTAACAAAAAACAAATCTTGCTGATATAGACTGTAAAGCTGTGCAATAATAATTCATAACAGAGATTTATTATAATTTTTGTACTGTTGACTGTTTTAATGAAGTACAAAACAGCCCAGCTTGCAAGTGGAAAAGTAAAGTCATTATTAATGTTCATATTATTATGTGTCATTGCTCTAGGCTGTTTTTGTTGCATGTCTTCATCTAAAATTCAGTAAGATTTGCAGAGTTTGTGTCACTGTTTGCAGTGATGTACTGTATACCTCTGGCTTCCGTGCAGACTATTTCTGCAGAGATGAAGAGCTGATCTCTGTCACTGTACCCCCCCACCCCAACACACACACACACACACACACACACACACACACTCTCACACACAAACACAATTAATCAAATCTATCCCTTTGAATATGTTTTGGTTAAGTGCATGAAATAAGATTTACAATTAGTGCAAGTACAGGAGGTTTGAATCTTTACTACCAACAGATAACTACCATAGAATTTAACATATCTTATTTTCTCTCACAATCGGACTGGAACCTTGAAATGTTCAGTTTTAGTTGAGTGGTGAGTTTGTGTTCTTGTAGCAAAATGTTAATAATTGATGTAGTTATTGGCAAAAATGAGTGTGGAGGTATCAGGATGTTGAATATCTGCTAAAATAAAATAATGTACGAAATTGGGCAAATTAGAAGGGATTTATCCTCTGGACCATGGCGCTTGTATTATCAATAAAATAGAGAAAAGAAGAGCTCCTCTGTCTCTGTATTTCCCATTGTTTCCACCATGCTGGAAATGAAGCATTTTTAAGAAAGAAAAATGGACCACTTTTTTTTTTGAAAGCCAATGTATGGTACAAAACCTGTCTAAAACTAAAGGTGGGTGGCCCACCCACACTCTTCTCTACAAAACAGTACATGGCTCCGGCTCCATCAGGCTTACTGCAGCAGCTCAACACCAGCCAGGCAAAACAGATAAAGACAAGAGCGCAGAGGCAGCATGAGTAATACATGGTGCGTCCAAAAAAGAAACATTCAAGAGGATAGATAGATAGATAGATAGATAGATAGATAGATAGATAGACAGATAGACAGATAGACAGATAGACAGATAGACAGATAGATAGATAGATGATTACAAGAGTGATGGATGGATACATGAATGTATGCAAGGACATACACACACATAAGGATATATAGATAGAAAGATGAGTTTGAATATTCTTCTATGTCTCTTACTGCGTGTGTTTTTAGAGGAATGTTCGTGTTGTTTTTTCTCCTTCCATCCCATTCAATTTGCCGTCCATCCATTGAGATAATAGAGCATTAGTAAAAGGAAACCTGAACAGAGGTGAGAATAAAAGGCAGAGGATAAAGAAAAGAGCTGAGAAAGTGGGTGATAGAACAGCAAGGGAAGAGGTGTCAGTATGTGATTTCCCTGGAGGATCAAACTAAAAGTGAGGGGCGTGTTCCTCTCGCTACTGCTCCCTCACCCTCTGTTTGTGTTCACTTGTGTGTGTAAGTATGTGTGTACCTCTGCATGTGTGTGTATAGGTTCACCTACACAGTACACTGTGCCACTCTGCAGCACTGACCTTTGTGTATCTTTGACAGGCTCCAGTTTCCCATTGGGCGAAAATTTCAATAACCAGCCACTCCAACAGAAATGTGCGTGTGTGTATGACTTAGTAAGTGTGGGGGTATTTCTGTGCATCCCTGCATGCATGTTTGTGTGTAGCACACATTGACATGTGGGTGTGTTTTATCACTTTATAGTCGCCTTTTTAGATATTGGTTGACTTGCTTTCTTATTGATCCAATTCACACTGATAATGGAGATTGATCTCCCTCCATTTCCACATGTAGCCCAACTACACACACACACACACACATACTCAGTCATAAACACACATTTTCTTGTACACAAACCTTCATATTCACACACTCAGGCCAAATGTTCCATAGGCACAGGGGTCAGCATCCCTCAGGCTTCTGTACCTTTTACTCTAAAAGCTCAGCTGCTTTTGGAGAGTTACATTGAGACATGTGAGTGCCTTTTAGACATCCCTGAGGACACGCTGACAGTTAACTGTGAAGGAAATATGATCTTCCATGTCTCTATGGACACTCGGTGTAACAAAAATAAAGAAAAGCAGAAATACATGCAGCTCTTGTAAGCCAAACTGTCTGAACCTTTTTGTCCAGGTACATCTTACCAGAGTGTGTGAGAAACCTTTGGGCCAGGGTGATGTTGAACCAAAATTATGCTTTATCAGGTAATGTGATGTAGAAAACATGGATCTCTCCATTTTTATCTTTTGAAATAGCAAAAGATCAGCTCTCTGTAAGATACATGAGTCAAATGGGGAATGTCACACAGACACTTTTATAGACAGGCAGCTGCACAATGTCAAAATGTACCTAAAAAATGACATACTGCTTATGAAACAAAGTGTGCCCCTTAAATAGAATAATAGATACTTCCCATTCAGCCTAAACAATTTGAAAAGAACAGAAACTCGTAATCCTAAAGTTTCTCTGAAACTTATTTTTAGTATTTTAGAGACATGTATGAATGGCCACAAATGACCTGGTGTGTAAATCTGCAGTCCCTGTGATGCAGTCTTATGGGGATTTCAAGAAAATAAGGTTTGTTTTATGTTTTCCCATTTAAGTTTACAAGGGGCATGCCATATTTGTGCACTGCCAGTGCCCTGAACAATGACAACCGATAATTTATGTTGATTCTTATTACTAATACAAAAGTACATTAAATATCCGAACAGTCTCTCTATCCTTGGTTTTTACTGATTAGACCACCATAATAATTACCTTTACAACTGTGTAGAAATGAGGACCCTCTTAAAAACAAATGCCTCAATCAAGGGGTCTACCTTTTATAAATATATTGTTCAACAGAGAAGTATGATGAATATAAAATTACTAATAATCATTTTAAATGCTTTTCTTTACACTGTGAGTTTGGGCAGATTGTCTTTGCATTTTCAGGGAATGTTGGTCATGGCAAAAGAAAGAATTGATGAGATTTTTTGGATGATCTAAACCTAGATGCTGACACAAGGTTTTTAAAAGTAATTTCGTAATTATTGTGATAGGGTACTTTTCCATTTTTTTTCAAAACAGGGTGCCTGATTTGTTTGGAAATGCCTTGGTGGAAGTTTGTGCGCTTAGAGCACTTCCAGTTTCTTAGTTTTTGTATTTGTGATTATCTCTGTTCTGTTCACACAATAAAGAAAAATGACACTTACACACAAATGGCAAAGAAGGATCTCTGTAACAGTTGAAAGCTCAACAGGCAGATCTTATTCTCAAATGGTTAAATATATATTATTATTATTATAATCACCTGGAGTCAGAATGAATAGGAACCTGAAATGATAAGCAGAACTGCAATCTGAGCTGTAATTGTTAAAATCCAAAGTGTAGGATGTGTTTGATATGGTTGGTGGGATTGTTGGTCACATCACCATGTCAGGAAGAGAAGAGACTGTCCTCTAGTTCCAGTTCAGCACCCTCTCTGACACTTTGTCAGTGTTTGAATTGGAGATAAAGCAGCAGTCAGTAAGTGCATCGAGGCGTTGCTTTCTGCATATGAGCAGCATGAGGGTGACTGTAGCTTCACTATATAATGTTTGATAAGGAGCCAGTGCTTGAGGGTGTTATCTGCTGTCACCTTCAGTATAAATGCAAAGTTTTAAAGGTTATGATGGTTGCATCAGTGATGAAACATACATATTTATTGCTGAAAGACTTATGAAATGGAACCAGTCTGATAAGTCTCACACAGCTGCTACCTTAACCCTCACAACTCCAAGCCATTTCTATTTTTTAATAAGAATGCATGTAAAATCTGAATCCTGTCAAGTACAATCAAGCTAATGACATCTCCAGCTATCCGTGTATTGAAGCAGCATTGATGTCAAATTAATGTTTGAAAAGTTATATGATCGAAGAAATCACACAGAAGTTAAAGACTGAATCTCAGGCTGCGTTAACACGGGCACTCCTGACTTAAAGACGTCCTTGGCCTTTCAGAATTCCTCTGCATTCAGATGACGACGCTCGGAGATGAGTTAATCCGCTGTAGTATGCATGCCGGTTCAGTAGATGGTGGTGTAGGTCTGCAGAGAGGCAGCGCTGCTACAACACACGAATGAAGAAGAAAAACTTTTCACAAACAACAATGGCGAATATACGCACAGAGACGCGGGAGTTTCTTTTCTGGACAACAAGTCAGTTCGGACAACAAATCTGTCTGGATAGTTTTGTCTGGATAACAAACCAAGCACGGTAAGACACTCACACGTTACTGGGCAGACAGCCAAAGCTGTTGTTGTTCCTGGAATACGCACGCAGCCTTCATGTGAAAGAGTACTGCGCATGCGGTAGCGTCACTGTTTCACCCTGAAACGCTCTGATACGGGTTTACACGGAGCTGCATGGAGAGCAGATTCAAATCTTTCCACTCTGGAGCCCGTTTTCAAAAGTTTCCATTTTATATGGAAACGCAACACCTTCTCATCTAAACACAAGGCCAAAACGCAAAGAAAACTTATCGGATTGACCTTTTTTGGCGCCATGTATATGCAGCCTGAGTTTCCCAGAAGAAATTGTCAGACTGTAAGAAAAACAAGAGAAAAAGAAAATGGATTGATTAATTTGGCTCACAACATTGGCAGGAAGTTGTTTTTTTCTCTGTCAAAATAGACATCTAATAACACCCCTGCTATATTATTTATTAAAAACATTTCATTTAAAAACCTAATTAAGGATTTTATTTGCTGTTGATACAGAAAATGTAATGTTTCTGAAATAAAATACTGCTCTTCAAGGCTGAATTTTAACTTTTTGTTGGAGTTATATTTGACCTCAAGCCATTTCTGAATTGACAAAAGTCTGATTTTTACGTATATACATGTCTTTTTTACTGGTAATTCAATGTTTTCAATATTCTTTTTCTCCTTCTTTCTCTTCTTGTACAATTGACTTTTCTTATTTCTTTCAAATGGCATTTTTCATTTCTCATGCTGTATAATAAAATGTAATGCTCTGTTAGTGTCTCCAGGAGATCCTGCTTCCTCTGATGTGTCCAGCTATCAACCAACAAATTCACTTAAAAAATGCATTTATTTTGGAATTAATCCAGGGATAAAAGCAACCAATTTAGTATATAGATAAATGAATATTTGTGTAATAGTACCACTGCTTCTTCAGCTCACTGTAGCTAAATAAAAAGCTGTTTTTGTTCTGATGCGTTCTTCAACGCCTTCTTGTGGCCAAAGATCTCTGCCTGGAGGGTAGAAGCAGAAAGCCAGTGGGCCTGAGTGGAATCATCTTTAAATAAAATACAGTTAGTTGTAACTGTCTTTTGTACAATGCAACAATCTGTATCCAAGTAGCAGTAGTCTAAAAAATGGAAAGTTGGGCAGCAGATTTTTAAATGCAAAATGATTTTTCAACTTGAAAATTCCCTCTTTCAGAGTTTATACGATTTTGTCAAGCTTCTGAGGACCTGCTGCAGCCCTGAGTCAGACATGAGCGCATTTGATCCTGACTGACACTGAGTGTTTCATGTCTCTGCTCTCTGCTGGGCTATGATGCAACTCGGCAGCTCGTCAAGCACACAAAGAAATATTAAGTAGTGGCATCTCCATATTAAACTGTCATATCTGATTTTCTGGGTCACAGCTTTTTTGCTATAAGTCTTTCTCAGACTGTCTTTTGTTCTTTTTCGTCCTGCCTTACTTCAGTCTCCCGTCATTTCACACATTTACCTGCTCCTCTTGAACCACTAATAATCTTGATTTGTCCTCTAAAGAGTCTTGCCATGTCCAGTTTCAGGGTCTCGACGAGGATTCTCGTCAAAGCATGTAGCTTCTGAACGCCCCTGACAGGCATGTAGAAGTGTGTCTGAAGTGTCATATAACTGCAAACCTTCAGAGTGAAGTTGATGCCCTCTCCACCTCTGCATAAGTCTTATATTAGCCCCACTTATTGTCTTGCAGCAAACAGCTATCCACTCCTGATTCAGAGCCACTATATATTCAGGCTCCTTTAATCAACGTTACAAGTCGCTTCAGCATATGTGATTATCAAATATGAATTAACAAGAGTGGAACTGACAAACCCTCTCTTATGTCAACATGTGGAAATAATCTCAGGTGGTGCGGTGAGTGTAAGAGGCATTATTGAGTTTAAGCTCAGCTAATCTTTTTTGTCCCTGCAGAGAAGAAAAAAACTGCTGACAGATTATTTTTCAATTTGCTCAGCTAATTAAAACACACAATTTGATTTACCTAAATGTTTTCTCAGGGCTGACATCAATGGAAACACTTAATCCAGTTAGACCTCCCTTTAACTCTCAACAAAGAAACACACTCAGCACAGTTTATTAGAGACAGAGTCAAAGTTGAATCGTGAACATTTTAAATCCGAGCAACATAATGAACTTTGCTTTGTGATGCAAAGGTATATGGGAATGTTGGAAGCATCTAGAGTCACCAGTTAACCTAATGAGCATGTTTTTGGTCTGTGGGAGGAAGCCTGGAGAGAACCCACACATGCACGGGAAGAGCATGTAAGCTTCCCTGCCCGACCTGGGACAATTTTTGTTATTTTAACTATATGCATTCCTTGGCCTGAGATCAGTCCTTATCACACATGATACTGCTTCTTGGGGCAGTCGAGTTAACTTGATTACTTAGTTTTACGGCTTTCAGGTCCCTGTCACGTGGTTTAACTTTAAAGAAATCACTCTCAGGGTGCTGGTTTGGCGGAGTGGTTAGCAACCAGGCAAAACCCATACACATGCTTCTACCAGCCCGGATTCATATCCAGCCTGTGGACAGTTTGCAGAGTATCCTCCCCCACTCTCTCTCACTCCCCTTTCACAAGCCTGTCCACCGTCAATCTCTCCTATTGACAAAGGCACAAAATGCCCTCAAAAATAACTAAAAAAATCCCACTTTCCTTGTCATTTGTTGGCAAAAAATGGCCAACAGGTGGATTTCTGTAAGGCAGATCATACATTACATCATTCCTGATAGAATTTTTTTTAATTCCAATTATTAGTTTTATTAGCATTTGTAGGACACGCAAGGGATACACATACCCTTAAATCTACGACAAAGTTTCCCCTAATATTTCTGAAATTGGTAAAACTCTGGGGGAGCAGATAGGAAGCTGTAGAGGGCCTAACATGGCCCCAGAGTCACCAGTGGATGATCAGTTAGACGTAGTGCCGAAGTGTTTAGGAAACACTTCATGCATTTGGTCTGTGATTCTCCTCTGGTAGAATGAGCTAGAAGTTTTAAGACCCATCTCCTTGTTGATAACTCAGCACTGAGTCATTGATGCTTGATGTGGTGTTGATGTCAACAATGACATGAAAACTATGATATTGATATTGATGATGATGATATTGAAGTGATGACAAAAATAAAAATACACAGTGCCTCTTGCACTACATGGCAGCACCTGTGTCCAAATGGACCTGAAGCAGTTTGTTGCACTTACTTATGCTGCTTCCTCCTCAAGTTTTGATTCCTGCTTTTGTTGTACTTATTCCCACATGTACGACAAAAGCATTTGCTAAATGACGTAACACTGTAACCCCAGAAAGAGTTTTTTTTATTTAGCCAATGAGACAAATGCTGGGGATCCAGTGTAAATAAGTAAAGCAAATACATGAGCAATTAAGGGTATTGCCTACAGAAGTGCTATAATTAACCTTCTCCATCTCAATCACAGTATTTGTCTTCATGTTCCTGAAAGCCTCTGAGCCACTCTCCTGCACTTCTTCATATTTTAACAGTTTCAGTGTCAGTTTAACTTCAGACTTAGTTTAGACAGAGCACAGGATTGATGGCAGGAAAACTGTTATATTGAGAAAATGCAGTAAAAGTGTTGGACTAATAAAGTGACAGAAAGCTTACACAGGAAAGTGGAACATGCCTTGCAGCAGCTGTTCAGCATTTTGTCCTGAATTGAAACATCCTTCTGCGTAGAGACAACCTGAGGCTGTCTAAACTTTGACTTTCTTCTCCTTATCTAGTGGGAACATTTACTTTTGACACTGCTGTATGTCAAATCAGGTATAATCAATTATAAGCCCAGTAGGAACTTGTTTCTTTCCCAATACTGAGTTTAATAAAAGCAAATTTCCTTTAACAGAACACAAGGAGCACTTTTATTGATAGCTTGAGGTGTGTTGTCTAAAATCCTGTGGTGCACTGTGGTTCGGCCCTGGTTTTTGTTTCGATCTCTGAGTTCAGATGCAATGTTTTCAGAAGAGTACATGCCTTGCACATACTGTATGCACCCCGGTTCCAGACAATAAAGGGTATGCAATGACGTCGCAATTTGCAAAGAACAGCACTGAGTTATTTTTGAAGTAGTAAGGAACAGTGAAACATTTAAATTCACTTGAAAAGTGTTGTGGTTTTAGTCATTTTCAGGAAGCATAATTATTTTTGATATGTTCATCCTGAAAAATTTGAGTCTAAACAATGTACATGAAAGATGACTAAATTATGCTTTTTGAACCTTGAATTTCATTTAAAATGTTGCATTTATTAGCCTGAGTTATAGGATAAAGTTCTCTGTATCTGTGTAGTTTTGTGTTGATTCAAACCAAGATCGATGTGCCCAGTCAGTTTTAGTATCTGTGTAACCATTGTGTTCTCCGACAAGTAGGTAAACTACTTTTATTTCAAGGAGAATAGTGTTAATAGATGGCCTGATCGAATTCATATAATTTTAATTTAATGTTGTGATAAATATATGGATTCTACTTTTAAAGATTGTTATTTTTACCAAACCAGCCATAGTAATCAGACTTTTCTGGGTTTTATGTCAGCTCAAAGTATAAAAACATGATCGGTTGTCCTCGGTGCTTCATTGTTTAAGACACTGATGTTTGGACAGAGAGAGCTAGGGGTTCATATTTATCATCACCTGGACCCGTGTAGGCCGGGTGATTTGATACTGGTTGTTGTAGCATCATGACGTCGTTGTCTTGTAAACAAGGCCTTAGATTCAGCAACAGGTTTCGTCCCCAGTGTTTAGAAAAGGTTAATCAGTTAAAGAGCCAATTAAGCACAGGTCAATGAACCCCTCCACCATCCATGATATGTGTGGTTCGTCTTCTTACGCCATTCTTTCCTGTTCCCCTGGTTCCTCTTTCACTTCCTCCATGTCAGCTTGTTTGTGTCCATTTACTTCTCCATCAGCTGCTTCCAATCCATCTGTGTCTCTGTGTCCTTTACCCAGCATGCTCTTAGAGTATGCATCACCTGCCTGTCAAGTCTGTACAGTCAATTATCTGCATTTCCCAAAGAGCCAATCTTAATGTTTACGCTAGCATTGATTAGCCTATAGCAGACAGGTGGTCATTGATTAAATCACCAATGGTATTGCTCCCTTGAGAGATGGTCTTAAGAACAGTTGCTAGTCACACACATCAGACGGGCTCACAGCTGCGTACATAGCTTACAATGAAAAGGAAGGCACAGGCAATGCAAACAGAAGCATCCTGTAATACAATAACCATGATCATATTATGTCGTTTTATTGTGACATTTTGTTATGCTTCCTTATTACTATGCTGACAAAAACACATCCATAGCTCAGACCAAATGCATTTAAACCTGCTTGCACCTGTGCAGCCCATGGTAAGCAGACACACACCAACACGCATATACAACTTCTCACAGTGTCTCTCAGGCTGGCATGAACACACAAGGGGATGCGCGCACACACACACACACACTCACACAAAGACAGAACACAGCATGCTAAACAGCAGGCCTGTTTCATTAAATCAGATGAGATTTAGATGACATGTTATCTATTCTAGCCACACTCTGTCACTCCGAAACATTTTATCAGGGCAATGCACTGTTGTCCTTCCACTGTGTGTGTCCTTGTGTGCGTACATGTATCACTCATGTTGTGGGGACTTGGATCTGTTTGTCCTCTGTGGGGACCGGTGTCCTGATGGGGAAACAATTAAAATATCCATATGTAAATCATGCAGTGTAGCGTAAAGGTTTGTTAAGAAGTAGGAATTAAGGTAAGACCAAGTTCCCCTAAAAAGATACAATATGGTTTATCATCCGAGTTCTCAAAAATGTGTGAAATCTGATTAGGTAAGGCCTAAGAGTAAGGTTAGCCTGACTCTACAAGAAATGTGATTTCTATTTACACATTGAAGGTACATTAGTTTACTTGTTAATGTTTTTGTGTGTACTTACTGACCAAAATGCAACTTGTATCGGTTTTTCTCTATGAGAACCAGCCTTCTGTTCTGAACTAAAAAATCAAAAATCCTTCTGCAAAAGTCATTCATCTTTCTGGTAGGATGACTGTAAAGGGAAAGTTCAGTGTTTTTAAAGTGGAGTTTTATGAAATAAATTGTAATAGACAGTAGTATTGTAAATGCGTTCAGTACAGCAAACCATTACCTCAACGCCTTTGCTTTTAGTTTACTCTCACTTAAAATCTGAGAGCTCTTGGCCCCATCTGCATCAATGTAATGTCTAAAGTTAGTACAGGTTCTCTCTTTAGAGGGGCAGAGCTGATCAAAACCACCATGGCTAATGTACTGATTGTTCAAGTGAATGCCATAAACTCATTTTGAATATAAACATGAGTAAATATTATTGATAATCATATATCTGTCGAAGAATTGGGGTAAAAACTCATACTCGAACTGTAGAAATAGTTTTGCAGCAGGTTGTGTGTTGATAATGTGTAGAGCAGCTGGCTTTCTCCTCATCCAGAACAAATCCACAGCTCCATTTGTTGGCCTTCTAGCCAATTGTCCATGGATGCCTTGGTGCGACTGCATCCTCAGTGAGCCCCCGGCTAACTACAAAGGAAACAGGAGACGTTGGCCTTCTTATGGGGGCAGATCAGTATCCTCATGACTCAAATAATCTGTATTTAATGTTAATCTCAATAGAAGATCAGGTTTGTAGATAGCCCTTCTCACCAAAAAATGAATACCAAAGAATATGTCATCTGAGCTGAAGGGGCATGTTCCTGTGAGTGAGTGTCTGTGTATGACAGATATTAAATGGGCTTTGTCTTATACTGCTCCTCAGGAAATGAACCTGACATTACTCATCTATCAAGACCACTATCCCTACCCTCATCTATCCTCTCCTCTTGTCTTCACCTCCTCCTGGTGTCTCTTCATCTGTCACGTTATTTTACAATAGTTTCCCTCTCAGTGACTCACTTTCTCTTACCTCCTTTTCAGATTCTCCTCTCTATCTTCCCCCCTCTATCATTTTGATCTAAATTCTTTTCCTGATATGCCTCTTTCTCCCTCCGACTCTTACCCAATTTGTCCTTTTCTTCCACTCTGCTTTCTCTGCATATGGTACATCTTTTCTCATTACCCCTTACTTTTGTTTCTTTCTGTCCCTGGCGTCCCACATTTTCTCCTTAATGCCTCCATCCCTATTTTACTCAGTCTGCTTTACTTCCTCAATCTCTAAATCTGCCCCTTTCCATCATTCGCTCTTGCTCCATGTTCTTCTTTTATCATTAGAACAATCCTGATACCAAGCACAGACTTTCATCTAGGCTTCGTTCAAGTGCAATTCAGTGCAGCGCACTGTTTTCTCACTGCAGCCTGACCATGGTCTACATTATCTGACTTAACTCTGTTCAAAGGGCTCCACATTAACATTAACAGTCTGTTAACTCTCTCATTCACTGGAACAGCTTCTAGTTCAAGCCTCAATGACCCCAATTGGCTTTATTGCCTCATGGGACCATTGCACTTTATTACAGGGTTTGTTTTCTGTTTTAAAGGAACAACAAAATGCAGCTAATGCATTGAAAGGTAGATGGAGGAGGAACTTCATGTTTGTTTAGTTCTTTTACACGCACTTTTAAGGTTGATTATATTCTTAATAATGTAGCAGCTGATTGGTCTGAGGCCAAAATTGGCTTTAGACTGCAGTGTTTGTGAGCCAGATTTACCCCAGGATGATCTTATATCAAGTCAAAATCTCACAGCTTGGTATAATCAATAGCAATATATTATCAGGCTGTAGGTGTTATTTGTGTCTAATGTTGCAAAATACAGTTTTAGAAAGAGCTGCAGTGTGCAGCTGATGGATTAATTTTTACATTTTTCAAGAGTTTATTTGAAATTGTTGTTTTATGAATTTAGCAACACATGTTGAAAATTAACCAGTGACCTTTTTAAGTGTAGGTAAATAAATAATTGGGAGATACAAAAGAAAGTAATATTTCTGCCCACCCACTTATTCTGATCACTAAATTATTGAGTCACCTGGATGCTTAAAGTACAGAGCGAACAGCTTGAAATGGAAATTGAGAGAGCTTAAGGGGGTATTGCAGTATTAGTGAAGTTGGGTCCACCACTGGTGGAGGATTGTGTAGCCACTCTGCAAGAGCTCTGACGCCTGGAGGCCAGTTCAGAAAACAGAAATGACACATGTTTGTTCTGACTTTTAAAAAACAGTTTTGGGGTACTAAAACTCAAAGTTTTCAAATGAGAAAATATCGTGTTTTCTTAAAATGTGGCAATGACGCTGTGTCATTGGTTTCTGGTCCATGATTTTTATTGCCTGATATTTTGGATTTTAATGTGGTTGGAGAAGCTTCTGGGGAATTTATTCTCCTGTTCACTCCAGTTCATAAAGGAAACCCTGTGTATTCACAGCAAAAGGAACATCCTCAGTACTTCAGTCAAAATCGCTCATTTTTGGCTCAGTTCGCTCTGCTGTTGTTGTGCTTTCCTGAGTCCGTAGAGTGATATATTATTAATAATAATAATGATAATAATAATAATAATAATAATAATAATAATAATAATAATAATAATAATAAATTTTATTTCAAGACCCCTTTGAAGACACCCAAGGATGTCATACAAAAACATAGTTTAAAAGCATTTCAACAAAAGTTAAAACAAGAAAATGGATAAAAGTTTAAAAGGAAAAACGTTGCAGATTGTTGGGATCAACATGCACAGAAGAACACATAGCCATTTGCCCCTTCGTAAAACAGTGCCAAACACAGAGACTTCCTGGAGGAAAAATTAAGCTCTCTGAGATTTTTACTCAATTGTAAATTCAACTCAGCGTCATTTTTTGGTTCATTTTTTCAAGTTCAAACAATCCCGTGAAATAATTGTGCCCACCAGCAGCAGTCTGAGCTCATTCTCCTCAAAGGTGTTTCTGCTGGGAGCTAATCAAGTGCTTTTGAGCTTTTGCATATTCACAGTGATACATCATGGTGATACAGTCATCCAAGGCACAGCTAGACTTGTTCAAGGGCACCCCGCCATTTGAGAACCACTGCCTTAAATGCACCACAATGCCATTTTGGAAAACAGAGATCAGTGGGGCTTGTTACACATATTGACAGATTTTAATGAAGATGAACATCTGTTATATGTTTACAAAAATTAAGTTCTACTTGTGCTTTTTCCTTCCATTAGTATAGTCTCAGTTCACAAAGCATTTCCTTAGATATGAAATTCATTTATCTTTTTAAAAATGGGACAGTATACATCAATGAACACTGACATTAAATGCATGGGATTGTAACCAGGTGGCTTATTTCTACCCCAGTCCCATTAGCAGGTTTGTGTCAACACACAAAACTAAATAGTCATGTGTTAAAGGGAAAAAACACGCAGAATGTGTTAAAAGTCAGGCACCATAGCACAAACCGTAGACATCCAAATGACATACAGTCCAAAAGAAGTTGGGCTGGAGTTGGGGGACTGTTGTGTTTGTCATAGTGTCAAGAAACTGAAAGCTGTTAAAAAATCAGAAATGGTGCTAGCTGAAGTACCCTGCTAAAAATAATGATCAGACCATAAACATAGAAGGTGTCATGTGCAGGTAAACACAAAGCTAAACAAAATGAACGCAAGACATTGTAGTTGTAGAACAATGGGAAGAAGCTATATGACAGAAATGTGGGTATTCAAAATGTGCAAATGCGCTGGATTTTATATAACTAAGATGACACAGGGATTATTCCCTGTGGGGATATAGAATGTTCTTCCAGAGAATCTTAGGAGAGCAGAAAATGGATCAGACTATCAGACTAGACACCAGGTGTTCACAAGTTACTCTCGGTGTCTGCTCTAATCAGTCAGAAATCAGGATAAAGAGAAGAGGGAGGTGAACCTGATTGCTTTCCAAACACTTGCAGTGTTTTGTTCTAAAAAATATGTTTTGTGGATAAAAGCATCTTTTTAGATATCTTATTTCTCCTAAAAGCTCTGATAAAGAAAACAGGATGGATAACTGATGTAAGTGGGTCATATTCTGCCTAAACTCGCGTTCATATGACAAATTCTGTTAAATGCATAAGTTTCACTATAACTGTTCAATAGAGATTCTGGTTTCCAAATTCTGAGTGCCCCTTTTCACCCTATTCTTATTTTGTCTGAGGTGCTCTGTTATAGCTCCTATCACTTTAAAACCCTCTTCCCGGGGTGCTGGTTTGGCGGAGTGGTTAGCACCCCATGTACTTGCTTCTGCCGGTCCAAGTTCGTATCCCGCCTGTGACCAGTTTGCAGAGTGTCTTCCTCTACTCTCTCACCCCCTTTCACAAGCCTATCCACTGTCTCTCTCCTATCAATAAAGGCATAAAATGCCCCAAAAATACATAAAAAAAAAAAAAAAAAAAAAAACCTCTTTCCCATGGAGGCACAGTCGGTTCTAATAGCTGATGGATTTACTCTTTGATAGTTGGTCTGCTCAGCACCATAAGATTCATGTTGTCAACAGCTCTGCATTCATTCTATAGAATAAGCACTGAATACTTTATTTGCTGAAAAATCAATATGAGCATCTTTTTGATGCTTCGACTGTACTTAAATGTTTTTTGTTTGTTTTTTAAAGCGCCACAAAAAAGCGCAGTGTAATTTTATCCCATTTTTAATGATTTAAGCTTATTTAACCCTTTATCCAGTGCGTAATCATTCAGTCGATGGAATTTCTCTGCTGACATTTTCCCTGTTTTCTTTTTGCTCCTACAATCTTAAACTCATTGATGGACATAAAAGTGCTGCGTTTCTGTCTTTATATATAAGAATGCACACAGATGTCAAGCTTGTGAGGACTAACACTTATCAAAATAAGGGAAAAAATATAAGCAGTTCAGCTGTTTAACAACATGCCATTAGTCAGACCAAGGTTGGAAAAAATGGACAAAATGACATGTTTGAATTAGATCCCTTGTCTTAAGTCTTCCTGTGCATTATCGTGTTTGCAGTGAGTTTCAGCCCACTGCTTGTTTTGGTTCAACTCTAATGGCTCTCACAGTGGTGTTTGTAACTGCAGCTGGCAGCTGTTTACAGAGAAAAGCCTTAAAAACCATAAACTGCTGGCTGAGCACCAATCAGCAGACAAACTGGTTGGAAAAGTTTGTGGTTTGTTTAAAAGCAAGGAGATGGGTATTTCTCTCTAACTATCTCTCTGGGCAGCTTTTAGCGCTTTTCCTCGAATCTTCCTAATCTGTTCATCTTGGATCTTCACTCCATCCATCTCACTTCTAGTTAACTGATTGACTTTCTTTCAGTTGCTAATGAGTCTTTTTTTAGCCATCTCCATCTTTACTTTAGGTTTGCACATTGCTTGGCTTCACTTTTTAGTTAGTGTCACCATCAGACCCCCGCAGTCCATCTCCAATTTATAGCAGGCACACAGAGGTGGTCCCCTTTAATGACCTGAGCCACCATGCAGTCTCTTCATTAGCCTTTGGATCCCTTCAGCCATATCGTGGAAATCATTAAAATAGCTCTGGCATTTAACAGACACAGAGAAACACACCATCCCAGTGTCATCACCATTAACATCCTGCACTGGAACATACATCTCAGCAAGACAGAGAGACCTATAGAGGGAGATCGAGGCAAGAAATAGAGAGAGTGGGTGGAAGAAGCTGGGAGACTGAAAAGAAGAGAATTTTAAGAAAAACCCTGAGACATTGCTGCAGGAACAAGGACAAACAGACCTGGAGATAATGAGACTGATGAACAGAGTGATGGAGAGAGAGAGAGACAGGAATGAGTGAAGTGCATTGTGTTGCTCTTATCCTCGCTTCCATCAGGTTGCTGTTCCTCTCGATGCTGTTTATCACCGTGGCAACTGTCACTTAGACGTGTCGATGTGGGGGCGATAGGAAATGAAGCTGTGTTATTAAAGACAGGAAACAGAAATTGTAGGGCAGAAGCCGCCGAATCAAGAGCAGAATAATAGATGTCAGTGTTTAACGACTGTCCGCAGCCAGTGGAATATTCTGATTTCTCTCCCACCCTCTGATTATTCAGCCATTATTTCCTCTACTCAGAGTTTTTGGATTTAAGTAGCCCCTGCAATGAAAGCATCAAATTGATTGGTTTATTTTAACAGCTTGTGTCAAGAATAAACATTAAATAAAGGGGTTAGCCCTTAAATTAGCCATGTCAGCCCTGCAACTTCAGCCCAAGTGCTGACAGTAAGTCTCCCCTGTGCCTTCTAACATGGAGACTCTAATGTGTGGTTGTTTACTCCGAATACAGAGGCTAAAGTCGTACCAGAGGATTTAGGTTTTTGGATACAGTGGTTTCACTTTCTTTGCTATACATTGTTTTCTGCCCTAGTGTTAGTCACTGTATACTGATGCTGCTCTCAACAACAGGAGTGAGAGGATTGAGACAACCCAGGCTCTCAGAAGATCTCTGCAACAATATTTAGAATAAACAGTTATTTGTCCAGAAAGACAACATAAAAAACAAGAGATTTTAAATTTCACACACATATATATATATATATATATATATATATATATATACACACACACATATATATATACATATATATATATATATTATATATATATATATATATATATATATATATATATATATCTATATATATATATATATATATATATATATATACACACACACATATATATATATATATATATGTATGTATATATATATATATATATATATATATATATATGTATATATATGTGTGTGTATATATATATATATATATATATATATATATATATATATATATATATATATATATATATATATATATATATATATATATATATATATATATATATATATATATATATATATATATATATATACATACATATGTACTGCATATTAACCAGACCAGACCATTTGGGCTGACACAGTGAATATTGTGTGCTTTCAGTAGTTTGATCATAATCAAATCACCAACAGAGGAACACTGAAGGACAAAACATGTTTAAGACCAATTAAAGCACCCAGGTTAAGTGTTTTTACAATAAATATGTCTATATGCCACCTCTAAAAGCTGAAATGTCTAAAACTTTTGGCACACTTAGAACGTATGAAAAAGTTTTACTTACCATAAGCACTTAGTTATTCCACAATATAACCTCAAGCTTAAACATAGATGTATATGCATATAAATAATAACCAGCATAAACATCCTCTGCTAGTAATTTCCCAATTGTTTTGTTCATGGATTACTATTTTTTCAGTCTTTTTGTTAAACTTTTTTTTTTTTTTTTCCTCTTGTTAAGCTTTGACAGCAACCAATTGGGCACTATGGCAGAGAAACAAGAGCCTGGGAATTAGGTGTTACCGATTGGTTGAAGCTGAAGTTACTTTTTGCCAAATTCAAGATTTAGGTACGACAAAGTCCCATTTTTTTTCTTTAATATTGAAAAATGTTAAATAATCGCATAATTAGTCTTATTAGAGATTTATATGTGGTATCTAAAACTTTTTCTTCAATTGCTATTTAAAAATATTGTCTATTACAACTTAGATATGGACACACGGATTGTTCATTGGGTCATTTTTTCATCACTTATGGAAGAGCGCAGCATCCCATCACTTCCGCTTCGAACAGTTAAATCCCTCTACCACCTCCACTCCCAGGTACAGGGTTATTAAGTGTTAGATGCTGAAGTGAGTGTGTCAGAGCAGCAGTGTTTTCTGAGTGGAGTGCATTACTGCAGCGCAACACAAACAGCGGCACATAATTCAGCTGGGATGAAATATGTTGTTCAATAATTAAAGTGTCCCCGGCTGCACAAAATGCAGCATCAGTGATAATATAGAGCCAGTCTGAAAGATCCCCAGCCTGAGGCAATTTCTGTAAACATGATTCTTCAACTCTTTATTTCTCCGTCTCTCTCTCCCGTCTCTCGATCCATCAGCGCTGCTTTCTCTGCATATATCCCTGTGTATACTTGGTGTGTGCTGTGAGGAGTGTGTGCCCTGTGTGGGTGTGTGTGGAGGTTTCTGGCATTCTCCTTTTTTTTTTGTTTTCTGCTCTTTATGAGTTAGTGAGCACTTTTTCATTATGAGATTCCTTTCAGTGCCTCATGTCAGAGATCATAAACTCGCCCACACACACACATAGATACTGCGCATATATGCTGGGTGTGAGGCTGATTGAGTCTTGTGTGTGTAGGTGTGTGGGTCTATTTTCAGTCTGAGCACAGAAAGTTCCAGCTTCTTGAGAAGTTTCTTCACACTCAGAAAGTCAGCAAGGATCATTGCTCTGTATGTGTGTGTGTGTGTGTGTGTGTGTGTGTGTGTAAGCGTGTGTGTGTGTGTAAGCATATGTGTGTGAGGAGAAGACAATGAGAGAGGCAGAGAGAGGGAGAAAGGTTGGAGAAGAGATCATGGCTCAGTGCGCTCTGTCTTTTGTGCATTGTGTTCGTGACCCTGACATGAACGTGTCTTTCTATCGTATTTGTGTGCCCGGAGGACAAACCCCAATTCCAGTGAAGTTGGCACGTTGTGTAAATCGTAAATAAAAACAGAATACAATGATTTGCAAATCCCTTTAAACCTATATTCAATTGAATACACAGCAAAAACAAGATACTTAATGTTTGAACTGGTAAACTTTAGTTTTTGAAAATATTAGCTCATTTGGAATTTGATGCCTGCAGCATGTTTCAAAAAAAGCTGGCACAAGTGGCAAAAAAGACTGAGAAAGTTGAGGAATGCTCATCAAACACTTATTTGAAACATCCCACAGGTGAACAGGCTAATTGGGAACAGGTGGGTGCCATGATTGGGTATAAAAGCAGCTTCTCTGAAATGCTCAGTCATTCACAAACAAGGATGGGGCGAGGGTCACCACTTTGTGGATAAATGCGTGAGCAAATTGCAAATTGTCAAAGAGTTTAAGAACAACATTTCTCAACGAGCTATTGCAAGGAATTTAGGGATTTCATCATCTAAGGTCCGTAATATCATCAAAAGGTTCAGAAAATCTGGAGAAATTACTGCACGGAAGCGGCAAGGCTGAATTCAACGTTGGCTGCCCGTAACCTTTGATCCCTCAGGCGGTACTGCATCAAAAACCGGCATCACTGTGTAAAGGATATCACCACATGGGCTCAGGAACACTTCAGAAAACCACTGTCAGTAACTACAGTTCGTCGCTACATCTGTAAGTGCAAGTTAAAACTCTACTATGCAAAGCCAAAGCCATTTATCAACAACACCCAGAAACGCTGCTGGCTTCGCTGGGCCTGAGCTCATCTAAGATGGACTGATGCAAAGTGGAAAAGTGTTCTGTGGTCTGACCAGTCCACATTTCAAACTGTTTTTGGAAAGTGTGGTTGTCGTGTCCTCCGGACCAAAGAGGAAAAGAACCATCCGGACTGTTATAGGCATAAAGTTCAAGAGCCAACATCTGTGATGGTATGGGGATGTATTAGTGCCCAAGGCATGGGTAACTTACACATCTGTGAAGGCACCATTAATGCTGAAAGGTACATACAGGTTTTGGAGCAACATATGTTGCCATCCAAGCAACGTCTTTTTCATGGATGCCCCTGCTTATTTCAGCAAGACAATGCCAAGCCACATTCTGCACGTGTTACAACAGTGTGGCTTCATAGTAAAAGAGTGCAGGTACTAGACTGACCTGCCTGTAGTCCAGACCTGTCCCCCATTGAAAATGTGTGGTGCATTATGAAGCGTTAAATACAACAACGGAGACCCCGGACTGTTGAACAACTTAAGCTGTACATCAAGCAAGAATGGGAAAGAATTCCACCCGAAAAGCTTCAAAAATTGGTCTCCTCAGTTCCCAAACGTTTACTGAGTGTTGTTAAAGGAAAGGCGATGTAACACAGTGGTAAAAATGCCCCTGTGCCAACTTTTTTGCAATGTGTTGCTGCCATTAAATTCTAAGTTGATGATTATTTGCAAAAAATAACAAAGTTTACCAGTTCGAACTTTAAGTATCTTGTCTTTGCAGTGTATTCAATTGAATATAAGTTGAAAAGGATTTGCAAATCATTGTATTCTGTTTTTATTTACGATTTACACAACGTGCTAACTTCACTGGTTTTGGGTTTGTAGTATAGGAGATGGGCTGAGCTTGGTCAGAGTGCATGTGTGCTTCAGAAGAGTCCCAGCTTTAGCAATTTAAACCCATGAGAGCAATATTGTACAGTATCTCCCAGTATATTGCCTCTGTAGGGTAGAAATATCATTTTTTTATCCATTGAAGGTGTGTATTAGAGAAATGGTGATACAATATATCTGGTCACAGGGATGATATTACAGTAAGACAAATCACTATGTGGTGATTCTTTAAGGAGGGTGATTGATTGCATTTGTTGTGATTAGCCCATTTATCAAATAATTTATGAGCATAAAATTACTGTTTCTAATCACTGTTTATATATATATTAAGTATGGTGCCATTGACAAGCTATGTTGTCGGTTTCAGTGACAGGAATAATGATTGCAAGGGTAGCAGAGGGACAAATTGTTGAATGCTTGTTGACAGAAAAAGGGCAGGAGGCTACAATACAAACCACATGTCCAGGAATTCAATCAATTATGAACTAACTAATTTTATAATGGACTAAGTTTTTTTGCACGGTAAATTTAATTGCTATTGTGCTGCAAAATTAGTGTCTTAATATCCTCGCAACTTTATTGTGCGTTTTTAAATATCATATACTAACCTCAAAAGCATTTTATGAATAATTATTAGGCTCAAGGTCTGAAAAAATTAAAAAATTAAAGCAGTTTTAAACGAAAGAAAACGTAAAAAAGAAGAGAAACAGCTTATTATCTGTTGAGAGATGAAAAACCTTCCCTGTTTCTTGGACTGGCATTCTTTTGTGTCATAAACTTTCTTTTTGTGTTGGCCAGTGACAATGCAGATCTTCAGTTTTCACCCATATCAAATAAGAATTGATCAGCTTGACCTGTTTAGTTTTATGGGGAGGACCCTTTGACCCCGTGGCGTGCTGCTTTTCCCTATAGACTGACAACCCCACATGGATAGAAAGATCTGTTTATACTGTAGCAGTGCAAAGTTTCTGTTTTTTCTAAACACAATCTCCACCTCTGTGTGTGTCTGTGTCTTATATGCACATGGATGGATCTGAA
The DNA here is from genome assembly GCA_036419115.1 of Scarus forsteni. Classification (NCBI taxonomy): domain Eukaryota; kingdom Metazoa; phylum Chordata; class Actinopteri; order Labriformes; family Labridae; genus Scarus; species Scarus forsteni. Next base: position 3,194,248 of record JAZDUH010000037.1, read on the forward strand.
TATGTGTGTGTTGCCTCTCTGACATCTTAAGATACTCACTGAGTCCCACCGCTGGTCCAGCAGTAAAAGCTGTCCTGTCCTCTGGGAGGCAGCACAAGAGTACTGCCTGCTCCACCTTCTCTTTAACTCTCACACTTCTTCCTTCAGAGTTGAGGAAATAAAAAGAGAGGGTCAGAAGTGTAAAGGGAGTTGATGGAGGATGTGACAGTTTTGTAGAATAGTATTCAGGTGAGACAGATGGATGGATCTCTTCATCCTTTGAGTGGATGGAAATATTCATGATGCAATTAAGTGAAAGCATTTCTCATGATTTTATTCTGACAGGGACAGTTGATGCTGTGGTGGATTCAAAACATTGAAATTGAATTTATGAAAAGCAGGAGTTGTCCTAAAAGCTTTTTATATTGTTCGGAGCACTTTTTTTGATGTTTGAAAATGCTCTCCATTTGAATCAATCATTTTTCAGAAAATTAAAGCAAGCGAATGGCATTGTTTATATCAATATTGATTTTCAATTTAAAATGTTGCTTTGTAGTCTCACAGTTGTGCAGCGAGTTTCCATCCAACATGCTGGTCTGATCATCAGGATCTTTTAGTTTGCACAAGGACACTGTGGCCTGTTTAATTGTTGGATGAATTGCTTTTCCTGACATCTGATTTTTTTTTTTTTTCTAATGTATTTTTTGGGCATTTTTGTGCCTTCATTGATAGGAGAGAGACAGTGGATAGGCCCATGAAAGGGGGTGAGAGAGCAGGGGAAGACACCCTGCAAACTGGTCACAGGCGGGACTCGAACCTGGACCGGCAGAAGCAAGTACATGGGGTACCTGGTTGCTAACCACTCTGCCAAACCAGCACCCCCCTGACATCAGATTTTAAACATATCAAAACCCATAGCAGCAGGTTACTTGTTACATGTATCCAATCGACCAAACCAGGTTATAATTCAGCCATATGGATGGGGACTGCCTAATGGATTAAGGGTCTAAGGCATAACATTTTTCTAACAATTTTGCTACAATCTACATGGCAGTGACTTAAATTAAATGGAGTTCGTGTGTTGACCGGCCTGTGGGTCATACTGAAGCATGCATCTACAGCTCTTAAATCAACAATTAAAATGACATGCACATGCCATTAATAAAAGGATAGCAGGATAAGACACTGCTGATAGGGGGAAAACTCTAAGTATCCTCCTCCTGGAGCTGAGGTTCTGCCTGTGTGTAATACTGATGTCTGAGACTGGACGGATGGTTCTGGATGCAGAAATGGAGCTTGAACATGTATACAGGCACCAGCATTTTGATCAGATTTCTTTTTACTGATTGTGATGTTTTGCAGGCCCTGTGCGAAAATAATCAACATGTTCAGCCCTGTGACTGTTACTTTTTGCAGTAATGATAAACTGCTGGTAGTTTGAATGATTTATACCTACTCTTAGAAAATATAATAAAGAAACTTAGTTTATAATCAAAACAGATGATAAACAAACTCTCTGCAAGAGCAGCATATTGACAGACAACCTTTGTTGCAGTAAATGTATTTCTTCAAATAGTTTAGATTCTTTTCTAATTTCGCTTCCAAATGCTCAAGACCCTTGTCCTTAATAGTTTAAGCTGTAACTGAAAAGTCAATTCTGTGGAGGCAGCTATTTGTTGCAGTGTTTAAGCACACTGAGTCTGTTTGTTGGAGTGAATCTGTTTCTGTTTGTGGCTGAGCTTCAGTTGATACTAAGCCGTCGAGGGACTCCTCCTGAAAATAGGATTCAGACAATTTTCTCAAACTGTCACCACAGCAGCAGCACTACAATCATATTGGTGTAAGTGAAGAACTCGGCAATGGCTCCGGGCAAAATGTGCACTGGGCTCTATAAAACTTTGACCCTGTGAGAAAAATGCTTCATTTCATTTAATCTCCAAAGTGACTTCTACTGGTGCTTCTGTTTGACATGAATGATAGATGTCTTTTGACTGCTGCAATCTTATTTTGCAGTTTGATTGCCTGCCAGCGGGGATGCTGAGTGGATTCAACTATTGAGTTAAAACAGAGAGCTGTAGCTTTTCCAAAAACACCCTTTGTGAAATGTAATATGTTTGAACATTTAAAGAACAATACAAGCATCGAAAAAAGGGAAACGACTAAATTACACTGATTAATCAAGAGACAACCAGTACTGATCAGTTATTAAAATAATTCTGTAGGTAGAGTAGGATTCATGCTTGAAATCACAGATCCAGTCACCTGTAGTTAGATATCTTTGTTCACAGTTGAGAACAAAAATCAATCATTGGTGTTAGTTTTGATGTTACGTAGTCCAGATATCATCCCATGACAGGATGTGCCCTCGCTAAAAATGATTGAAAGACAATGTGGTGAATGTTGAGTCTGCAAAATAACTATTAGGCAGAGGAAAATGCGACTAAGATTAGTTTCGTGATCAGTATTGGCTAATCCCCCTGAACTGTAATCCTGGATCTGTATCAGCAGCAAAAACAAACCCTGATCAGGGCCATTGGAATTATGGCGTTGTAGTAAAACAACAGTTAAAAAACTCTGAATGAAGACCTTAAATTACGGCACTATAAGCTGTCGTGTATCACTTTTATGTCTTGTATTCTTGCTTGTTGAAGGAGCCATGAGAGGGTCTAACATTTTGCCCCACCACAACACCCAGATTTAGCCCACTCTTTAACATTTAGATGTTAGCATAGGAAAGCACCTCTCTCACACAGCTTTTGTCCTCTTTTTTTTCTTTTTCTCTTCTTTTCTTACACTCGTTTTTTGTGTCCAGGAGTCTGTCAGAGTGTCCTATGATCGTGAACTTTGGCAGGTTTAGTTAGAAGCTTGTCAAAACCAGTTTGTAATGGAAATGGTAGAACTTTATCAATACAAAGAAAACCTGAACAGTCATCTTTGTATTAGGGATATAAAAAAGACTTTGATGCAGGTATGATGGTAAGTGTAAAGAAGTTTTTTCTTCTAACATTAGGGATTTGTTGTAATGGAAGTAAATGAATATCTTTAGTATTTATATTCTCTGTGTAACTTTTTGTATCCCCAACTTAGCTGCATTATTTGATGAGTCTCAAAATTGGGTAGTAAATCAACACTTAAGCATTTTTCAGTTACCTCCTCTGGATTTTGAAAAGGTTTTTGAAGAAAATGCCTGAAATTAGGCTTGTTTCAAGCACATGCTTACAAGATTTTAACTTTTTTTCTACAGTATTAAATGCAACTGGCATTTCCCAACCTGCAGATTTTAAAACATCTTTGTGTCTTTAAAACGATGGCTGCTAACAAACTGCTACCAAGGACAACAAAAATGACTGGGAAGTCTGAGGTAAACTTTTTAGAAAACAATTTTACCCTCACAGTCATGAGCAGTAATTTGATCAGGTTACACTGAACAGAAATTTTCTTGAACAAGAGGTAGCTGGCTTTATTAGATATAAGTGAAAAGCATCGTAGCTGCTTTTAAGTCAAACTGCCGTGTAGTAGCTCTGTAATAACCTGATGAGGCTTTTTTCTCTCATTGATAACATTTTTGCTTCAAAAGTCACAAAAACTGTGCAAAAAAGAATAATATGATGAACCACACTAGTCAGCGTATTGGCCAGGGAGCATATTGTCAGCAATAATTCAAAAAAACAATTTTAATTTGTTATAGGAACCAGCACAATGCTAACATCTGTGTTTGCTAACTAAATTGATGCACCAAACTTAATCATGTATCTGCTTATTTTAAAATGTTCAAAGGTTCTTTGGCAGATCATCATATGAATTATTAAGAAAAAATAGGACTTTTGTGCAGTTTTCTAATATATTCAACTGTTGTGCTGTTTTGCAGCTAAAAGCAGTCGCTACCCTGTAATAAAATGTAACTGTGTTTTCTTTGTCTCTATTAATGTAGTTAATAACATTCAAGATTTAATATTACTCTGAAGTATGCCATGTTGCACTCATTCAGTATGTAGGTTATGTTCAGAGCACACCCTCCCTTTCTATGTGACACACTGGGTGCTTTTCCAGCCCACTAAACCAGGTCTCACTTTCATTTGAGTGACAAGCAAAGGAAGTTACGCAATGTAATGTAAGACAATTAAGGTGCCTACACACCACACGCTACTTGTACTACCTCGGCTATCACTCTCCATTCAAAGTCAATGTACAGCCGCGATGGGGCGGGGCTAACCCTCTTGCGATGCATTTGCTGTGCGAAAGACGATCACTTCACACGTCACGCCATGTCAAAGTAAAAAAAAAAAGTTGATCTTTTCAGGCGATGTCGTGTGTGGCTGTGCAGCAACAGCCAATCTGCGGTGTGTCCATGTGGGACAGTACCTGTGACAGACAGCTTTTCATCTGGACTACAGAGGAACAGTTTATGTCCACGTGGGAAACATTAGTCAGTGCATACATTAGTTCAAGAAAACTCACAGATGATGCTGCTGCAGAGCATCAGCTGCAGTGTTTTGTGTTTGATAAGTGGATGAAAAGGATACAGCTGGAATAATGTCTGCTTATACATCCTATTATCTGATATATGATATGATCGCGGTGAAACTCGAGCGGACGTGATATCACCGAGCGACAGCTGACGACAATAGTGACCAAAATTAGGTATTTATGGACACACGATGTGACTTCCGTGGACAAAGCGATTTTTAACGCAGAGTCTCTCACGGTGTACAATTAAACAATAAAGTAAAGGTAAGCTTGAAAAATTCTGGGTTTGAGCAGTTTTGATTAGGACAATGGAATATAACTTGTAGCATTTGTTGCATGACGCTGCCTCTTAAGATGGCTAAGTTATTAAAGTAAAATTTTCAAATGCTTATTTTATATGTCATAATTTAATAGCCCTAATAAGCTGTGTTTAGTCATTCTGCAGATTCATTATTGAATTTATTTGCCTTACTGACTTGAAGCAAGAGGACAAAGTTAAGTATCTACAAAAAATGTATGCATTCACAACAAGAAATGTAGTTTAAATTACATTCATGTCCTCATAGAACAACAGGCTTTAGGATCAGCTTAAAATGTTCTGGTTTTTTATATTTACCCATTATGCACATAAAATAACTATGGCTGTCACTTTAGTGCGTTAATTAGATGAATTAATTACACCGCAAATTAATGTGTTATAAAAATTAATTGCAAGATTAATCATAGCACACAAACATTTGGATTTTGGCCAGCTGGAGGACCCGTACATGGCAGTGGCACGTCACTTCACACATGCGTCTCTAGTCAAACCAAACAAAGCCCAGGTGACAACAGGAACGGCCTATTTAAGACTTAGTCTTATTTTATTTTTGAATTTATATATCTATATTTACTGAATTCTTTAATAATGCATCAGGCCTAATTGGTTTGCTGGATGTCCTCGACCTTTTTCTTATTTTGAATTTGATTTATGAAACACACTTAAAGTGTAATTTGAGTTCCCTGATTGAGATTTGAATTTTCTGGACAAGTTGCCCTGACTTTGGTTTTATTCTGCCACCAATAAAAATGTGGATTTACAAATCTTCACTTCTTAGTGTATTCATTTGATTAGTCATGCACTACAATTTTATAATATCCTAGAATTCAAATTCTTTATTTGGGTACTTTAAGCAGATATGAGATTAAAATGTCATTAATTAGATTAACTCTAAATCCGGTAATTAATTAGATTGTGTTTTTTAATGGTCTGACAGCACTAAAAATAACATTCTGTTGCTTGTAATAATGACCATTGTTGTCTTTGTGGTAACGTGCTAAGTGAAGTTGATGGACAGTGAGAGAACTGCCTATTGCCTACTTTTCAGTCCCAACACGATCCACTGTGTTCCTAATTCATTCTTCAAAAACCACCTCAAAATCCTCTGTTTTGTCTCCTGTTTTCTGCCTTCAAGCCAATTCCATTTAGAAATACTCTGTCTGTTGATGACAACAATTCTCTGCTGAATCAAAGCAAAGTAAGGAACTCTCAGTCTCTCACCTAATGCATTTCCTCTGCTTTTATCAATTCTTGTCTTTTACCCCCAAGCCATCACTTTTCTCCCCCGTCCTCCTGTCCATCTCCTCAGCGTCAATTCACTCTCATTTTCTGTCTGAACCTCTCTACTGTCTGTTGATCTCTTAGCCGCTGTGCTGAGAAAACCACTTTCAGGTTACAATAGTTTCAACCAATTGCTTTTCAAAGCGAGTATACAGTGAAGAGCATATAGGATCCAAGCAACATGCAGACAAATCTGAACTGAAAGGCATGGACATTTTTTTTTCCCTCAGGAAAATGTAGTTGATTTTAATTCTGCTCATAAAGAATGCTACAGATGTTTAAGAACTCAACTGGCGAAAGCAAAAAGTCAATGTCAGGCTATCATTAAACAGCAGCATTGCAGACTTTTTCAGTGTCACTGCTGCTATGCTATCCTGTTTTGTTCAATGCTTGTGTTACTTTTATAAAGACCCCTTTGTAGTGCTCCCTGATCATGCAGGTAGTTATAGCTGTGCCAAATGAGTGTGACATCATTTTGAAAGACATTAATAAAAGATGATAATATCCTTCAACAAACTTGGTCCAAGCTTTTGTTGGACACATCAACACTTTAAGGTAACACTTCAAAATACAAGCTGGGTACCTCCAAATAGGGATGGGGATTAAAAACCAATTGCAGTTGAGTATCAATAACACCTCCCTCAAGAAATCAATATCATTAGTGTTTCAGTTCCTTCCACTTTGTTCTGCATGTTTTGCAATTCAAGGACATTGCACTCTTCACAGAAGCAGTCAGCATAAAACAAAATTAAAAACCATAAGAGACAGTGGGGTGTAAGTGTTAAGAAATTGTACCACAGTGTTCAGTCAGTGAACAGAAGCATTTATAGATCCAGCACATAATTGAATTTCATAATGTCATGTGTTTGACTTTCTTGCTACTGAAAACATACAAAATCTGACTTTTTTCACAGAAGAATAGCAAGAATTATAAAGGAATGATGAGCAGGATCATTAATGACATTGGCATCAATAAAATCTTTTCAACTCCTATTCCTACTTCTCAGTGTAAATAACAGAAAGTGTTGAAATTGCTTGAGCTTGTTTTTAACACAGAGCTTATTTTGACAGTTTTCTAAAAACTTAATTCAAAATGCTTTAGCCTTTAAAACAAGATACCCAAGAGTGCATAAATATTCATCTATTTCTGCACTATGGCCTCATTACCACACCACTTTATGTACATTAATTTGTTGAACTATAACTTAAATGCCCCCGTTAGTCATCTAAGCTGCCTGTCTTGTTTTTCAAATTAGTTTTCTCTAAGTGTGTAAACAGCTGCGTCTTGGCCTAATCAGTTTAATTGGACCTGTTGCTAATGACTTGAGGTTGTTAATTTTTCCTGAAATACCACTAAATGTCAATAAATTCTAGTTGTGAGGCAGCAGAGACAGGATCTTCTTTTTATAGCTGTGGGCCCCATGCCTCTTTACTCTAAAAGCACTTCTTTTCAGGAATTAAAAAGGGCATTTTGCTCCATTGACACATTGTTTAACTTTCATATTTATATAACTCAGTATTTTTCACTACATTATTCACATGTTACCAAAGTCAAAACAAAATTGAGTGTCAAGGTTGGACTAGATTTTAGGTTTCTGCTATTGTTAACTTAAATAACAGAATAAAGTCAGTACAATACCATACTCAGCTCTGTAACAAACCATTTAAAGTCCAGGACCTGTGTTGTTAAAATGTGTGACTGTTTGCGGATGGCTCTGTGGCGCTCTAACAGCCTGTGTGTTCACACTCTGGAACTGAGAGAGACAGCACTGGTTTCTTTACAACAGCTGTGAGTGATCATTTCCCACATCTGCATTAATGAACTAAGAGATGAGGACATTCCTTCCATCATCTATGCCACTCAATCCTTTTGTAGTCACAAGGGGCTAGCCTACCCCAGCTGACATCAGGCAAGATGTGGGGAAGAACTGGAGCAGTCGCCAGCCCAAAAGAGGGATGACCTGTACAGACAGACAACCACACCTGGTGAATATACAGTAGGTGCATTTACCTGGTGTTGTCGTGGATACACCTGTATTCACCTGAATACAAATACATAGCCAATAGAATATAAGGTCATCCAGGCCAAAATTGTTTGGATTGCATTAAAGGAAAAGTTCGGTTTCTGCAGCTTTCACATTATTTATAGGATGAAGTAGAACAATATACTCACCCAGAAGGCTTTCCTGATCCAAACAGTGCTTCGGGAGATATTTAGATCCAAAATCGAGCGGCAGACATCTGTATAATGGTAGCACACCGGGCATACAGCGCCGCTCCTAAAACTGCATTAATCGTCCAAAAACTCATTAGTTTCACCAATATTTCATCATGGTCCGCTTACGCTACTCCTCCATTACAGTCTGTGTCACTCCAGACATGCTGTGTGACTGTACTGACCTCTGAACTGAAGAAGAGCGCTTGCTCCGCTCATGCGCAGTGCGGCTCATTGTTTCAGGGGAAGACAGCAGGCTACACAGTGACTTTCTTCTTCCAGTTTTGTGCAAAATGGATGAATATCTATAGGATGAAGATGTTGTTGAGGAGAATATTTGAATATGATGGGTGTCCTTACAGTTTCGAGCCAGAGTTTACAGATGAGGAGCTCATTGAGAGGAGGACGTGGAGGCAGCGCTCCAGAGAGTACTGCGCAGGCGCGGAGGCAAGCATTCTTCTTCTTCAGTTCAGGGGTCAGTACAGTCACACAACATGTCTGGGGCGACACAGACTGTGATGGAGGAGTAGCGTAAGCGGACCATGATGAAATATTGGTGAAACTAATGAGTTTTTGGATGATTAATGCAGTTTTAGGAGCGGCGCTGTATGCCCTATGTGCTACCATTATACGGATGTCCGCTGCTTGATTTTGGATGTAAATATCTCCAGAAGCACTGTTTGGATCAGGAAAGCCTTCTGGGTGAGTATATTGTTCTACTTCATTCTATAAACAATGTGAAAGCTGTAGAAACTGAACTTTTCCTTCAATAGATAATTTTATAATAAAGTAATATCCAAAACGCGACTATTCCCCATCAAATTTCTGATTTTGAAAATACTCTGTGAGCTAGATAAGAAGCTATTGGGGGCCTGCTGGGGCCCCAGGGCCATTAGTTGATGATTCCTGTTAGACTGATTTTTTCTTTTTTTTTGACATTTATGCTCTTAGCTTGAAGACACTGATTGACTATTCAAACTCATGACATGCTGCTTTTGAACCTTCTGACAACTTCACAAATTGAATTTCAAGATGATGTTCTGGTTTGCTCAAAATTGAACCGACTCAATTCTAGGGATGGGAATCAAAATCCAATTCCAGTTGGGAATTGATAACTGCTCCCACAAAGAATCAGTATCATTAGTCTTTTAGCTTATCGATTTCCTTATCAGTTACTTCCCCTGCAAGGTACATAAGTGATCAGAATTGTGGCTTCATTTCTGACCAAATGATGGCAAAGATTCAAAATGCATGACAGGAGCATGACAGTTTAAACTTGTGTCAAGACCCACAGTAAGAGAAACACCAGCAGCTTGCAAAAGTGTTAATCTATGCAGCACAGCATTTAAACAGGAGTGTTGTGCATTTGATATTGTTGCCACTGAAAACCTACTGTCCTGTTTTTGACCAGCAGGAATCAATTGGGAAATCATGAACAACTAGAAAGCACTCGGAGAGCGCAGACCTCCGCCAGTCCTCCTCAGTCCTTTGCCATATTGTCTTTTTGACCATATATATTACTCCTACCTTTATTTCATCTAAATATTTAGATTCCTTGACCATGAAAACATACCATTAGCAATTGGATTCGTAGTGATATCATTTTAGTTTAGTAGTTATTCACAGAAATAACATTTTTCGCCATGGCGGCCAGATGCTGATCCGGATTAAGACCAAAATCGAATCAGTTCTTCCTTTTCCAATGCTGAACATTTCCTGAAAATTTAATCCAAATCCGTCCATGACTTTTCTAGTTATTTTGTTCACAGATGGACAGACGGACAGATGGACAGACGGACAGACAGACGGACAAACTCTCCCAAAAACATAACCTCCCTGGCGGAGGTAATTAGATCAATAAGCAGGATCATTAGTGTCACTGGTATTAACAGAGTCTTATCAATTCCCATCTCAGCTAAGTTCACTTTCAGCATCTTTCTGGTGGCCAATCTTTGGTCTGAACTGGACTTCAGAGCACTGATGATGTCTAAACATCTTAAATACACTCCGGTGACATCAGTGACGATATTGCTAAAATCTACTTAGGTCCTTTTGTATATTTATTCCTCACATGAGGTTTGTGCATCTGATGCTGACGTTAAAACACAGCAATGAAAAGTACTGAGACATACAGACACTATAACGTTTTATCAAATGCAGAGAATTTCAACTTAAGAACAGAGTTTGAAACTGTAATATTTTTCAGTTTCTCTTCTCTAGCAGAAGAGAAGTTGGGTTTCAGGCTCAGGGGTATTTGGTCCTGCCCTCTCCTCACCTTCTGTTACCTCATTTTTAATTCAGCTCCAAAATCCCTCCAGATCTACACGTGTTTATCACACAACTTGATGTACAAAATTCAGAGCATAGACTTCTCAGAAAGCCCTGATGTTTAAGGTGTTCTAGCAGTTTTCTTAGAAAAACTTTACTTTTGTGCCAATTCATCATAAAAGAGTCATTTTAACCATAGTGTGATTTTTTCTGTATGCTAGACCTTGAAAGCAAATAAACTTCATTTCAATAGAAGATGAATCCAGTGAAGAGACTGTCTCCTTGGATTTGTCACCCAGAGTATTCAGATACTGGAATAATGTGTTTTTTTCTCGCTCTACTCTTTCCTAATGTGTAAAAGTATCCAAGGTCTGTGAGTGAGTTCGTACTTCTGCTCTCACCATTAAAGGATACAATAATGCATTAGTGCTTTGAAAGGGAGTTTCGAGGACCTCAGCTCTTTGATTCAGAGAAAGGACCTCTGGGTAATAGCACTGCATTGTCTGCATGAGTTTTGGTGTCCTTGCTCATGTTGCTTCTCAAACTTCAAATTGAACATGGGATGAAATTACACTACCTAACATCACAGTCTTTGAGAAGACACACTATAACTCTCCTTACATATTTGTCATTAATGATTTTATATTTTCATGATATGATTTCTCATCAGAGTATCGCTGATCAAATACTTACCAGCTCAGTGAAAGAATCAAATGCATCATGCAAATTAATAGCTGTGTCCCTGTAGTCATGACCTGAGTTTCACGCTGAATTAGGGATTAATTTTCAGTCGTCTTCAATTAGAAGCTGATCTTTTTATTTGTCAAATCACGTCATAGACTGGGACAGTGGAAATAAGGTGATGGTTGGATGCTGTGGATATGATGGCTCCTGAATGTCCAATTATAAAATGAGCACATTGGCAGCTTTGCTCCATTTTGGAAAAGAAATTGGTGTGAAGGCTTTGGTTAAAAATATGAGCAATGGGCTCAGCAATCTATTCAGCTGCTAGCGTTAGGAGATTGGGTTCCAGGCTGTCAGGTCTTGGTGACTTTTTTTGGATCAATAGCTTTTAAAGCCCCACAGATCTCCACATTAGAAATAGCACTGAGAAGAAAAGGGTCCCTTTGAGTCAGTTCAGAATAAAGAAGCAGAGTCGATAAAGTGATATGAAATTCTTAGTTATGTGTCCGACAGTATGTTCATTTTCTGTATCCACTGAACTGTGTCTACAGAAACATTTGAAGGAGTATTAAAGCATGGCCGGCAATTTATCTGCTTCTGGCTAGTTCAAGAAATATTTTATTTCTGTTGAACCCAAACCTCTTATGTCTTAAATCACTGTAGTTAGGAGAAAACAAAACAAAAATAATTTTATTTTAAAATTTTTTCGATAAACACTGCATGTGGGGTAGCCCCAGTGACAAAGGCTCTTGAATTTTAGCAAGAATGTTCCTGATTTGAATCCTTGAGAGGATTAGGGCGATTACTTTTCCCAAAAATCTGATTTGAATGGTTTTACCGGAGATATTCTAACCTCCACCTCCACTAGCCTGCTTTTCCATTAGATCATTTTAAAGCAGTGGCCACACTTATGGGCTGCATGTCCTCGCATATGAATCTTGCAATCTTATTTTTAGTGGCTTTTTTTTCCGCACCACTAGTGGGGGACTGCTGTGGAGGATGCAGTCGCACAGGGCTGAAAGCTCTTCCACCGTCTCACCTGGGTGAAAGGCTGACAAATGGGTCTGTGAATTTGTTTTGGATTAGAAGTGGGCCAACTGCTTTACATAACTGATACACAATCTGGTCTTTGTTTTTTTTTCCATTGTTGTTGTGGAACAGAGTGTGTACATTCATGTGGTGCATTTTTGACGGTTTGTCCATTTAAAGTGGCTTTGCTTGTCCTCCACTTCTTCGAGGTGTGCTTCATGTTGGGGAATCAAAAGAGTACTTGATGTTCAGGTTGCACTTAGAGCGCCCTCTGTTGGATCGGGTGGCTTACTGCTCCAGGTATGCTTATGTGGTGCTGCACTGTATATTTTAAAATGAATGTACTGTATACAGTTTGTAAACAAAATATTACCCCCAAGTTTAAATAAATAATCAAGTACTTGTTGAGTTTGTTTTTGAGTTTAGTTACGCCAGTTACTTTACATATTTTTTTAATGGACCTGGTTGTTTGTCTCTATTTGTCAGCCCTGTGAATGGCTGTGATACAAAAATGAGAAATAAAAAAAATTTGAACAGAGTTGAATGAGTTTGTCAATGGAACTGAGTGAAGGAGTTATCTGGTGTTATATTATCATCTGCTAGCATGCTACACACTTTGTTTTAGCGACAAGTATGAACAGTTTTTCTTATTCAGTAATTTGATGTCTGTCATAACGTGAGACAAAAATATTTAGTTCTTTTACCAGAGCATGAAGCGCACCTTTATTACAAGACTTTTTCATTTCATCCCAACCTACTGTTATTTAAAAGGACGCAACTACCTGCCGATGTGCAAAATGATTGTCTCATCAATTATCTGATCGGATTGACTAAAAGTATAAATATCAATCCACACCAATCACTTTAAGGTATATTAACAGGATTAAATTCCCTCCACACACCATCTCCATCCAGCTCCATGTCATCTTCAGCATCCAGACAGGCTAGCGTGGGGCTGGTGCCAACAGCTAGCACCTGAGATTTTGGTAAAAGAGGAAATTCATGCCTCTCTTGGCTGTGCGAACATGAATTCAGACATAGACAACACCTGGATGGAAAATCAAGCTTTGTTTGCAGACCACAGTTGCATTCCCTTCTGTTTTAGGCAGACATATCAGTTCCTACACAGATTGATTCAATCTGCTCTTGTTCTACCTTTAACCTGAAGTACTGTAGTACCATTGGATACACAATGTGTATCAGAAACACAGGCGGCTTTTACGTGCCTCCTTAGATACTGAGTGTGTTTTGGTGTCCCTAGTTGAATGTATCGTTAGTATAAGCCTAATGGGGTGATCCAAGCTGGACAGTGGCTCTCTTCCCTTTTTTTTCCAGCTCTGAATCCAATTTGTTTATGTTCAACTTTGTTTATGTCCCACTGTTTAAAAATATCAATACATGCAATTGTGTTTAATCAGTACATATTATCATCCTAGATAAAGTGCAGGCTGAATAGAAGTCATATTGTGGCAGACATGATAGTATCTTATCATATCATTGTCTTAAGATTCAATGTATTGTGGTAAAACTGATGATACACATTTCTAGTCATTTCCCTGCTCTCTTATATAAGTCCTCAAAAGCTTGTGGCCTTTGTTGTGCAGGTATGACTTAAAGCTATGAAATATAAAAAATTACATAAGAAATAATATAGAGGTGTACCATGTTTATTTATTCTGTGTAAATACACAGAAACAAATCCTTTTTATTAGTGTTGTGTTCTTGGATAAAATGGGCTAGAATATGTTGTTGAAAGCTATATTGGATGCTTGCTTTGGTTTGAAATTGACAAGACTTTAGAAAAGCATGAAATATAGAAGAACAAGGCTTCTGCTTGACATCATTAATTCATTTTTGTATTTTGTTATTTACCCCTGTATTCAGTATGCTGAATGAGATTCAAAGATAGAAGCAGAACTGCTCGCCAAAAACATGTTCTTCATTGTTCTTCATTTTCTCTTTGTCTTGTAGAAACAAAGGCTGAAAGCCAACAAGCTCAGAGCCTGACTCAAAGTAAACCTTCATCACAGCACACATCAGACAGATTCTCTGTTTGTTGTCTGAAAACGGGGGGGCTGCTTAATCATTGCCACTTTAGTGTAAGAATCTTCTAAAATTCTGTTTTGTTCCTCTGCATGTAGCAAATTATGAATAACAAAAGTTGATATATGCTTTTTTAGAAAAACACTGTTAAGTCATATCCATTCTGTCAGTCTGGTGTAAATCCTCGACGCCTTGTACTCAACAGCAGCAAAAGCCATTAAGTTGTCGAAACTCCCTTCTTTTAAAAACAAACTTTATGAGTCTCTCTTCAGGTACCATTTTTGCTTTTTAGCAGGCTAACCTTCACTTTAGTATCCTCACAATAAAGAGTAGTAACAGCTCCTGTCTAACATGTTTACTCTGGTTCCACATCTGCCCAGAACCTGTTTTTGGAGTCTTTTCCCTTTTTTCTACTATGTATCTGCTATCAAGATATTAGATCTTGGCATGCCTTTAGACCCTTCTGTGTTATCCCTGTTCAGATCAGGCTTTTTTTAAATCCACCACTTGGTCTCAGGTGGTACATTTCCAGTATTGTGCTCTAATGTTTACTGTGGCTGACGTGCCTGGACATGTTCAAGAATCTTACTGTACTTTAGTTTGTGCAGTTTCACCTTAAATCTGGAGTAATTTCAAGGCTTTTGGTGGCACCTGCTAGCATCCATATCCTTCTTTCTCCCGACAGAGCTTAAAAGTTCTTTTATTTGCAATCACATTTAGTAGTGTCATAGACTTTGAGCAACCCAACTTAAAAAAATGTAACTATCCTTTTCATGCTGGATTTTGAAGCCTATGTATTTCCCCTTTCTTCAGTCACTCAGCTCTCAATAAAAACAGAAAACAATTGAAACGTATTTATATGGAGACTCCACAAATAAAAATGTTTTAAATTAACGTTATCGTAAGTTTTTATAGCCTCGAGTCTTCATAGATATTCAGATTTAAGCATGCAGTACACACTCAAGACTGGCTCAAGTTGCTATCTTCTGTACTGTATGTTCTTCTCAGGCAGTGTGTTCAAGGATTTGTGTGTGTTTGCCAGCATATATGTGTGTATTTGTGTGAACTGGCAGTGTGTTCTTCACCAGCCCTTGCTGTGGGGGTGTCTGTTATTATTAGCACCTCTGTCGCCATGGAAACTATTTCAGTTACACTAATTGGCTTCATAACATAGTGCGGGTGGGTACGTGTTGAACCGGCAGGGCGATGGAGAAAAATCGAGGCAGAGAAAAAGTAGAGAAAGGGTGAAAAGGACAGTAGAAAAAGTTAGAGGGCAGGAGGGGAGTGTTTCTTGAGAGAGAAGTGGAAATGCAGAAAGATGCAGGGAGGATGTAGGAGAGCATGGATCGAGGCAGGAAAGAAATGTGGGATTTTGGGGGGAAATAGCACACATAGTCCCATGAGGTCCTGCACTCAGGCATCTGTTCTGCATGCACGTGTGATACTGTGAAAAAGCTGAATTCGATATCCTGTGATATCACTTTGATTTATTTCAAGAGCGTCACACCAGATAAATGCAGTGTCTCTTTTCTTCAGATTTATTGAGCACCTTTAGTTGTGTAAATTAGATCTTTAACTATTTTTTTGTACTTGTGTCAGACATTTCAGAGCTCCCTCTATGGATCGAAAGGAAGAGTAGATGGAACAAAATGTTTCATCACAAGTTTGTATTTCAAAGAAACATGATTGTTTGTGTGTTATAACGAAGACATATCTACAGCCCTTTGCCCAAGACTGATGCTGGTGTTACAGTGTAATGACTGACTGTGTAATCCAATGACCTTGAATGTCCTTGACTGTCAGAGTTAAACAACAAATGTTTCCCTGCTTAGAGTTCATGTTAAGCACTTTAAATGTTATTGAAAGAATTTCTGAAAGTTTAATTTTAATTTCGATTTCTACTAAATTCAATTACATTTTTTGTGGACAACTAACATTTCCACAAACTTTTCCATACTCTTTCAAAGAAAGAGAAATTCTTAACTTTACAAATGACAGGAGGCTAAAAACAGAAACCTGTTGTTTACATTTGCCATGATACCACTACATTATCATTAGGAATTGGATGTGTCCAAGCTTTTTGAAATACCTAAACGAGTTAACAAGTCACATCAGTACTTGAATAATTTTGCAGAAAAACAGCTTCAGAATGAAGTGTTTTGTAAGAACTGGTCAGTTTTATTTGAGCCAATTTGTAAGGGCTGTCACTTTTTGAAGTTTTTCACTTTTCACACAAATCAAACTTGATTAGCATCCCCGTTAATAAACATTGATGTTTGGTTATTAATATGTATGTTCCCACCCATCCTTCCAGCTAAAACACACACAGGACATTTCCATTAAATAATTTAATGATTGCCTTTCCCAAGGCCATCAGTTGGGCCATAATTTTCTGAATCTGAATCTTACAATCTTGTCCATTCTGACCTTTCTCTACATTTCTGGTGTGGGGCATCCCAAGCAGGACTCAGAAGCACTAGGCTGAGCACCTGACAAGGCACCACTGGACTGTGGTGGGTGATATCGACAAATGAGCCCGGAGATTTGTTGTAGAGGGCCAGTTGCTTTGCACATAATCGACACACAGTGGGGCCCAAAGTGCTCTCTTTCCATGTGTTGTTATTGTCCACCTGTGGTGGCTTTTCCTGTCCTCCATTTTCTTGGAGAATCCTCTCCTGTTGGTTTCCAGCAGACCAGGTGCCGCTGTTGTTTAGGTCAAGAGAGATGTGTTGTGCTGTTTATATTAAATTTCAATGTGTATTTACATCTTGTGTATGGTTATTTACCCCAGTGCTCAGATGGATATTCAAATTTTAATGCATTTGTGAAAAGCTGCTGTTAAGTATCAGAAAAAGTGGTAAACAAGTTAATAGCAAACAAGTATCATGTTGCACTCAATCACACATTTTTCTTACATTATGAGTGATAGACTTGTCTCCTCTTCATGGCTCAAAGAGAAGATAGAAGCAGAAAACTGAAATGTGAAGGCTAGAATGGAACCCAGGGCACACTGTACGGAGTTAAGATGCTGACGGCACAGAGAGCTGTCCTTAAATCACAAATCAATGAGGTGCACTCGACCCAAGACAGACTTTTATTTAGACTGTAAAATGGAGACACCGGAGTGGATTATCGTGGAAAACTTTGAGGACCTGAAAGCAAAGAAGGACGCATAAGAGAAACAAATTCAGTACAATAGTTACTATTGGATATAAATCATCATTCTGAAGGCTGAAATATTGTGTAAACTAAAATTACACTTTATAACGTTACCTGTAAAGACGGCATTTCAGTAATCGTGAACATCCACATGAAAATACTGAAGACTCTGTAGCACATATGCCAGGCCTGTAAGTACACTGTAACACTGCTCCAGACACACACTAAACCACAGGTGAAGACATGGGGCATATGCATACACCATGACAAATGTCAACAAACACTGGTGCATACTGCTTTACTTATTCTCATTTTGCTCACAGTTCATAGTGGAGCAAGGAGATGGGGTTGTGACATCATTCTTTCTCAGGCTATCTGTATTTGTTGACCTGGCATTTTAGATTTATCCACTCAGAGATCCAGCTCAAAAATATGTGTTTTCAGGTACCTGAAATGCATTATCCGTGTGAATGAAAGCCTGTAGGTGTAAACACCTGTGCAGATACGCCTAAATTTGTCTCTGTGTGGACAGCCCCTTAATGTGTCATTTAAGTAGCTATACAGACCCCTATGTTCAGTGATTTTTATTTGAGGGACAGCATCCCTCTGTGCAGAGTTTCATGACTTTACTGTTAGCTCAACACATCCGTAGATTTAAGGCCACTCCAGGAGATAGTTTGGTTATTTGTGAGTTTCGTGAAACTGAGATTGAAGTTCCTTTTTTTTTTGTTTAACTGGCTTATCTGTAATGATATAAGAGAGTATTTTAAGCTAAATGTCTTCTACTGATGTTGAGCCCCTCTGGTGGGATGATTTTGAATAAAAAGCTGAGCTTGAGAAGAGGAACATTTTGTAACAGATTGTATCTGTAAAGCCTTGGAGAATAGAAAAAACTGTGTTTTAGATCATCCTGTAAAAGGCAATTTTGTTCTGATGTGTTATGAATTGTTGAACTACTGCAGCTGTATTCCTGATGTCTTATAAGCCTTTGTGAGCTGGGTGTTTTGTACATGACATATAAAAAGTGCAACTGAACAACCAATCTCTTTTTAAATCAAAGTTTAGGATGTATTGGAAGGCAGGATTCAGACATCGAGTTGCTGTGAATCTGATCCAGCACAGAGGTTATCAACTCTTGGTACCTCTATAGGTGCACACGCTTCTTTTCTATCTCCAGATTAAACAACATTCACATTTTTTCAAGTAAAATCTGAAAGGTTGGATTTACTCTGCACCCAATACTATCTGTGTGCTTATTCGATATTATAAGTCACAGCATTGCAGACCAGATGAGGTGCCATGAGAAACTATAGGATGAGCCTTTGCTATAAACCAATTCAAGTTAAAATTCAATTAGTGCCCATGATTTGGGGTGGGAATTAAAAACTCATTCAAATAGAGAATCTGCAAGAAACAGTTAATGAATTAATATCATTAGAATTTTTTAAAAAAAAGATCTCTTTTTCATTCTTACTGCTTTGTTCTGGATGACTTAAAAATCAATGTGAGATCACATTCTCATAAGAGGCAGGCCGCATTAACAACAAAGAGGTCAAAGAAGAAAAAAGCATCAAAATTGTGGCTTAATTTAACACTGTGTGACGCTAACTGGACAACATCCTGTGCCTGTGTCTGCATTAATTCAAGAAGGAGGGAAAACATCAGAAACCTCTTAAGCATTAGTTCACACAAGGATTCTTTAGGTCTCTGAAGAGCCATGAGTTTGAAATTGTTGACCCTGAAATCCTGTGTAGGTTCATTTTCACTCCAAGAAATTAACAGGAGTTTATAAGGGGATGGATGAAGAATTGGATCAGTAGAAAAATTGAAAACCGATTGATAATAATACAATTTTTACAATTTCCATTTATACTCATTATCATATCTGACTATTGAAGCTGTAGTCGGTGTTTTAGCAAAGCAAAGTCATAGAAACAAGAGAACTCTTGTTTGGTTTTCATCAAACACAGAAAAGGCAGCTTTAAGTGGTTTGAATCACATGACTGAAAGTAAACATGCTGCAGTATGACTACTGTGCATGCCCACATTGAAGGTCCATCCGTCCTTGCATTATCCATACCTCTGTCCTTTTTGGGATCATGGGGGCTGAGCCTATCCCAGCTGACATTGGGGTAGAGGTGGGGTACACCCTGAAGCAACCTCTAACCAGTCGCAGGGCCATAAACAGAGACAGACAACCATTCACACTCACACTCATTCATAAGGGCAGTTTGGAGTCACTAGTTGACATATTGAGCATGTTTTTGGACTGTGGGGAAGCTGGAGTGCCTGCAAAGAACCCACGCATGTATGGAGAGAACATACAAACTCCCACAGAGAGACCCTGATACCACAGGGTTTGAACCACCAACCCTCTTGCTGTGAGGCATGCACACTACTTGTTCTGCCACTCCACATTGCAGCCTTTTGTTTGCATGCTTCTCCATCATCTTATATCAAAAAGGAAAAGGGTGTTTGTCACAAACACTGACTGTGAAGCTGTGTATATCACTTCACAAATTCTCCTCATTCTACATTTCCTCTGCACTGCCGTTGGATCTGAGTTATTTTCTGAGCATTTCAAACATTTTGTAACCTCTCACCAGGCTGCAGAATATCTCTGCGACTACATTAAAGATGCTGCTAGGGAGGTCTGCCAGTAAATATAGGATGTGCACAAACTTCTCACCCAATCACGACGCAGCCACCTGACAAAAGCGACATCTGAGACATCACACCTCTCGCTTTTGCTTTGCAGATTTTTGTCACATCTCATTTCAGGGCATCTCCATCAGGAAACGAGAGGGTACAGCTAATGTCATTTCAAGCTGCCTTTGACAATAGCGACCGTATGCCAGTGATTAAATGTGACATGTGTGCAAAATGCAAAGACAGAAGTAAATGGGTCATAGTTAAACTCAAAATGACACACAAGCGTTCTCTTTCTAACACCGGCTGGCTTTGAGCTTGGCAGCGAGACTCCGGCGGGCTGGTCCATGCATATTGGAGGCACACAGATGGCCTGAACGCTGAATATGGATGAGGGATCTGACACCAGGACTCAGACAGACAGCGAGGGGGAGAGAGAGGAAGAGTGATTGAGGAAGGGGATCAATAAAGCAGAACCTCAGGTGGCGATTATATATCAGCGATAGGTCTGCTTTTAATAACCTCACTTCATTTTTCCTCCTCCCCTTATACCTTTTCCACTCCTCTCTGCTCCCTCAATCCACCATAACCCTGAGGCGACTGGGGTTTGAATTATGAAGCAGAAATTAGGTGTTTGTGTACAGGGTGTATTGTGTTTGTCTTTTAGTCTGCTGAGGGCCAGGACGGGCAAATAAGCGTGTGGCACCTTGCAACAGTTGCTGCCACAGCATCTGTCAGGGCCAAGGTTGTGAAGGTGTTCTTATAGGATGCACAAAGGTTATAAAAACACACACACAAACACTCGAGATATCAATGGAGTGAGAGGGAAAAACACTCATATACAGGGAGCATAAACAAACATATATCCACATATGATCTCTGTGTACACCTGGAACATAAATAAAACATCTGCACTCCCGTCTAAAGCACTGCAGGACGTGTTCATGTTTGTTCGTCCATGTTGATTATTTCATCTCTATGCGTGTGCCTGTTTGTTCATGTGTCTGTGTGTGCGTTTGCCAGGGCTAATGAGGTCTTTAGTAGAGGTGGTCTTTGACAGCCTGGTGAGGGTGGTCCAGTATTCCCTTCATCATGCCACATTTGCACACTGCTCTCTAAATGGAAGAGGGATGGCGGGAAGAGGTACGAGGGAAAGAGAGAGAGGAACAGGTGGCAAGTGTGATAATAACGGGGTGAGGAAAAGAGGATAAAGAGGTGCTTCTAGGTTAACTATGTAAACTGAGGATATCAGAGAAAGCCCTGATGCCATCACTTTAAAACCTCTACTTACAGCAGTGCTTTTCAAACATATGTTTTCATACCCTACAGTGGTGGGCCAACGCCAGGGTGGACGCAACCAGCTTGGGCAGGAGCATGGGGAAATTTAAGCATGGCCCCAATTCATAAAAACAAATTTATCCAGAAGATGCCATGACAGAGAGAAATTGGGAACCACTGGCATTTTTTGCAGAAATCCAATCTTAAATGTTAAAAACAATTTTCTCTGTGATATTAGAAATCACAGCTCCTTTTTTTTTTTTAACAAAAATTAAAAATGAGTGTTCCCAAGTAAACAGACAAAAGCAATGATTAAGTGTTTAATGCTTGAAAATTACTTTTTTTCATGTGATTGCTTAATAATTAGTTAAAGGTATTGGTCACTGAAGTGTCTGTGTGACATTTGCAAAGTGGATGCATTGTTAATACTGGATGATAAATCATTTTTCCACCACAATTTTAGTGTGTCTAATCTGACCTCAATTTGACTAACCCAGCTAAATAAAGGTTAAATACAAAAAAGTCAGCGATGCATTTTTGTACATTAAATTCTTTGTTTTTTTCTATAAAAACAAAGTGAAGCAGATGAATAAGAGGGAGTTTGTGTTGTAAGACAATTCAAATGGGGGCTGTAAACAGGGATGTCCCTGAGGTAATTTCAGCTGAATTGCATTATTGGGGAAAGAAGTGTTTGTCTGAAAATGAGCTGTAGGTGGTTTTGTTTCATTAAGTGTTTTCTAAAGTATCCAGGGTTAATACAGAACCTTCCAGGCAGTTCATGTTGGCATAGTGTAAAAAATCAACTGAGAGAGAAGCTTGCCTTAGATACTGTATGTATTCCATCACAGTGAGAGCTTAATCAGCTTTATTTTTTGTCACACTTACTTTAGCTTCATATTGAGCAAGTCAGGCAGGCGTGGAAAGAGCTGTTTGTCAAAGCTTTTTCTCCTGGTAGCTTTTTCACAGTGTGACATCCAGTAATAAAGTGTTCTTAAATGCAACAAATGGCAACATCATGATTTCTGTTTCTGTCTTTATTTCTTTTTTTTTTGTCTTCGTTATTTGACTTGACAATATTTGCAGAGTTACTGAGAAACAGATGACACTATTTAGACAATTATTTTCTCAATACATTTTCACAGTTCTGTTGTCTTTTTCAGTATTTATTGAGTTATTATGTGATGCTGTGCCAGTGTTATTATGCAGCATTGCAGAAGAAGCTTATTGAACTTAACTGAAGTACTCCACAGATCTGTTTACAGTGTTCTCTAAATGAATTCTTTATAGAAATGCTGGGTCTGTTAGAAGGGGTCAAGCTTGTCAACATGTTTGTTTTATTTTGTAGTGTAATTCTAGTCCCCGATTGATATTAACCCATTACTTTCAGTGTATACTGGTCACATAGTGCAGAGTAAAAGGCAGAACATTACCTGAGCCTCCATTAATTGTATTCGCACAATGATAAAATTAACTTTGGACACAGAGAAGAATAAAAGTGCAACTAAAAATCTATTTTTGATCAAATATTTAAATATCAGACACAACTCGGCATGAGACAGTGTGGCATGAGCCAATTAACATTAAGATAACCTAGCAGCATGAAATACATCAGAAAAGACTGAAATGATCTCCATTAAAAGTAAAACATGTAAGACCCAGTTTCCTCTTCTCTTGTTGGCAGACTTAACAGTTTTTACAAACCTTAATTGTCATGCTGTTATTGAAGCAAATTATATCCCTTTAATTTTAAGTTAATTATTATACACACATTCCTTCGGGGCTTATACTTTTCGCTGAAGCTTGCACGAACAAAACTGCTACTCCAGGATGTTGTGTTCAAAGAAATATTGCTGTCAGTCACATGATACCAGTGACATGCAAAGGTAAGAGTGCTGATTAATAATCAGAGGTAATGAAGAAAAGTAATCAATATGATTCTGTCTGCTGATTCAGGTATCATCAAATTATAGATACACTAAATTAATTCTTTCATTCATCGAAAAGAGAGTTCTCCCATGAGTGGACCAGTACTTTGCTTGAGGCTATCTATATCATAAACTATTTTTCTTGAAAACCTCTGACATGGCAGTCCTGAGGCTTGTTTGTAGTCAACTTTCTGAGATTGACAGCAGCACTGAAGTTTTTGCGTTGTGAGAACATTTGCTGGAGAGTCCCAGTTTTGTTTTTTCTTTGACTTTAGAGTGTTTTGCTGTAAAACACAAACAGCAGAGCAAAGCAAGTTCAACTCCTGTGAGAAATAAAGTATGTTTCCAGAAATGTTGACATTCTGGTCTGTATTTCCTCAGACTATATCCAGGTATACGTAGTTAGATTACAACATTATGTAGCCTTACTTTTACCAAGTATGCCAGCCCCTAAGGCTCTGCACTCAAGGTAGAGATTCTAACCTCTATATGGTGCTGTTTCTCTGTGAGTTAAAGCTGTGGTCTACGATTTGAAACCGCAGCCTGCCCCCCCTTCCCTCACCTCTCCCCCCGTGTTCCAAGATCCCGCCCCCAGCTCGTGTCGCCTCGTCTCTTATCAAGCCCCCTCGGACAGAGCTACGACTAGCACAATATATCAGCAGCAAACTCAATCAAAAACAGCTCAGCTCAACTGAAAGTATCAAACACGACAGACATCCCCCTTGTAACACACAGCAGTAGCCATTTCAATTGGACCGGCGGCAATGCGGGTTTGGCGCCGCCAGAGCGGAGCCGAGTGTGGGGGAGGATTTATCTTTCTCAGCCTGTCCTCCCCAGCTCAGCTTACAGTGCAAGCGATTAGCGGCTAACAGTCTAACCCGCTCCCCTACAAGTTATTAGCCTGTGCAGGCACAAACTGACCAGAGTTATTCAACAGACATCTCCCACTGTAGTAAACAGAGCCATTACCTGATCAACCAGGGGCGAAAGCGGCCCGATGCTGAAGGTCTGACGGCGGCTGAGGCCATTCGTTAACCGTTAGCCGTTAGCCCGCTAACAGGCCTCAACCCGCGGGCAGAGCTCCGTTGGGCCCAGCGAGAGAGGCGGCTTCGGTCTCGGCGCTAGGCTTTTCCGGCTCCATGATAGTTCAGTAGCTAACGCTGCTAGCTGCTCACCGGAGGTAGAGGGGAGGAGACGGGACCATGACGCACTACGCATGACGCTGCGTAGTGAGAGAGACAGGGGATTGGATGGACTCACGGACCAACTCACGGACCAATTAATAGTCGCAGGTTCTTAGGTTTGATTGATCAGCTGGTATGCAGCTTTTCAGCGGATATACTGAATGGATTTTTTTCGTACTTTTTGGTCTTTATACTGTGTAGATAGGACCATAGGACCATAACAGCCTTATAAACGGTGTTATTAATATGTACAAAGCTTCCAAATCGTAGACCATAGCTTTAATATTTTTTTAATGTTTATTTGTCAGCACAAGTAAGACTGAAGAGAATCAATCCATTATCAGTGTTTTTTTCCCTGCACCCTGTCTGATTCCACATGGTGTTGTGACTTCATCAGATCAGCTCAGATCATCTTACACTGGTTGTCAGTAAGTTCATTGTACTGCAGTGGCCTCTTCAGTCACCAGATGTCACTCTGGTTCATATCAGATTCATATCATGGATGTACAGCTAACTAATCTGTAGTTACTGCTCTAGGGAATGTTTTAAGGTCCAACCCAGCTCCAGCAAAGCGTACCTGATGGTCACTTAATAGACATAATAGATGCCTTGACTTGAAGTTGCTCAATACTGTCCTGTGCTTAATTTAATGTCTGTGATTTGGGGCATTATGGTCTCAATGAATATCACAAGAAAAGAACAAGAGTGTATGTTGTTTTATTTATATAAATTAGTGTAACTCATTCATATTCAACACAGTTTGTAAACTTTACCTACTGTCAATTGTACCTTTGGACAAATGGTACTGTCATGGATATGTTTACATTTTTAGTCTAAATATTGTAAACTGTTATATATTATTAATATGGTGAATCCCTCCACCTCATTCAGAGCCTCATTTCCACTTAAAATTTTACTTATTTTGCAAATTTGCAAATATCACATGAAGACTGTGATTATCACTATGGCAGCATTTTTGTAAATATAAGTCTAACAATACTATGTATACAGCTGATCTAGAGCAACACACCCCAGTCAGAAATGCAAATAAATTGAATATTACAGGAGCTAAATAACTGTTCACACTGGGGGCATCCATCTTTGATTGTGTACTCGGGGGTGGCGAGGTTTCACCGAGTTCCTAGTAGGAAATTCCGACTTCGGGGACGTTCCAATTGTAGTTTCCTACTCAGAACCTGGAAATTCCTACTTCTGACTACAACTGGAACACACCAAAAGATGTGACCCAATCCAAAGCGTGTTTTTGTTGTGATGCTAATAAATGCAGCTCAGACCTTCCTCAGAACTCTGCATTGCATCACAACTTATTTTTTCATCAACTTACAGGATGCAAAGCGACGAAGTAATGTATCTCTTTCTAGTTACATAGCGGTAGTTTTTGATGTGTGACAACAAGCAAGTTTTGAAAAACTCAGTATCGTAGCTTTGTACCCGGCTGTCCGACCCGACCATTTAGCTAAGGAATAGCATTTATAGATAACCTATTTTGATGCTATAAAACTCATCTTAAAGTGTGTATTTCAATCAGGCATATATCTAAAAGTGAGACTTTTTTGTAATTACTTCGAAACTCCTCATAACATCTTTAATTGTCATGCTGTTTTCACTTATTTTTAATTGAGTTGTATTTATTTTATTTTATTTTTACTTTATTTTAGTTAAAATAATGCTACTGTCTGTTCTTAATGTCTTCATCTGACATTTCTGACTGCTATACTGTGTATAAGAGCAACTGAAATTCCCCTTGGGGATGAATAAGGTATTTCTGATTCTGATTCTAAATTACTCCATCAAGTTATGAGGTTCTCTAGTACTATGATTTGTTGTAAATAAACCAAACCATGCAGAATGATTCATTATGCTTTTCAGAGCACTCTCCTACTAACTTTGTCCCCCCTTGTAGTCCCTCTTTCTCCTCTCTTTGTCCCTCTTCCTGTCTCTCACAAACCAACAGGGCCATAAAGCGCTCCTCCTCTGGGAGCAGCTTGTAATGTCTGTCTGTAAGATTGAAACAGGCAAAGTTTCACCTCCGGCTCACCTCCCCTGTGACTCCTCATAACAGAGCAACTGGGCCTCTATTAGTTTTGTCCTGTCTCCACTGTCTCCACACTAGTAGCTCTCCGGGATCTTTTTGGTGCAGGGTTGATAACCAGGGTCTCTTTTGGGTCCATTCACTCCCATCCTGAGAGATAAGGCTGTCTCTTTAGGGTGTTATTGTGTCTGTGTGTCACTTGCTCCCTGCAAAAGGCACAACTGGTGGCTCTCTAAACTAATTTGCTGATGTAAGTATCAGTGTCTCTGTTTTTGTGAACTCTTTGTTCAGCACTCTCAAAGACAATCTCGTCTTTTGTTCCTTGCGACACTTCTGTCTCTGAAATAGTTCTCGCCTCCTTTACTGTGCCAGTTTTGCTGCAATTATTCCTTTCTTTTGGAGATCATCTTTTGTTATGTGTTTATTACTGACAATCATTTTGTTTTAAAGTCACTTTGGGATTCATTAACATATTGTTTTCGAGCTCAGAAATGTCTCTTCTGACAGTTTTAGGAGCCATTTCCACAGAATGATAAGCAGTTCAGTCCTCCATAACGGGACTTAATTTAAGTCTAAAGCATTTCTGGCAGAAGTTAAGCTTCAAATATTTGCCATGTCTGATTTTTCTGCCTTGTTTGCTCCAAAAATTGCTCCCTGGTTGAATGATTCAACACACCATTCTGCAGCTGCCTTGCACACAGATATCTCTACAATGTTCAATTTGATGTGGATTAAGCTAATGCAGTGTTTCCTCTTGGTCTGTCTGCAAAAGGTGGTGGTATTGCACTACCTGGCATATTCAGAACTTCAAATAGATATGAATTGACCCTTCCAAAGCAGCTGAATTTTCCAGATTGAATTCCTATCAAATTCGTTGGTCTATCTTGAAAAACTTTAAGCTAAAATGGTTGTTCTGGAGTATTTTCACAATGTAAATATTAAAATATCTTTTGGCCCTCCTTCTGCGTTAATGTGTCCCTCTTGTTCCATAGCCTATTAACAAAAGCAATATGTCTAATAAAATAGAGCTATAATTTGTGGTAGATGTTTCTGTGAAACTCTGTTTTATGTGTCCATCAAAATTAAAGTAAAAATAAAATTAAAAGTTATCAAAATGCAACATAACAACCATTAAGTGTCATGCTATTTCCATCAGAAAAGTAGTTGGTACTGCCTTGAATTATGTGTTTTACCCATTTGATCTTTTCCGATCCTTGCCCTTTATCTTTTTTACCTTTGAATTTTATTGTAAAGAATTGATGATAAAGTAAATTCTGGTGACAGTTATACGCCATTAAGGCATAACATTATGACCACTGACTGGTGCCAGTCAGATGCTATGTGGAGGAGGCTGGCTGTTGATCTTGTCTTTACCATCCACAAGAGCCTTTAGACAGCTGCTGAGGAGATGTTCATGGAGCCTCTTTCCACACAGAGCAGGCAGGGACGTGTCCCACTCTTCCCCAGACATGGAGGGTTCTGGGCTTGGCAGGGCTTTGTAGACTGCCTGCCTCAGGAACCAGATGTGATGGAAGTCTGCTTGCATTACGTTTGACCAAGCTGCAGCGTGCTCTCCCACCTTGTCCATGCTCCCAGCTGCCAGAGTCGTCATATGCTCATATGCTCTTCCCTCACACTTGCTCAGACCTCTTCCTCGAGAAGATGGTGTCTATCCTTTCCCTGGGCTTTGCTAACCTGGGTTTTTGGGAGGAAGCTCAAGCCTGCTTTGTTACCAAGGTGCCTACAAGTGCCTTCTGTCTCAGGCATGACTCCCTAACCTCCACTGCTGTCTTCTCCCTCCATTTCTTCCCCATCCTAACCTCAGTGCCAGCTGATGACACCTTACACTTCCTGGAGTCCCTGTACTCTAGGACTTCACAAGTGCGAGCTACCGTGAGCTCTTCAGTTTGTTGCCTGAAGGCCACTTAATCTGCTGCTGTGAAATAACTCTGACAGGATTGGAAGGCTCTGGTGCATGGTGGGACTGGGCTTTGTATGTGGCCTCCTGGCCAGGCTGCTCCAGCATCTTACCAAGTTTAGGACCTGCATGTTTCACCTCACTCTCATGCTCCAAGCATTTCATTTTGGCCTGGTGTATTCTATGGTCTGGTGTATTCTTAACACTTGATGATTCTTGCACAGCTTTACACAAACACATGTCACACTTGTAGTCAGTTTGTTTGAGTGGGTAGTTCACCTTTCGTCCATCTAGTTTGAGATCTCATCCTTCTCTTCCCCTCTTGCTATCTCCTGGGAGTATCTTTCTTGTGGGCTTTCCATAACTTATTTAGGTTATTTCCCATGAAATACACAGGATAGACTGCCAGCCCAGAATGTCCCGGGTCCAGTCTTTGTGTGCTGTCAACTGTCACTCGAGTGACAGCTGCTCTTGGTTGTCACCTAGTCTGTTCCTAGGAGACTGGCAAAACCAGACTTTAACTATACAAAAAATATCTCCGGGATGCACTGAGATGAAGTGAAGAACACCGACTATCTCTTCATCATGGCACCTATTAGTGGGTGGTATATTTTAAGCAGGAGGTGAACATTTTATCCTCGTAGTTGATGTGATAGTAGCAGGAAAATGGATCAGTGGAAGGATTGGAGTCAAAGTGTGACAAAGGCTGACCCACGTGGTCCAATCCAGCAGACAAGCTTCTGTTGATCAAACTGTTGAACAAGCTAATGCTGCTCCTGACAGAAATGTGTCAGAATACACATTGCATCTCTATTTGTTCAGCCACAGACCAGTCAGGGTGGCAGGTGTCCATAATGTTAGGTCTGATCAGTGTATATATGTAAGTCTTTAAATAGCAAAATTGTGGCTGAATACAGAAGCAATGCAGAGACATTGTTTAGAACAAAACACAGAAAAGAAGCATTGTTTAAATTAAATAAATGAAGAGCATTAAGTACAGTCCATAAATAAAATATGTTATGACTCACGTTTGGGGTGGTGGGGATCAGTATCGACTTTTGTTACCAAACAACCTGAAGTTCATCTGTGCTGCTTGTACATAAAAGCAGGTACACAAGACCCTTTGTGCTGAATTAGAAATGAGATCCTATATGCTATACAGGACTGTCTGTTCCACACATGAGTGTTTCTTTCAGCAACAAATAAACTCATCAGGAGTAGTGGCAGCAATTACTGAGAATCAAAGCATTGACAGAGATCAGAGGAGAGACAAAGAGACAGAGAAGGACAAGAACAAGCTGTGGATGATGAGACTTGACTGCAGGACGGAGAAATGAGAGTGGTGGGATGAGAGGAGAAAGGTTAAGGTGCTGCAGGGCGGTGGAAAAAGAGGGCACAGAGATGTAAACTGCCACACACTTCTCCTTTCTGCAAAGTCAGCAGAGTAAGAGACGAGACAAGGGTTCAAAGGTAGAAGAAGAAGAAAGGAAAAGATCTGTATGCAAGGAGTAGAACCATGAGACGCCACATGAAAGACGGAGAGGAGGAGGTAAAAAGCTGGGGAGAGACGACAGAAGTGTCATGTCAGGAAACTTTATAGACAAAGACAACAAGGGTGAGAAGCAGTGCTGACACCTGGGCGTTTGTATACTGGATTAAATATGGAGTATAAGACAACGACATGCAAAAGCTGCGATGCATGATGAGGAGGTGATGTGGGAGGTGACAGGAAGGAGACACATGAAGGGGGTCGCTGTTACACAACTGCTTGTTCTGATTAAACTTTCACTGTGGTTGAACCAGCATAAGCTCCAAGTACCATCCATCAGAAGTATGGATTAGTCCTTGTGTTATGATGACGTACCTGCAAACTGAACCACACAGCTGAAGAGACAGTAGATGTATCAGTGACTCAGAGCCAAACGAAACAGTAAACACAATCACTGGGTTTGTCATTGGCTGAAGCATCGGAAACAATTTAAAAGATGAAAGGAGGGAAACAGGAAGGAAGGAAGGAAGTACAAATAACAAAAGCACAGGCAAATTGTGAAGAAGAGTGATAGAAGTGAAGAGGAGCAAAGAAAAGAGAGTAGGAAAGACAGCAAAATAAAAACGAGAACGTTTGCCTGGCAGTTTTATGTCTCTACATACTTTGCAAAATTGAGTGATGGTTAAAGAAGACCTTGATGGGTTTGTTTGATACAGTGGTTCATAAAAGCTCATAGAAAAGAGATGACCATGAGACCTGATAAGCTTATTACCTCCTGCATCCAATAAAGATCAGTTCATCAAGTCAGAGGGAAAATCTGTGCGGAGTTTGGGCAAAAGTGATTATCATGTGGTCCTTGAACTTTTTACCTTAAACCACCAAAAATCTACCAATTTATTTTTGATTCAAAGTAGATGGTCATGTACAAGGTTCAAAGAAGTGTAACCATTTTGTACATATTCCATTTAAAGGCTTTGTCGGACCCAAGCCAAAGCGTGTGTTTGCTGTGATGCTAATAAAAATGCAGTTCAGACCTTCCTCAGAACTCTGCATTGCTTTACAACTTCTTTTTACAACAACTTACAGGATGCAAAGCCACGAGGTAATGTATCTCTTTCTAGTGACGTAGCGGTAGTTTTTGATGTGTGACAACAAGCAATTTTTGGAAAAACTTAGTATTGTAGTTTTGTAGCCTGTTATATGTCACTATTTACAGCCCAGTGCTCTAAGACGTGTCCGAATAATATAAATTTGCTCTAGTTTTAATTGTCTTGTTCCTGAAGTTGAGTATCCAGGCCAGTCCAGCCCTGTCTGACCCGACCGCAAAGCTAAGGAATATAGATAACCTATTTTGATGCAATAAAACTCATCTTAAAGTGTGTATTTCAATCAGGCATATATCTAAAAGTAAGACTTTTTTGTAATTACTTAGAAACTCCTCACAGTCCCTTTAACGTGAAACCCTTTAAGTGCAGTGAGGTGCCTGCCCAGACCTCCTGAAAACCACTGATCAGAGATATGTGTTCCAATGTGATCATCTGATTTTTGAATGCAGGTGGACATTGTTTGTTGTTGCCTTAGGTCTGGCACAGGATTTGGCACTATAAATGACTGTATATACGGAGGACTCGGTGACTGTCACCAACACAGTCAAAGAAACCAAGATCCAAAAAAATCAAACGTGAGCAAAACAAGAGAGAGAGACAGAGAGGAGGAGTGAATGGAGAAATAAAAGAGGTATGAAAAAGAAATAAAACAATGACACAAAGAAAGAGGAAATAAGAAATGACTAAAGATCAGGCGATATTTCTTCTGAGTATTATCTGAGGGTTTGTTGAAATAATCAGATGAAACGCCCCCAAGGAGCAGATTATACTCATTCCTGTCTCTCCTACTTTT
The DNA here is from genome assembly GCA_036419115.1 of Scarus forsteni. NCBI lineage: Eukaryota > Metazoa > Chordata > Actinopteri > Labriformes > Labridae > Scarus > Scarus forsteni. The sequence goes on from JAZDUH010000037.1 coordinate 3,226,087, forward strand.
CTTGTTCTGCTTCCTCTCCATCTCTCCTCCCTCTCTCCATCTCTCTCCCTCACTCCCTGTCTCTCTTAACGCTTTAATTATTTATGATTTAATCACAGGGAGCGCTAACAGACGCCACAGCTGCTGCCTGTCACACACACACACACACACACAGGAAAGACACAGTGTGGCGCACACAAGTGAGAACATGACTAATGACTCTGGGTGTTTTTAATGGGGCCTGTTTTTCAGCAGTAATACCTTCATGATACAAACTTGGAATCTGACTTGATGGGGAAAAAGCAACAGAAGTTATGTAACTCCACATGAGGTCGACACTAAGTTTTCTTGCATGTAGAACTAATTTATACACAGTTTGAAAATCCACTGCCGGGGGTTCTCAGCTAAAAACAATAATTTAAGACCAAAGAGTGTAGAGAGAATGACCCACACTCAGCCCCACCTGCCTACACTGTTCACTCGTTTAAACTGAGGACCCCACTCAATTGTAACTGCACCCCATTAGGTGAGGATATTAAACAGAAACAAGTGTTTGAATTTTGTGGAAAACCTGAGCATAATGAGAGAGAACATTTTTTTAAAAGGAACTTCCAGATTTGTATTTGGGGCCATTCGCAAAACACTGTGGGATTACTCTAAGTGTGAATCGGGAAGTCCACTTTCAGAGGTGCTTTTTTCCACATTACATACCGATGGAGCCTCTTCAATTTTCCCACTTTACATAACTGATTCTTGGCTTGTCTGTGACTGGACTGTGCTGGGTCTGGCTGTAATGTAATCTTCCACAGTAATGTGGCAAACACAAAGTGACTGATTACCATGATGCCACTCTTATAAGGAAAATGGTTGAAGTCCACTGGATGTGTTCATCTGAGGGAAGCGCCATCAGGGGACAACTTGCAATTGCATGAATTGTCATGTTTTTGGTTGAATTTAGGTAAACTCAGAGAAGGATAGGGGAACACCCAAAAGCTGGAAGTTGGCTGATAATTGTCTGGAAGTTGAAACTTGAACCGTCTGCATCTTTAGAACGTATCTATGAAATGGAGCCTTTGGTTTGCTTTTTTAGTGAATATTTAAGGTACCTGATTGATGAAACATGGATATCTATATGTTTGCCTGTGGATATCATTCACTTGTCAGGTCACATCACACCTGTAAGTTGAAATAACCTTTTTTGTTGACAGCTTGATATTTGCTGATTTGATATTATTTATTTATATTTTTTTCCATCAAATGTTCATGCCAGTTTGTAACATCGTGGCCCTCAGACAGGGAAAAATGGTTTTGTGTGACCCTCTTAGTGATCAGTGTTGCCCATCTCTGGTCAAAAAGCATGTCCCCGACAAAATAAAACTGACAAAATACTGGCAATACATCAAAGGTGCTATGAGGAGAATCTTTTACCGGCGACATAAAGACTCTGCTACCCATGAGCACGCGCGGCAACTGTCGTAATGCTGTGTTCCAGCAACCTTGGAACTGGGAGTGACATCATCTCTGACTTATCTGCGTTCCAGTTGAAGTCGGAAAAAAACATGCCTATCTACCAGGCTATTGTTAGCTGTTGTTAGCACGCCCTGCGTTGTTCACAAATATCACATGAAGAATGTGATTATCACTATGGCAGCATTTTTGTAAATATAAGTCTAACAATACTATGTATACAGCTGATCTAGAGCGACACACCCCAGTCAGAAGTGCAAATAATTTGATTATTACAGGAGCTAAATAACTGTTCACACTGGGGGCATCCTCTTCGATTGTCAACTGGGGGTGGCGAGGTTTCACCGAGTTTCCAGTAGGAAATTCCGACTTCGGGGGGCGTTCCAGTTGCAGTTTCCTACTCGGAACTCGGAAATTCCTACTTCTGACTACAACTGGAATGCACAACAAGACGTGACCCAATCCAAAGCGTGTTTTTGTTGTGATGCTAATAAATGCGGCCTGGACCTTCCTCAGAACTCTGCATTGCTTTACAACTTCTTTACAACATCAACAAAGTGATGCAAAGTGACGAGGTAATGTATCTCTTTCTAGTTACGTAGCAATAGATTTAGATGTGTGACAACAAGCAATTTTTGGAAAACTTAGCATCACTACTTACTGCCCGGTGCTCTAAGACGTGTCCGATTAATATAAATTTGCTCTAGTTTTAATTGTCTTGTTCCTGAAGTTGAGTATCCAGGCCAGTCCAGCCCTGTCCGACGCTGAAGCTAAGGAATAGCATTTATAGATAACCTATTTTGATGCAATAAAACTCATCTTAAAGTGTGTATTTCGATCAGGCATATATCTAAAAGTGAGACCTTTTCGTAATTACTGACAAACTCCTCACAGTCCCTTTAATTCTTCATCAGAATCAATTGGAACTAAACGTAGTCAAATGTGCATTATTCATCACTGAAGTGTGTCACTTGCCCATTTACAGTTTCACATCTCCTCAAAAACCCACCTAGCATTCAAATTATTATTTCCGAAGAAAAAAATGTGTCAATAAGTTAATTGTATTGTCAAAGGATAAAGGTTAATGTTACTATAATTCTTCTTGACATTAGTTTTTTTCCTCAAAACACAGTTTTAGAATTTTTCTTTTAAATCTTGTTTATAACGTAGTCAGAAAGGAAAATAAATTTAGACTTTTCAGTTTCATCATTATGTTTTTGACACCTAATAACCTTGTTTAAGATGAGATACTGTGTATTTTTTACATTCATTGAACATCTTTTGTAAAACCTAGAAAGGAGATTTTCAGCAACAAGGCAGTTGCCAACAACTAAAGCTCCAATGCCTACCTGTGAAAGGGGGCCTAAACTAATTAAATAGAGAAAATACAAAGGATTGGTCCACTGACCTGAGCCTGTTGCTGAATATTTATCCATCTTCCATTGCCTTCTATCAGCAATTTAAGAGCATCTGTGCTCCTAAACTTTGGCAGGATCCTTTGTAACAGATCTTCAATCACATTAAACGCTCCTACTCAGCACAGAGACAATTAGGACTAATTCATGAGAGATTAAAAGTGCCCAAGTCTTGTATCTTCACTTTCCAATTATCTGAGTATAACCGAGAAACAGCCTTTCTGTGAAGCTGCAAGAAAAGCAGGAAGTTGGCCAGCCTGTATCATTTAATGCTAGATTTATTCATCCAGGCTGAAGGGAAAGCAGAAATTGAAATTGCCTTTCAAATGATCATTATTCTGTGACACAGAGTGCATAACTTTCTTTTCAACCTGCTCTCTCCTGCAAAACCAGTCCAAATGTAGGACACAGTATTACTGCACATCTGAGACTTTCTCCTTATTACACTTTAAATACAGGATACAGTTGAATTAACCCAAAATCATCTCCAGAAAATTGATCAAATGTGTCTGAAATGAAGAATTTCTGACTCTCTCACTTGGTATTCAGTGAAGGTAGAAGGTGAGAGGGAGCATGGAAATAGAGTTAGAGGTGATGTTGTCCTCCCAGGGATTGGATTGACTGCTTAATTCAAGCCATCAAAGTGAAAGTCAAAGACAGACAGTGAAGAAAAGGTCAGGCTAAAGGTCAGGAGAAGATAAAGACAAAATGAGAGGGTGCTGTGTTGCTATTACTGACAGTTGAACCTCATAAATCACAAGCAGACTGGGGTTTACATGACATACTGGAGTAGACCCACAGAATTTGAATTTCAGCGTGATAGTACGCAAACAACAGCAAACAATTCTGCACTCCTTATCTCCTTAAGCAGTTTATTCCAAGGTTGAGGAGCTCTGATTGAGAAATCTTGATCAGCTTTAGTTTTTAGGAACAACCAGGAAGCCCCTGGCAAAGGATTTATGCTATAGGCTGGCTTATAAAGGTGCTGACACACACATGGACCAAAGTCAATGTACAGCCGCGATGGGGCAGGGCTAACCCCCCCCCCCCCACACACAATGCGTTTACTGCGTCCAGGACATTCCCTTCACACGTCGCGCAATGTCAAAGTTAAAAAAGTTTATCTTTACAGGCGATATCGTGTGTGGCTGTGCGGCAACAGCCAATCATGGTGTGTGCATGTGTGACGGTATCTGTGACGGACAGTTTTTCATCCGGGCTACAGAGGAACAATCCATGTCCGTGTGGAAAACATTAGTCAGTGCGTACATTAGTTCCGCCTAGATTTACCGCAGAAAACTCGCAGATGATGCTGCTGCAGGGCATCAGCTGCAGTGTTTTGTGATTGATAAGTGGGTGAAAAGGATATAATTGGAATAATGTCCGTTTATACATCCTATTATATGTTATATGATATGATCGTGGTAAAACTCGAGTGGATGTGACGTCACCAAGCAATAGCCGACATTAACGGTGACCAAAATGAGGCATTTATGGACACGCAACAATACTTCAGTGGAAGACGCAATTTTGATAGCAGAGTTGCTTGAGGTGTGAGCGCAGCATAAGGGAATAACATTTCTGTGACTGCCTGGAGCCAGACCCATGTGTGATTTAAAGTGACTGGTAAAATCTTAAAATCAATTTTTACACTGACAGGAAACCACGGTGTACAAAGGCTAAAATTAGGTTGATGTGATGTTGTCTGTTATAACCAGTTAAAAGCCTTGGATAATTAAATTCATGGTGATTAAGCTGTTAAATGCTGGCTCCCATAAATTCCCATGAATGTGCTTATCATTTAACATTTAATCTTTAGTTCAGTAACAGGGAATCACATAATAAGACACGACTGATACAGTCTCTGCTGACACTTTCACACACATGCACGTTCAATGCAAGAAAAAGAGACGTCAAAGAAAATCACAAAGGGAAACTCTTGACACTCATCTGTCATCTTCTTTGTCTGAGAGGAGAAATGTCTCCTTCTACCCCTGTGTGTGCATTTGTGTGGGAACATACGTGTGTGTGTGTGATGGCGATTATATTTAGACACGTCAACGTTCCTCCACAGGCAATCCTCTTCTGCGTTTCCATGGAAATGACAGAGGCAAATTGTCAGTTTGCAGTTGAAAAGAGGAGTAAGTGACGCAGAGCCTTGCTGCCTTTGTGTGTCCATATGAGTGTGTGTGTTAACTTCATTTAAACCTAGGGCTGTGTATGGATGAGTTGGTCAAAGAGGCTCTGGAGGGATGATGTGTGTTTGTTTTAGTTATTGAGGCTGATAAAACAATATTAGTGGCACAGCGCCCTTGCTCTCGGCCTCTCGCCGTCTCCAAGTGTGTTTGACCAGGAAATTAAATCTTCGATGCTTTCAGACGACGCTGAGCCATTTGATCTCCCCATTGTCTCTGCCAGTGTTATTGACCCTTTTTTACCTGCCAATATCTCTCTCTCCCTCCATATATTCTCCCTTATCCTTCCTTCCTTCTTTCTTCCTCTCCTTCCTTGAGTGCGTCTGTCCACCCCTCACTGTGTGGTCGTGGGGAGTCGCAGCTGTTTTGGGAGGAGCAAAAAAAGACGGATGATGAGATTTTGCTGAGGTTCATTTAGCAGCTTTTGGGGGGCCATGTTCTTCCTGGAACAGTTAAATGACCCTAAAATGTTAAACATGCAAAGTTAACGTTTCTAAACTTTCTAAGGAAACTGCACAGCTGTTGACATGAAGAACTTTTTTCAAATAGTTAAAAGAAAGAAATTAGTAGTTTAATGCAAGGGAAATAAACATCCGTGCACTGCTATAGTTCAGAGGATCTTGCCATATTCTCAAGGGCATGCACACAAGAATCTTGGGGCCTGATCTACTAAGATCCCAGATAATCAGGGCTAAATTGCATGTGCAAACTGACAAATTGTATGTGCTATTAGTGGTCGTGTTGCAAGTGATCTACTATGACTGTGTGCTCAATTGATAACAGGTAAAAGTGGTGCCGACCGCCGTCTTTAAAAGAGGATTTTGCAAGTGCCTTGATTTTCAACATGGAGAACTTGGGAGGGCAGAGAGGCTGTGAATGAAAAATGAAGTTTAAAGTCATGGAGTTTTAGGCAAATAAACACACTGGTGAGACATCTCAGTGCTGCCAAAAGAAATGCGATTTGGAAGGCCATATGTGAAAAGCGCACAGCTCAAAACTGGCATTGCTGAACAGACAATATGTCTCGACTATTTTTTTTTTTTTACCAGAGGTTGCTGGAACCTTTTTCCTGACTGTCATTTTGATGGATAAGGTCATCACTTTTCCATCATGCCATTTTTTTTGCCCCAAGTTTTATTTTCATTTTATATAAATCATATTTAACATAATAATAATGACTGTATTATAGTTACACAGCTTTATCACCAGTAACCCGTTATGTGAGGAGCAGTCTTACAGTTACGCACACACTGACTGAGCATTTATCTTTATCCTTTTTCTGCACCGACAGCGGGCCATGCCAGTGTCTCCAGCAGGGTGATTAATGCAAATGTAAGATGGCATTCAATCTTGTGTGTGTTTTTCTGATTTATTAAGCATCCTTTTTGACCAATCTGTTAGATTTAATAGCTGTAAAAGAAGTGTAGTCAGTTTTGATTTAGAGCTTCAGATTTCAAAACTGAACAACTTTCAGTCTACTGTTTGAAATATAGGAGGTATCCCAACCAAATTGTTCATAAAACAAACCATTTTCTTAAACCTGCTATCATATGCCTTACAAGAGCATTCCCAGTGTGTAGTTTGTGCTTAAAGTAAGAAAATGCGTTTAAAAACTGAAAATCTGCGCAATCCATTTATCTGTGCTGAGATATTTAGATAATTCGTCAAAGTACACTCCTTACCTATAACTGAATAAATGTTTGACTGTGATTGCAAACATATGCTGCAGCATTAGTAAAATCACCCACACAGGCCGCTCCAGTGCCCTGTGACTGACCTGAAGCAGTCACTGCTCCTAAACCAGGTGAGTGTGTGGAGAGCGTGATGCAGTCAGCTCTGAGTGACAAACAGAGTGATTCTAGCTCTGATGAAGATCTTTTTTTACACAAGTTAAATGACTTTCTCCACAGTGTGCCTGCATGAGTATGATGGCACACAGTGTCCCATCAGCCTCTTTGTCCAGTCCATCATGACAGATAGCCGCCAAATATTTTCGTAATTCATCAAAACAGTTGGTCAATAATGGGAAACATTTGGTTAGTGCTGTTTATGACCAAAATGTTTACACTAGCACCGAAGATTCTTTCTCTCCATCGTCAGCCATCGTCAGAATGCTGTCTATTCCTTTACACCAAAACAAGCACATATGAAATTCACCGTATACCATCACCAGTGCGATCTGTAATGAACAACAGACAACCATTGCATTTCTAACTTCTGAGCATAAAGGAGAGAGGAGGAGCACAACTCAGGTGGAAACAGAGGAGAAGTTGATTCCAGGTTAGGGGAGACAGAAACAAGGTGAACCTATGAGGTAAGATAAGAGGCCTCATGTCTTTATTAGGTGACTTTATGAGTCTGTTTTGTTTTCATTTTACAGTGTGTAGAGAGTTTACCCACAAAACATGATTTCAGTGATCGGAAAATTATTTCAGTGACTTTGTTTTGTGACAAGCACGTGAAAACCTTACAATGGTTGGTCCTGTCATTGATAGTCTTATTTGTTTTTGAAGGTCATTAAGACGTACCTGTGTTGAATTTCACAGTTTCTTCAGCTTATTAGCTTTAAAAAGTGTTGAACCTGTAAAACATTAGCATGATAGCATTGTCACTATCAGCTGTTGTAACTGACTGTAGATACTGAAATGTGACAGTGGCTTTGTTTCAGTCACAAACAATATTAAAATAAAGTTTGTTCCATGACTGTAGGCAATGCAAACAAACGTGTGAGTAGGGAAATTGCTTGACAGAGTTTGGGCATCAGTTTCGGGGGGGAAATTACAATGTAATTATTTTGTCGGATTCTTAATAGTCTGCTAACCTCGGGGAACAGTGTTCGCTGTGCTGTAATGATACGTGCTGACACTGATCAAAGTGAAAGTAAAACTGCAGCCCACAGTAAATTGTGGGGTCGAGATCAGCACAATCCTCTTCAAACAAAGGGCATGTAGGCGTGAAAATGCATCAGCAGCAGACACAAACTCCACCCCACAACATGAAGACACAGACGAGTGAACTGGGGAAAGAAAATCTATCTATCCACCTGAAGAAGGAGAAGAAATCAATGACTCTTCCTCTCTTTCCTCTTCTTTCCCTGACTCTGTCTTTTGATGTTTTCAGCTTTATGTTTGTGTCCAGGTCTGCTTGATGTTGGTCTATAGGTCCACACGCTAATTCTGAACTTAAATATTGTTTTTTTTTTATAAGACAACTTGATTCCCTTTCTGGACCAGCTAGTAGTTTTATAATTACTACGATTATTAATTACATGATTGTTGTTTCTTACAATCTTGCAGCATAAGACTTCATGACAGAACAAAATAAATTGTGATGCAATGTCATATTTAGCCTCTATCTGTGAAATTGTCTGATTTTAGCCCTACACTTAACATTGAGCAATGTAATATATATATATATATATATATATATATATATATATATATATATATATATATATATATATGTATATATATATATATATATATATATATATATATATATATATATATATATATATATATATATATATATATATATATATATATATAACTATAGATGTAAATAAACAAAAATACAAAATATGAAGCTGTCATAAAAAAAACATACCACAATTCATATGTTGTTATTGTTATTGTTATTGCCTGACATAGAGTAAAGCCTTTGAATCTAATTTTCACATAATTAAAGCCGATGAAAACTTTAAGCTTTCCTTCTAAAAGGAGAAATAATCGTTTTTACCATTAATGAAGCTCACTTGTTTAAAAACTTTCTAAACATACCATCAACTCATACTAGATATTTTTTCTAATGATTCTTAAGAGAGATTTATCTACACAGTCATAGTAAAGTAAGTTCTTTGTCACTTGCAAATAGTTATTTACCAACAATTTAGATAATACATACATATTTCTGTTTTATGTCTTAACTTGTGCCTAATGCTTGACTTTTAGATAATGACACTGTACTTATGAAGATCAAGAAACAAGAACATTTATTTGTCATTGTGTAACAGGAAGCACAATGAAATTAATTTGTGGCCCCAAGAAAAAAACAAGAACTTAAAAAGAAAAACAAAGCCGTTAGACATGGAGACATGCAGATGGTGCATTCAGGAATCTGATAGCCTGAGGGAAGAAGCTATTCTGCAGCTTGGTTTAAAGCGGATACTTCTGTATCTTTTGCCTGATGGCAGCAGGGTGTGTGTTGTCCTCCAGTATTCTTTTGGTTCTGCGTAGGCACCTCACCTCCCCAATATCACTGATGCTCAGTAGATTGGTACCACCAGTGATGTTTTGGGCAGTTTTCTCCCTCTTTGCAGTCTTTCTGTCCTGGGTCATGCACATCCCAGGCATGTTTGTGATGTTTCCAGTCAGGATGCTTTCAATTGCTTCTCTGTAAAAGTTGACTAGATAACAAAAGCACGTCATTCACAGTCCAGTTAGTGTTATATGTCAAATATAGGAATTCATTTGTTTTATCGATACACATATATGCATAAACATAAATGCACCTATATACATTTATGCATACATTTAAATACATGGCATGACTAGTCAAGGAAACAGTGTGAAACCTGTGGACTGTAAATAGAGATACCAGGATAAATACCGAAAGAGTGTGCGAGAGGAAGGCCAGAGGAATGGAGATATACAGTGAACTATGTACTTTGCTCGAGGGCACCCTTTGGGAGTGTGAGAATGTTCTGTCTTTGTGTGCATGTGTACGAGGGTTCTCGCAGAAAGTCAAAGATGTGTAATCGCCTGCAGGCACAAAGACGAGAACAAGCAGAGTGTCCGGCTCTGATACAGAGAGGTGATTTGATTAATGCTGGTGTGATGCCATTTGCCTACGAATAACAGCGTGTGAGCGTGTGCAAACCAAGCTATTCTCCCTCTCTTCATGTTTCATTTCACTCCACCTCATCTGTGTGTGTTTTTCTCCCAGTCGATCAGTGTGAGTGGCAGTGAGTGGGCGCATGAGCGGGCGAGGGAGGAGCACAGAGGCGAGAGAGGAGAGAGAGGGCTGATGTTCATGGTCAGATACAAAATCCACTTTTGTGCTCACTCCACTTCATGCAAAGTTTCATAGACACACAAACACACACAGACATACACTCCCATCTATATTTGGTTTATTCCATTATCCGACATGGAGGTGAAAGGAGAATTAAATGTCCTTTAACCATTTTCTCTGCTCTGAAGGCAATAGAGGATGTTCTGCTTCAGTTTAATCCAATAATAACAAACAGCTAATTCTCTTACGAAAAGAACTGTCAAAAAACACTTCAAATAACAGAGAGAGTAAAACATTAAAAGCATACACTTTACAGCTGTCTCTTTACTCTGTTAAAGAGCTGTTGTCTCATTGAAAATGTACTCATGCTTTAAAGCTCCAATTCATGGCAGTCAAAAAGCTGCCTGAACTAAAAGGGTAATTTTAGCTGCTTAAAGGTTTATGTGCAGGTCTGAGATCCAAGTGAAAAAATATGTTGGAGACAAAATAAGGTAAAGTGTTTTATGTGAGTTTTATTTATTATCCCCAGCAATGTACTCTAAAGTCATTTATGTCCATTAGATTTCCGCATCAAAAATCTTCGACTAGCTGTGACGTGGCAAGACAAAGCATCTCTGAGTTTGCCTTTATTTTGCACTTATCAATGTGGATATTAATAACAGTTTTATTTCAAAGTGTTTCGATCCATGGACCAATGGACACATCTGGATTAACCCCACATTTTACCTGAGGGTGTCGTCCACTTTTCTGTTCATCTTCTGCTCTGACCTCTTCATAAACTGCAGTAAAATATTACTCCATTGTTAAATTCTGTGCTGATTTTACACCGAGACCAACACGATAAAAGTTGTTGAGCTTATAGCTAAGCAAGCTATACAATGCTAAACAGCAAAAACAAGAGTCATCTAATTGTTTAATTCAGCACTGGGTAATTTACTGCATTGCTCCTTGAGATCTTTATATTCTGCTTTGTTGATCAAACACTTCACCAGCTGTTAAAACATGAAATATGACTGGAAAAAGCATCAGCCAAGAAAATCCTGATCGGGGATCCTGAATAACGACACAGCAAGATCAATACACACTCCACTGAGCTTATTATTCATGATGCAAAGCAGCCCACCAGTTTTAAACCAGTACATTTGCTGATGTTTGTTTTCAAGCTTTCTGGTATGTCAGTAATGTTGTTTATTTACATAAATTAAAACAAGGAATAGATTAGTCTTTGCATTAATTAAAGTGTCCTTACTGCAGGGCTGGGTATTTCCAGCAACTTCACGATACGATATGTATCCCGATACTAAGGCCACGATACGATACGTATCCCAATACATGTAAATTGTGAACATTGACTATGCTTTATGCAAAATTCTTGACAAGTTTAGTTTTTCTTATAAGAAGAAAAAGAACAAGGATGGTTCAACAACTTGAGAGACATAAATTCAGATCCTCAAAGATGGTAGACCTAAGTTTAAATTTAGAACATCTGCTTCATTATGTAGCTCGTCCTCTACCTTGAACTGTGCCACTGTTAACATTACCCAAAGTGTATTTACAACAACTGTCAAAATATTTAGGCCGTATTGATTCTGTACAATCCGTATCGATACACGTATCCCAAAGGAGTGCAATACGATACTTTGCCATATCGATATTTTGAGCACAGGCCTACTTTACTGAAGGACACTTTACTGCAAAGGTGCGCAGAGTGTATTTGCACCAGTCAGTATCAGACAATTCTTGTCAAAAAACATGATTGGTTGATGGAAATGAATGCCTGTTAACACTGAGACCTACAAAAGATCATAGTGAGTAAAACTCTTGTTGAGCCATGGATGTCTTCTGTCCACCTGCAGCTCCTGATGCTTCGTCATCCTCTTAGGCTGCGTTCACACGCAAGGCACCCAGCTACCAAAATCGCGTCGGCCACTGACGTATGGTCGCACGTCCATAAATACCTCATTCTGGTCACCGTTGCCGTCGGCCGTCGCTCGTCCGCTCGAGTTTCACCACATTCATATCATATATCGTATAATAGGGTGTATATGCGGACATTGTTCCAACTGTATCCTTTTCATTCACTTATCAACCACAAAACACTGCAGCTGATGTCCTGCAGCAGCATTATCTGTGAGTTTCCCGCGGTCCGTCTAGGCTTAACTAATGTCCTCACTGACTAATGTTTCCAGCACGGACATGGATTGTTACTTTGTAGTCCGGATGAATAATTGTCTGTCTAGGGTACCATCACACGTGCACACACCGCTGATTGATCGATTTTTTTTTACTTTCACATCGAGTGACAAGCTATGTGGTAGTGGGAAAACTGGCTGTCGCATCGAGGGAGGATTAGCCCCGCCCCATCGCGGCTGTACATTGATATTGCATGGAGAGTGATCGCCGAGGTAGTACAGGTAGCGTCTGGTGTGTACGCACTTTTAAACAAACTGAAGTAGGGTCTCCAAAACTTTGTCTGCAATCCATTCTGTCTGAAATATTAATCCAGTGTTGAAGTCTGCACTGAAATTCACACTGAGAATCACAGCCTAAAGGCTGTCAGCTGAGCTAAGTGACACATTGCTGCAAAACAAATGCACGTAGTGGTTTAAGGTCAGGAACAATGTGATGTGTTCAGGTTGACTTGGTAAATTTAGTATTTACTTACAATGGACCATTTTTGGACCATGAGATCTTCTTCCTCTGCTTTGTTGAGCAAATACTCAACTACAGCAAAACATGCATCATGATCTGTATTGGTATCGGCCAGTCTCACTAACAGGTATGGGCTAAAAATCACATGATTCTGGTGTCCATAGTCTAATTAGTATAGAGGCTTTTTATTATTATTCCTACATTTAAATGAATCAACAGGTTTTTAACTCTCCTCCAACCCCGGAAGGACTAAGCGGTATGATGGGTGGAAAAGCATCTTACTAAGAATGATTGAAAACACAACATTGGTCATTTTAGTAAATTCACCAAGAGAATGCTACATATATTATCTCTTCAGTCTTAATACACTATAATCACTCTCAGCATCATTACTCACAATTTTTTAAGGTAAATTATGTCAACTTTAAATCTCTTCTTTCCCTCTCAACATCATATATCATGGCACTGCAGTCCAGACAAATATATGTGGGATTAGACTGTATCAATTTTGGACTTTCGTACAAAGTTAAATAACTGAAGCCCTTGTAATGACTGTATTCTGTGGAAAACTGTTTAAGCTGCTAAACCAGAGCTGTGCAGTATTTACTTGTATAGTGTCTCTGTATCTCTCTGTTTATCATTGCAAAGCCCTCGCTACACATCCTTCTGTTCAGGGCCGCTGCTCTGTGTGCCTGGTATTAAAACTCCTGCTTGTGCACCATTTGGCTCTGTGGGTTTATCCGCCTTTTTCAGCAATTCACCAGCTACTACACTGTTATTGGAAGAGCATTAGCTATGTGATGAAACCAAGCTTATACTCCTGCTTTCAAAATTTAGCCCTCCCCTCCTTTTAAAGAGAAAATATCAGAGATTATGGTGTAAATGTAGAATATGATTCAATGATATAAAAGGCAGACAGTGATGTATGATGGACATGACCTTGAATCCAAAGTGAAATGGACAGAGGAGAAATGCCTGGAATGTGATCTTAGATGATTGATGCCATTACGACAGGCTATACTTAGTACAATCAGGTGTGCAGCGCCCGTGTGTATGAGCCTGTGTGTCAGTCAAACAAAGAGAAATCAAGGCGCAGGATGAATTAATCAGTGCAGCATTCTCATAAACATTCTTTTTATGTAAATGACTGTTCCTGCATTTACTTTGCAGATCCTAATTTTACCTCCCTCATGTGATGAGGCCTTGTATGCAGTGAGATCTAAAAGCGAGTAGGGGTAATGTGGGTGTAAGAGATTAGCAGCAGCTCCTGTTTGAGTGGAGTGAACTACGCTGACCCGTGAGTCACAGGAACCCTCAGAACAGAGCGGAGAGAGCTGTATGAAGTCTTTTTTTCTTTTTTTTACTGCAGGTTTTTCCACTTTTGGACATTGTTTTGTTCAAATTCAAGCCTCTCTGTAAGATTCTGTGTTAACATTTCTATCTTTTTAAAAAAAACTGTAAAAAAAAAAAAAATAATAATAATAATAATCCACCTGTGATACATGTTAAATATTCTAATAGATTAGGACCTACACCAGAGATATCTTTTTAAGCAGAGCAAGATGATCGCTACCTTTCAAGTTTTTATCTATTTCTAATTTGGAGGTTTTAAGACAACTGATGGAGCAACATCTTTCCTCATAAACTTTACAAATAAACTTGCATGACCTAGCAAGGGGTGGGCAACTTTATCATAATTCTGTGGCTTTTTTAATCAATTTGCCAGTAAAAAAGGGACAGAACAAATAAAAAGTAAGCAAGACTGTAAGAGTAGAAATTAGGTGCACATGATGATGATGTCCGATTAATTATCATTTACTGACAAATATTTAATACTGACATTGATTATTGACATTCATGTTTTTGCTTTTATTCTCAGAATTACAGCCAAGTATGTAGTTTGATTCTTACACAACAGGTAGTTACAAAAAGCCTGAGGTCATTTTGTGCCCACTAGTGGTATCCTCTAGTGACATGCATCACATACAGACAAATAGGGCTGCAACTATTGATTCTTTTTGTAATCGATTACTCTATCAAATGTTTTGGCGATTAATCGAGTAATAGGATAACAGTTACATTGCACTGACTGCTATCTTTCACTACACATTATTATTATAATTAGTAACACAAAAAGCAAAAAAGACAGGTCACTTATATTAACAACTTATTTTTCTTATTTTGAACATTCTGAGCATAAATGGGATCTCAAAATCAAAATCTATACTTTTATTTTTACTCTGGGCCATATCTTGCTTTTTTTTAAGTTTGGTTCTTTTTATTGTATTTGTCTCTTTTTGCTAAATTATTGCCTTTACTGCTGTACCATATTGATGATCTTGTTTTGCCTACTTAATTTCTAGGAACAAATAAGCAGGCTTGTTGTGCCACAGAAATGACCGTCCGTGTCAAACACCATACACTGTATAGTAGTCCAGATAAATATTTTATATGTATAATGATATATTAAACGAGGCTTTGAGGCACACAATTTGCCCCGAGGATATTTTGTAATCGTATATTCGCGATTATCCGACGAATTGTTTCAGCCCTGCAGACAAATATATAAATGAAATTGCAAAAGCAAACTGCAAGTACATGCCTGACTTTACAATGCATCATATTTTACCACATCATAATGTATTGTGTTTGATCTAATTCCCTTGGATCAGATTTTGGGGCTGACTGAAAAAAGTTAATCAGAAGTTTATTAATTTGATCAAATGCCCTTGCCATTTCATCCTTTTCATCTCCCTTCTTTCCTGACATCCCAATCAGGCCCTATTATGGTCAAGATCAGTCCAGCAAAACTAGCACAACAGTTAAATTCACTAAGCATAAAAGGCTCTTACTGTTCAAGTGGATGAATGGTTTTAAGTGTATTTATTTTTCATGAAGCACAGTAAATGAAGATTTTACTTTCAATGATTCAGTATGTAATCTTAAGTATTTTAGTCAAAATGTGTTTTAACTGCATAAATGAAGCGAAGCCTGCGAGCTAGTTCAGGCCGAAAACTTGAGCTGCTCTGCTATGGACATGCACATGTCACACATCACACTCCTCTCATCCATCCACCAATCACATTCTCCACCTCTCAATTTGGCGGTATATTTAAACTAGGAATTTTCCCATCTCTCCCTCTGCCCGGCAAACGTCTATGCTGCCAGACACTGATTTGCTGCGTGTTCTTTCCTCCCAAGCATCCACCTGCAGGCTCCAGGGGTGTTCATATGTTTTGCTTATCACTCCTCCATGCCTTCATGTAAACCTCACTGCAAGGAGTGATGAGACTGAAGCCTGGATGCCAAACCTATAACATGTATTTGCAGCTACTATAAAACAATCTAACATGAGTTGACTGACTGAACTATGGTTCACCATGTTGTTGCTGATCCCCGTTAGCCTCAGTCTGCAGCTGGGCCCCAGAAAGCTTTCCCTTCATCCCCTCTTGTGGGCAGCCTTACCATATTGTATCCTATCCTATCCTATCCCATCATATTGTACCACATTGAGTCATATAATTTCATCAGTTACCTTACAGAACTTTTCAAAAGGTTCCAGCAAAAAAACAAAAAAATCTGTTCTTGCAAGCTTGAGAGACTCCCTGTCCACAAAGACAGATAAAACTTTTGGATTCTAAGATTGCATAAAGCTCGTCTGTGCTTTCATTTGTGAAACAGTTCGGCATTGACATTCTCCCACTTGGAGCGTGACCTCGGTAACAGCAGAAATATTGAATCAAACAAGTTTGAAATAATTCTGATCATAAAATACATAGAGCCCTCGACCTTTTTTTCGTCTAAAGGGGAGAATTTTGTTTTGCTCTGCTTCGCTGTGGAGGCCTTGAGAACTTTGCAGATTTTTTAAAATTCTGTGCTTTATGAAATGTTTTTACTTTCATAACTCTCTCAATACCTTTAGAGCCGAGATTAATTAACAAGGACGAGTGTGAAGGATGCACTCAAATAAAGAGCAGTGGAATACTAAAGACCTGGTGTAAGTTTTCTTTCCACCGAAAAACAAATAATTCCCCCATCGAATTTCCATCTCACACTTTGTTTCTGTAGAGCACACTAAATACCTGCTTTGACGCTTGCATATATTTTCTTTTCCCTTGCTGAAAATGGATGTGTTATTTGTATCCTTTTCACAGATGAGAACAGCAGACCTCATCTGTCATCCCTATTTCTATCCCTTCAATGCTCTCTTTTTCCTTTTGCACCAGGAAAGTGTCCAAGGTGGCTCCAAAATAATCACCATGATTTAGACGAGGGGGCTTAGACTCGAGGTCTGAAAGAAACCGTATCTGAGCGTGGAAGAAGTGTTTATTTTATTTTGCGTCACTTTGATTTTTCTTCTTCGAAAATCCCATGCATTCCTTAAAAATGTTCTTGTTTCTAGTATGATTTTCATGAGATTTTGTTTTTCAACCTGGAATATGTGTCCTAGGACTCCTGAACTTTTGAAAAAACAGCCACACAAATCTTGAGATCCATTAAATAAATGTCGATGTGTGTGGCAAATATCAACAGGATTGAATTACACAATGCTACAGAACATAGCATGAATGTTAATTATCTATTTGGCATTTAACTAATATGGAAAACAGGGACGCCATGACAGACACACTGACCTACACACACACACAAAGATGGGACATGAAAGGCCTCAGAGTGACTGCTCTGTGACAGCTTGATCAGAAACTTTTGCGTCTCTTCCTTTGACTGATCTGACAGGAAACAGACGCACAGCCTCTGTATCCTGGCAACAGTCGTCTCTCCATGGCACTGAGGGATGGACAGGATGCGGGGGAGTGTGTGTGTCTGGTTGTGTATCTGTGTGTGAATAATGGATTGTGAGTGTACTCGTGTCTGCTGTCAGTTTAACCTCCTGAAATCTGTCGGACAAAGCGGACACATGAGAAACTCACAGCCTGACTGATTGCTCAAGGATTTTTTTCAGTTCCCATGATGCTTTAATGACTCTTTTTGGACGCATGGCTTTAGTTTTTTGTGATATTTGTAATGGTTTTTTGTTGTATAATTCTTCTTCACTGGAGAAGAAAACAGAGACATGAAGAGTGAAATTAGATTTTTAACTTTTTTGCTTTGGCTGCTTTTTCATTGCCTCTTTATTTTTTTGTTTTCATGCCATTCTCTAAATTAAAATGTCTCTACACGAGGGCCTTTGTGATATCACCTTATGATTTTTCACCTCACAGTTATTTAAAGGGACTGTGAGGAGTTTCTAAGTAATTACAAAAAAAATCTCACTTTAAGATATATGCCTGATCGAAATATGTACTTTTAAGATGAGTTTTATAGCATCATAATAAGTTATCGATAAATGCTATTCCTTAGTCTTCCGGTCGGGTCGGACAGGGCTGGACTGGCCTGGATACTCAACTTCAGGAACAAAACAATTGAAACTAGAGCAAATTTATATTATTCGGACATGTCTGAGAGCACCGGGCTGTAAGTAGAGATATATAGCCGGCTACAAAACTACGATACTAAGTTTTCCAAAAATTGCTTGTTGTCACACATCAAAAACTACCGCTACATAACTAGAAAGAGATACATTACCTCGTCGCTTTGCATCCTGTAAGTTGTTGAAAAAAGAAGTTGTAAAGCAATGCAGAGTTCTGAGGAAGGTCCGAGCTGCATTATTATTAGCATCACAACAAACACACACTTTGGCTTGGGTCACGTCTTTTGGTGTGTTCCAGTTGTAGTCAGAAGTAGGAATTTCCAAGTTCTGAGTAGGAAACTGCAACTGGAACGTCCCACGATGTCGGAATTTCCTACTGGGAACTCGGTGAAACCTCGCCACCCCTGAGTTGACAATCAAAGATGGATGCCCCCAGTGTGAACAGTTATTTAGCTCCTGTAATAATCAATTTATTTGCACTTCTGACTGGGGTGTGTCGCTCTAGATCTGCTGTATATATAGTATTGTTAGACTTATATTTACAAAAATGCTGCCATAGTGGTAATCACATTCTTCATGTGATATTTGTGAACAACAACGCAGGGCGTGCTAACAACAGCTAACAATAGCCTGGTAGATCAGCATGTTTTTTTCCGACTTCAACTGGAACGCCAATAATTCAGAGATGATGTCACTCCCAGTTCTGAGGTTACTGGTACGCAGCATTACGACAGTCCCCGCGCGTGCTCATGGGTAGCAGAGTCTTAGTGCCGCCGCAAATAGATTCTCCTCATAGCACTTTTAAGGAGGGAAAAATTATCACTGAACTAAAATCATCACCATATGTTTATGTTTAAGAAGTTTTTCAAAAGCTCAGAAAATGAAGACTGAAAATGTTTTCGTTAAATACAACAAAAACAGTTACATTTTGAACAGGAATAAGCAACTTCAAACTTAATTCAGCTTTTTTATACCCCAATCTGAGACACTATGTGAAATCAGAAATTAATCAAGCTTAACATTCAACCAGTTAAACAACTTTATCTGTTCAAGAATGCAAGTAAGTAATTTTAAATTAATCAAGACAGAATGAGACATGTGCTTTATCATTTTTGATGTATTATGTGATTAAAAAGCATTTGAAATATCATGGATGACAATGATAATTATATTTGGGCACTAAAATTTCATTTCAGCCAAGTACCTGCTACATACTGGTGTATTTACCGTTACAGAAACATGGAAACTAATTTTAGAAATTTCTAATGCTGTTAATTTGGGGCTAAATGGGGCATAAACCTTACATTGGGTGTTGGTCTAATATTTTTTAATGATCTAAAATGACAAAAGAAAACCTAGAAGCAAGATGTAACATAAAAAGCTCTATTATTTGTCTTTCTGTGCAGACTTAATCAATTATAGCTACATGGGCAGATAATTTTGTATTAGTGCAAGTTAAACTTAGAAATGATGGAGGATGGGAAGCAAAAACAATACCTGCTGAGAATCAGTAACTTATGAAATCAACATCATTAGTCCTTTTCAGTTTCCTTATCAATTCCTACCACTCTGATCTGCATATTTTGAAAATGAAAGATGTCATGCTGTTATCAGAAGCAGTCAGCAGTGACGATAACAAAGAAGTCAAAATTCATGGCAGACAGGAGGCAGACGTGATCAAAATTGGGGCTTAATTTTCCACAAAAAAGATGCTTCTTGCCCAACTTTTAGTTAGTGGCTACTACATTAGCCTGTGGGGGCAATAATGTCTGCAGCACAGCTCTGAATACCAGTGTTGTGTGTTTGAAATTGTTGCCCAGAAAAACCTGTGAAGGCTAACTTTTCCTACAAATATATTTCATCAGGAATCAATAAGTGGATCTTAAAGAATCAAATCGATAAGTAGAATTTGTAATGTCATTAGTATAAACACATCCATATTATTCCCATAACTAATTTACACATGGTACAGTAGGTCTTTATGTAAATTTAGTCAAGCTAGAACTGTCAACACAGCTGACAACAAACCACACTGAAATCTCAGGCTTACTGGTCATTGACAATGACTTCAGCTTTTCTATGTTCGTATTTTTGTTACAGTCTCAATCAATGGCAAATATGGTTAAGGAAGAAATATATATTAAGTAGGTCAGATCCCAATATGGAATTGAACACTGTCAGAAAGATCCTGAGCTGAAAAGCCTCTCTGTCACAAATACAAAGACCCTCCATGCTTCCCCATGACATTGTTTAATCTGAAGAATAATGAAGGTGAATGTGCATGAGCAGGTCGGTGCATAACAATGTTATTCGGCATTTCGCACAAAGTGGAGTGTCATCAAATAACACTGATTATTCTCTTATTTTCATTTTTCATGAGCAGGGCTGGATGATATTGATAATGACTACGGGAAAATTGAAAACTTTCATATGAATTTATGGGAATATGCTGGAATTAATGGAAATTAAGCAGAAATTTACTAAACTGAAAGTTCACCCTTAAATGTAATTTTAAATAAAGATGAGAAAAATATTTATTTTTTATAATTTTGACTATTATAACCAGATATAACGCAAGACTACTAAAGTATAATAATGCTTCTCCTCAAACACATGCTCACAGCACACTGCTAACTGCAGGGTTATTCAGGCCACACCACCTACATGCACTGTGCTTTCCTCCATCACAAGCACAGATGATTCTTTAACCCTGGACAATTAAAGCCACATTTTTGAGCCTGTGGACCACAAAAAGTTCAAACTGATTGTTCAATAAAATCATTAGCACCTGATACATTTCTACTCACAAAGAAATAGCTTATGACAAAACAAGATGCTTATGTTTGGATATCATACACTTTGTTTCCCGAATGTCCTGTTACTTTTCTTAAAATCCCACATTTTGCATAATTTCCATGGAAAGCTCATTTGGAACTTTCCCAGCTGAAAGTTTCCAGAAATTCACATGAAATCATCAGAAATTTTCTCATCCCTTTGCAACTGATGCGAAAAATAATCTAACCATATTTATATTTTCTGATATATAATGCAGTTCTTTTATACGCATCTAAATTGAATCTTAACCTAATATTTTAATGAAGTTATAATTATTCAGTCACGCACTGCACTCATTCCCACTGACTGTGATAAACACACATAAGCACAGAGGGAGAGTACACACATTAAACTTTACAACTTATTACATTATTGAAGCAGTGGTGCCAGCAGGATAAAGTGTTCACAGAAGTATTAGAGCAATTCCAGCATGAAAAGACAACTTTATTCTAGATTTCCTCATGTGCTTACACGATCACAGGGGAGAAAGATAACTACGCACTATACAATTTATAAGCCGCATCATAACTCTGATAAATCACACACTGGACAACTAACCATCAAACAACAGCCAGCTGAGCATTGGGAGCAATGCAGGTTATATAAGTCACAACTGATTTTATCATTTCACAAAATTATTTTAAGCACATAATTTTAAATAAAAGAGTTGAGAGAGAATAAAAACAAGATTAGCAAACTGATCCACCACCATCAGTAATTGAAAGCCCACATTTCTACCTATAAGTTAATTTGACATCTTCAAACTCTTGCTAAACAGCCTCGGCATCTATTTTGATATCCTGATGAATGTTCATCAGTGCCATTCCACTCAAATGTTTGCCTGTCAGTTCTCCATGGACATGTTTTTAGACATGAGCAGCTTTAGGAGCACTCAGCTCAGCGTTTGCAGTTCACATCATCAGATCCACCAAATAGCTGTTGATTGTTTGTGTTTATCAGATTTTTGTTTCTTAAACTCTCCACAAGATTTGAAAAAATAAACTCAATTCTTTATAGTTTGCTAAAGCTGGGAAATTATATCTTAATCCTGACTGTCACTGTGTAATTGTGAGTGGCTGTGCTGTGTTGGTGGGTGGACACAACCAACAAGCACAGCTCAAGAAGAGATAGCAGTAAAGACAAGGACACTAGATTGCAGTCTCCATTGTTGTAGCACTTCTATTGTATAAAATCATATAAATGGCATCAATAAAGTCACCTAAATATCCTTCATAACACTCCCTCCCCATAAATGCATTTGTAGAATTGTTGTCCCATGTCTAGTTTTTCTCCTGGTTATCTTTATACTTAGGTGGAGCAGTGTTGTAGAGCTCCTTCATTATTTGCTCTGACCCGCGAAGCCATCTATTTCTGGGTTCTCCCCCTTCTTCTATGTTGTTGGCTGCTGCTAGGCAAGTGCTGCCAGAAAGTTCAACATGCTGGACTCTGAGCGACAGGCCAAAATCTATGCATGTTCACGTGGGCAGCAACCACCTCTGCGTCCTACTGCCTTGGTCAAAACTGCTTCCCGTCTGCCGCCCATCCCTCATTAAATGACTGGAGGCAGCACATTGCCATGCAGTGGTGTGAAAGGGGCTTTACTGTAAAATTCATACTACACTGCTGCAGTTCCCCTTACTTTTGAGAAAATTCTGAAATTATGTTCAAGAAGAAAGTCAAGATTTAAAATGTATCATCATCTGAAATCCAAATGTTGTTCAAAAAATATGATAAACTTACATTTTCCACAAGTTGTGTCTGTTTAAATCTTGTGCACACAATTTCCTCAACCAAATAATCACTGAAATCCATCCATTAGCTGTTTCGCTGCATCAGCGGTCTGAATTCAAAGCGCTGCTGCTGTCGGCCAAATACTATTCATGCAATGTGACTGTTCTGCTCGGTTAGATTCAGTCTTTAAATTGAGTCTGTTCTTTTTCAACCTAAGCATATTTCCAAGACGCGCATAACTCTAATGAAATGCCACTCCAGATTTGAAAACACAAACATTCAATGATACAGAGTCTGTAAAGATTATTCAACGGGTAAGTGACAATCAGAGAAAAAATCATGATCCTGGTGCAGCGAACCAGAAAGAATCTTGAGATCTTGAGTTGTTGCTCGGTGTAGGACAGTTTTGCCCATTTGTTTTTATTGGATATAATGATCGTGTGTAAGAATACATGCAAGAGGGAATCTGACTTTGGTTCACTATACATGAGAGATGTCATCTTGTGTGGGTGTAACAAAGAAAACATACATCTGTGTGAGTGTGTTTATGTGTGTGTATGTGTGTGCACGCGCTCGAGAGAAGTGTCTTAATCCTGCCCGTCAAAATGATTTTACAGGCCTCGCTCATCTCCTCCAGTCTTTCCAAACAGAGGAAGAGAAGATTAGTCACACCTCCTCCACTCTTGCTCTCAGTCTCTCCCTTTATCCTCTCTTCCACAAGTGTGAAAGTGCGTGTGCGTCTGTGTGTGTGCACGCAGGTGTGTTTGTGTTTGTGTGTGGGCTCAGCGGTTTTACGTAAAGCTCCATAGAAATGGCAAGAGTCAAGCAGAGAGTCCTTGGCAGTGGAATACAATTGCTGCTCAATGGACCATTTTCTGCAGCGCTGACCCTGCCATATTGAGTTTTCTGTAGAGGAGTGCACACACACATACACACACAAACACACAAAAGACTTTAGATGATGAGGCTGCAGCAAAACATCCAAACACAAATGATTTGATAGGCAGACTGACAAAAAAAGGAGAGAAGAAATACACTGACTCTGTTATTAATGCCTCATGCATTTTACATCTACATGACACATTTGAAATACACATAATTATATATTGATAAAGGCACACTGTATTTGCACATGCTTCCATTAAAACAGTAATTATTAAGAATTATGTGACTCTACTTGGTTTGACTGCAATAATTATGGCCCTTGTTTGTGTGTATGTGTCTTTGTACAGTGTGGAGGCTTGCATGACGTGCCATGAGGTCAAAGGGAAGTGGGTGGTGTTCCCTTCAAAGTGGAAGTGTGTGTGATGACATGATGGCCTCTAGAACAGCACCTTGACGATCTTTGACTTTCTGACCAATAATTATTTTTTGCTCTTGAAAACTGGGGAGTTACATTGGGACGCATGTTGGTGCCATTAAAACTGGTTTAATCCTGGCACTACGTATTTAAATGCCAGAACAAGAGCCTTACATAACGAGAGAAAGGAAATCTGGAAAAAAGATTAAATTTTTTTTTTTTCAAAAGCAAGCCTTGATATGGAAGTGTATTGCATTAACACGAGAAATACACTTTATAATACCAACAGCTGCTATGTATTAGTTAAGTGCTGTGTTGCTGTGTGGCAAAAACCTCTAATCCCCATTATTCATGTGTACAAAAACATCAGTAAATCAGTGTTTGATTGATTATTATTTACTTGTTATGATAGTTTTTGGCAATAAATCTTATACTGCTGCAAAGGGTGCTTGTTCCCTTTTCAATGTACCGTGTTTGTAAGGAGCATGCATTTGTGGGATGAGCAGTAGGACTATGTGTTTGGGTCCTGTCCATGAACATTTTGTCAGTTTCTCTGAGAACTTCAGGTTTAAGCTTCTTGAATAACCAAGTGCCTGATCAGCACTGGACTGGAAAAAATGTAGGCTTGTCGTCATTGGAGGGAATCTCAATGCAGAGATGATGTCGAGAGGAAATTCTGCACCCAGTGGGGGTCACAGATCTCCACAGTCCACGATGGCAAGGCTCTCCCACAGAGCAGGTTTATGAGAGACTACCTCCAGAATTTGGGAGTGGAGAGGATGGAATGGCCTGCCAGCAAATGTGACCTTCAAAAATACTGTCACTTCTTTTTTCTGAGGCAAAAAATAATTAGAGGTTCTGTCTAAAACTATTTTTAACGTAATCCCATTTGACATGGCAAACACTCAATAACAGTTTAGGACTTTGGCTTGGCTTGAGATTATAATATAAGTAATTTATGTTAAATGCAGACAGTGTTTAAAAACATCAACTATTCTTAACTGGTGACTTTGTTGGTAACTTTGTCTTTTTTCTGTCTCCTATGTATGTCTCTCCTCCTTCATGTGATTGACCTGGATGTCCCGCTTTCAGGTAAGAGACAACTGCTGACACCCATGATAAGACAGTCCATCAAAATACACACACAGGCTACAGATGATGAATAAAGATGGCAAGCACATTTCCTGCTCTTGAAACTGTACATACATGAAGCTAAAATACACCCTGCAGAGGGCATCTACATATTATGCTCCTGACATCATTTGGATCCAGAGATACTGATAAAAGTCAACGATCCTTTAGGCTGTCTCAGAAAAAAAAAGTGTTTTTGTGGATTCAAAGCATTTGAACTTGTTTTAAAGCATCAAGTAACTTAGTGACCCCGTATTACTAAAGAAAATTAACACTTTGAACTATAAGGATTTGCCTTAGTAATTGGAGAAACATCATGTAGTGAATTTATTGCCATCTCATGGACAGACTGGCTGACAGACACTCAGACAGTCAGACATCGTTGTGAACTATCAGACTGGATAAAAAAATGAAATATTAAAGATCAACAGGAAGATTGATGGAGTGACAGGAGGAGGATAGATCAATAAAATTCTGATGAGCACAAAGATTGATCGCACCACTGACAGTAGGGTAGACAGATCCACAGATGGGTAGATTAATAGATCCCAGATTAATAGATTATCTCACAGACAGAAATAAACGATGAACAGACAGAATGAGGGAGCCATTAAAAAGCAGCACAGAAGGATGATCAGATCTAGAAGTCTGCTAATAGACATTTTGGCTGTGATTGCTTTTGCTGTTTCCATGGTAGCGCTGTCACTTACCAGCTGGACTGAAGGAAAGATGACCTTCCACACACACACAAACACACATGTGAGCGTCTATTTCCTCAGCACACTTCAACCAAATGTCTTATATCAGTGAAAAACATAAATCATGGACACACCGCTGCAGGGGGGAATATGTAAATGAGGTCATAAATGCTGCCTTGGGGCTTATTTCCCACTGTGAGAGTAAGTATGTTCTATACTGTACAGTAATGTGTATATTAGCATGTGTCGAGTGTAAGGGCAATTAGTAAGATATTCGGCTCTAATGACATGCAGAGATGTACATTACAACACCACTGAGAACAGCCAGCTCAGGTAAGGTACCACCGCTCTGTGATCACTGAGGGTAAAAACAATATTTAATATTTGTCTGTTAATTGCTGCATAGAAGTTAAAAGAAAAGGTAATGCTAAGAACAGTGACTGTAGGCCTATTGCCAAAGTGTATTCATACAATGAGCTGATGCATACAAGCTTGCATCAATAAAGAAAAGGCTAATGACAGCTTAAAGGTAAAGTTCTGTTTTGTTTTTTTTAAGTGGGGTTGCTCGAGGCCTGTGTCACTCGTAAATGTAGTTGCCATTAGAGAAGCTTGCCAACACTGTCCTTGAGGGGGCAGTGTGGGGACACATAGCGGTCAGAGGTGCCACAAAAGCTTTGTAATCAGACATAACTAGATGCCACAGCAAGTTTATTTACAGAATTGAAAATTACCTCGATAAAGCCTCTGTGTTTGGTAATGGAAAACATGTGGTACGTACCCTTTCACCAGCAATGCAACACACTTTTCTCGTCTGCTTTTCAGGTCAGAGTACAAGGGTTGGTTAGCAATCACTGGAGTTCAGGCTAATACAAATCTATCTTTTCCGAATACCTGGAAAATGGGTCGCCCCTGCATTTGTCCCATATGGTCACAGTATTGATGTCTGTTAAATAAAATAGGCCTTCATCAACTTGGAGTTGTTTTGAATACAATTGTACAAACATTAGGATTCCCTCTCTGCAAAGACAGGACATTGTGTTCGGAGAAAGAGGTCTATCTATCTATCTATCTATCTATCTATCTATCTATCTGTCTGTCTGTCTGTCTGTCTGTCTGTCTGTCTGTCTGTCTGTCTGTCTGTCTGTCTGTCTATCTATCTATCTATCTATCTATCTATCTATCTATCTATCTATCTATCTATCTATCTATCTATCTATCTATCTATCTATCTATCTATCTATCTATCTATCTATCTATCTATCTAAAATTGTTCTTTTTTAATTCAGTTTTGGTGAAGTTAGCAATTGCTGTTCCTTCTCAAGACCAGCGACCTGAGCAGCTGATGAAGCAAGACAGTGTTTGACTGGTGAAAGGATACATAACCCTTATGTCACATCACACAATAGTTCCAATCACTGGGGAAGTCAGGGAAAATAAAGTGCAGTTAGGAAACTTACGGTAGCATTCAGTTAAGCTGGCATAGATTTTGTGTGGTTTTACTTAAAGGAAGAGTAAATACAAGGCTGTTGAGGGCAACATTGGCTGATGTGTATCACCTAGCGTATGCCCCAGGCTACCTCCCCTACCTTGGAAATCATATCCTGTTAATTTGATATTAAAGGAGGGCTGGTTGAAGGAGATCGGTTAAAACAAATGATACACGGCCCTAAATGCTGCACTGAACAGGATTATCTACATGCAGTAAAAGTTACACTGTAAAGGTGCGTTCACAACGGACGCTACCTGTACTACCTCGGCGATCACTCTCCATTCAAAGTGAATGTACAGCCGCGATGGGGCGGGGCTAACTGTCCCGCGATGCGACAGCCGGCGACAAGACGACCACTTCACTCGTCGCGCGATGTCAAAGTTAAAAAAAAGCTGATCTATTCAGGCGATGTCGTGTGTGGCTGTGCAGCATCAGCCAATCAGCGGTGTGTGTACGTGTGATGGTACTGTTATTCATCCGGACTACAGGGCGGATGACTTCCTTCTAGGCGGAGCTAATCTCAGTGAGGACATTTGCAGACGGACCGCGGTAAACTCACAGATAATGCTACTGCATCATCAGCTGCAGAGTTTTGTGTTTGATAAGTGAGTGAAAAGGATACAGCTGGAATAATGTCCGCTTATACATCCTATTATGTGATATATGATATGATCGCGGTAAAACTCGAGCGGACGTGACGTCACCGACTGACGGCCGACGCCAACGGCGACCAAACAGGTATTTATGGACGCGCGATGCTACATCAGTGGGCGACACGACTTTGGTAGCTGGGTCGCTTGCGGTGTGAACGCACCTTAACACTGTACCACAAACAGTAATACCGTTCTCTACTTATACAGTACATCCTCGTTTTCACCTTAGATATTGAAGTCGAATAATTTTTAGGAGTTTTTCATGCAGCTTCAGAAAGGGTATAATTCCTCCACTCATCACCGGTACAATAGTTAGAGTAAAAGACCTTCAGACTCACAGAGAAGGTCCTGTTAATTTTGTCCCTGGTGGTAAAGTGCACCCTGTCTCACTGCCTGCAGACATCACTCTTACAGTCATTAACCTCTCACTCATTATCATCTCAAAGTCAGCCATCAATCTCTGTTCTTAACTTCATTTTTGTCTTTGTTAAATTATGAGCTCCCTGAATTACTCCAATGATTTAGCACTGATCCTCTCAAACATTTGTTGGACTCACATAACAAACTGGAAACAGAGCAAAGTTTAAGTGTAGACCAAGCAGAAAATGAGGTGTATTTTTAATCAATGAATCCTCTCCAAAGAAACTAGAGCCTTGTTGCAAATGCTATGCACTTTACACACCTGCATCCTGTAGCACGCGCTATGTGTTGGTTCTCCTAGTTACATTGTCCATGTTAAAAGCTATGGTAAAATAAGATGTTTGATGTTTTGTCATATTTTGGTTGTGGCAAAGAAATGTAAGGTTAATCTTTGTTTGAGGTGCATAATGTTCAAATGAGCAAAAAATCTTGCTGCAGAGAAGAAGTTTTCTCATAAAATGACCAGCCAGTTAATACAAGTTTTAATTCCACATCTCCATAAACAATCATAAATCCAATAATAAAATTTGACCAGTTTTGCAAGTTAGATTTGTCAGACCATAACCAAGACTGCTAGAATTCATTCCCCATGAAGATTGAGTCAAAACGCAGAAGATTGTCAATGTTTCTTCGCTTAATTACAAAGGCGGCTATCAGTAGACAGCTTGACAATATTGATATTAGCATAAATACCTCTCTGACAAGGTAATTAGCCTATCATGTTTCAGGATTTTGGATTGGGTCCTGGGATGCCCAATGGATTCTAAAAGCACTACTTTTACTTCTACCCTTGCCCAGGTCACTGCATGATACTTTTCGGGTGGCCATGCCTCATCTCACTTTTTGAAAACCACTGGCATACAGTTACATAATGACATGCTCAGTGTTACCTCAGAAAAAATGACTATCAAGTAAATAGAGGAAATATCATTATGATATGTTCAATTACAACTTCAAGATAAAGATGATTTAAACCATTGGGGAGAACCACAGTCGCCTGAAGGGGAAATGTTTTGGCTTACCTTAGCTTAATAAATTAGATTTAACAGCTGCGAGGTGACAGCTTTGAGGTGCTTTTTGTTTTATAGAAGTGTTGCATATTTATTCATTTTGAAGTTGTTGTTTTTTTTAGAAGAGTACGTTGGTTTCAAACTTTTTGGCTCAAGGCATACCCAAAATGTCAGAAAAATCTCTTATCACATCATATGAATACCAACAAGACACAGGAATAGCATAAGGTAGTTTATTGAGAGGATTCCATGCTAAAATGCAAAATGAGAAAGTCTTTCCTCCTTTAAAACCATCTGTTTTTGGTAAAATTACCTTGAAGAGCTAAGAATGGAATACATAATTAAAAGAACAATCTTAGCTTGAATGTTAACAAAGCATAAACTCTGTTGTAATGAAAAACTTCAAACTAAATCAAAACTTTTATTTGAATTTCAATAGCTAGTGCAGCTGATGTCCGCATAACCAGCGTGCAGCGTTTTCTTTTCAAGCCTTGTTTTTTAGCTTTTCATCTTTCTCTTTCTGTTGGTCTTTCTGTCCTGTTTCTCTAAACCTTTGCCTCCCTATTTCATCCAGCCCGGTCATGTATTTTAATTCGTTGTTTCCGTCAGTCCTTCTGCCTTCTTCATCTGTCTTCCTAACTTGAATCGACACACTTACACGCTGTTCTCTCTCTTCACCTTCTTTTTCTTATTTGAGTCCATCCGTTTAACATTTTCTGCCAGTTATTCAAAGGTTTCATTTTTTCTGATTTCTCCTGCCACTTCTTTTCTTTCCAGCGTTCATTCCTTATTCTGACCTTTAACTTTTTCTGTTCAATCTCTTCTTCTTGTACTTCATCTACCCTGTTGGCCTCAATCACTCTTATTGACAAATTGATTACAGCCAAGGTTGGATCCAGAAAGGGTTAGGACTTCAGTGTCATGCTGCTACGTGCAGGTTTTTGTTTATCTGCTCTTTTTGTGTATCTGCATTGCAGTTCCCTTTCCCTTTGCCTTCTCTTGTCTTTATTTGATTTACTTTTGAAGAATTCTCTGGAGTTGTTTCCAATAATGCACGTTTTTCTCTATGTGTGTGTGTGTTATGAGATACCTAGCATTCAGAAGCTTCCGAAACCACATGTAGGTACACAAACACATGAGGCACACACACACGGTTCACACATTTGACACAAAGGTGATATTGGATGTGAGTCACTTTTCAAACAAATTAACCTCAGTGCACCGTCGGCTGTATGTGTAATTGAGATATCGGGTTAGCACACACAAACACCAGACATGTCAGAACACAGTGAAGAAACACAGCAACGTGCTTGAAATGTGGTCAATTTGTGATCTGTTTATGAGTTTATAGATATCCATATCCAATATTCATAAATATAAGAGGAAAAGCATCTTATCACAAAGCATGACACCATCCAACAAAACACAACAACAATTTAATACCACAATGGAAATCACAAAATAGAACAATCAATGAAATTCTACAATAAAATATACCACAATTCAAAAGACAAGAAAAAAACAAACACCAAATGAAAAACTACCAAAAAACTGAAAGGTTTAGAAACATAATTAAAAGGACACAAAAGAAACGTGAAAAACACCAAATCAGCAACGGAGCAACAAATAAGTATCACAACTGAAATTGCAAAGCAGTCCAGCAAGTCAAACTTTAGGGTTTCTAAATCATAACAACAAATAAAAATATATAAAACAACAAGTTAAAAGATACATAAAAACCTAAAAAACAAACAAGAAAGAAAAAACACAAAACAAAAAACACAAGGAAAGAGCAAATTCAACAAATCAAAAACATAACAACAATGAAATGCAAACATTAAAAAAGACAACACTCCAATACAAAAATGGCTGCTCTTAAAAAAACAAAACAGGTTATCACCACAACAAAAATAAATGACTAAAAAAAAGTATTAAAAACTCACTTCAAATTTTTAAAACACCAACAAATGTGAAAACTTTGCACAACAGCACACAACATCAAACGAGGAAACACAACAGCAAATCAAAAATCACAAAAGAGCAGTAAAATTCAAGTAAGTTACACACTAAGACAAATTTTATAACACAATAACAAATATGTAGGTACACAAGATAAAAACAGCAAATAGAAGAGCAAACTACTGTAAATCCAAATCTTAAGTTAAATGCAACATAATACAAGATAATGTAAAAAAGTATTCCATAAAGAAGACACAAATACATATCACTTGCAACAGTAAATTTGGATTTATTGTTGCATGGATTGTTGTTAAATCAGTACAACAACAAATACAACCCCCAAAACAAGGAATTAAAACAGTTTTATTAGGGATGACTGTACGTTCAATCTAGTTTAACCTTTGAGCTAAGAAAAACACACAATACATACAGTTTAAAAAAACTTGTTAAAAGTTAGATAGACCAAACATTGATTTAAATTCAATTTACATGAAAATCTGTCAGCCATAACATTGATGAGAAAAACTCTCCCTCTGTTAGTCAAAGTAGTTGGTGATCTTTAGTCTACGACTTTTAAAGAAAAGTTTTTAAATGGTTGAACCAAGACATACTGAAACCAGAACAGACAATATAATTTAACATTGATGTGTTTTGACCAGATGACCCTGATTTAAGAGCTCAAGCCAAATGCATCTGTTCTAATAAAGTCGTTTTTTGATCTACTGTACAAGTGTTACTGAAGCTCTTGTGATTTACTCAAGGTTTTTTCCCTCCAAGCACCTTGAAAATTGGTGATATTGTACCAGCACATCTGTCTTTTGTTTACCATTGATGTTTTTTTGTCTGGAATTGTCTCCAAATGGATATTCTATACCTGCAGCAGGGATTGAAGTGATACTGAGGCAGGTTTTAAGAAGAAACATGGATTAATATACTTTTGTTTGGGCCTTTTTCATGACCTCTCTCATAAATATTAAAGAAATGTAATTGCAACAGCTGAATTCTTTGGACACAAAAAGATGCATTTTCTACATTAACCAGGTCAAATGCATTTGACTGCATGCAAATACATGCATCACTGCATGTAGGCGTTTTGTGTTGAATGTGCATTTGTGCTGATGTCTGCAGTACGCTGATCAATTGTGACGGTTGTATGCAACAATCATAATATGTGTTTGCTTTCTCTGAATGTTGGATCCTGTAAATGCATTGCCAGTGTTGCGCACACACTTGCTCACACACATACACACCAACACAGGGAACCAAGTATTTTGAAATTCAAAGTAGACTTCTGCGAGTCCCCGATAAGGCTGCTCTGGGCAAGATACAACACATAATATTAGTTTTGCCTTTTTTCTACGTTTGCACAGATGAGTCTTGTGTGTGTGTGTGTCAGAATGTGTATGAGTGTGTGTTTGGTTGTGAAGTGGTTGCCATCCATCACTAAACCCTCTATCAATCACTTCTTGTCCAATCAACTAAGTGGACCTCATAAAGGGTTTGTGTGTATGCGTGTGCCAGTGTTTGCTGCATTTAGGTCCCTCAAAGTGATAAATTTAGCTTTTTTTCCACTATAGCCAGCAGAAGATATATTAATGTCATATTTGGAAATTGGCAGTGGGCTTTTGCTTTACCTAAGTTGGATCAAATTAGACAGAGCTACAGATGTGCTGTGTGAGGAAGAGAAGTTAGGACAATTTTAATGGCCTCATTTATTCATATTTGTAATATATGGATTTATCAGATTTTGTTATAGACCTGGAAAGATTTATCTTCTTTTCACATGCAAAAGTGGCAGACTTTTCTTGTTTTTGACTGTAAAAACAGAAATATTCAATAGAGCTGTGCGTCCTCACTTCGATAACAGTAAGTTAACTGTTCAATTTGAAATGAGGGCTCTACTTTTTAGATTCAACAGAATACAAGTAGTCAGATAAATGTGAGCTACTTCTTTTGATAGAAATTACTTTAGGGATCACCTGCAGAAAAATTGTAAACAAAACCACAAATGAATGAATCGAGCAGCAACCTCTGCAAGATTAAACAGTTACTGGCTGTCTCTGCATCATTGCATCTTCATCTATGTCCACATCACAATGTCGATTAAAGATTATTTTTTAAAAGTTCTATGTTCACATGTTAAGTCATCTCTTGCTTATGTGAACTACCATTTAATAGGCCCTGTTATTAGAGGACATTTGCTTCATATATGCTTTTGCTTGACCAAATAGCATCTTAGATTTTGGGGCCACTACAAAAATGCAGGTTATGCAGTAGGACAAATTGCAAAGTTTGAATATTTTGTAGGGTTAAGATATCTGAGATTCACGAGGATTGATGACAGGATAAATGAAATTTTTAAAAAATATTTTAAATTGTCAAAGTGCTGCAAAGTTCTTTGAGGTACATTGTTTAATTTGTGATTTATTTCATATGCAAAGTGATCTCTTCATTGTTTGAAGCTTATTTGTAAAGTGACTCAACAGATGGATTGTGCAATATATTCCACTTGTCCACCTGGGCAATCGCCCATTGAATATATTTGTTAAGATCAAGATCACAGTCAAGATCAGATAAAACTTTACTGATGCTGTTAGCATCTGTGCTAATCTCTGTAAGAGCTTTCACTTCCTGCAGTTTTTTTTAGCTTAAAGCTCCCTTTTTTCTGCTTTAATGGACACTAATTGGGCCTAGCTGCTTCAGAGCTTAGCAAGATGGATTTGCTTGGTTACATATGTTGAATCAGGTGGATCCAGCTGCACTGCAAGGTTAGCATATTTGTGTTTTTCAACAGAATGGGTCCAGAAAGGGCCCATTAAAAGTAATACGTCTTAATATTTATTTAGCAACTTGCTTTATATATTAGTGGATTGGGAAACTGTGGAGCTGGGTTGGAAAAGGGCCAAATCTGATCTTTTAAAGGTGCCCAAAATGTCTGGCAGCACCCCTGATTCCTGGTGGCACCCCTGCATACTTCATACATCATAATGAAACATGAGGATTTCCTCCTGTTGATGATATAATCAGACTAACAACTGTGCAGTTCTGACGCCTTTTTCAGCGAGGTTACGCTTCAAGCTGTTAGCGACACAGTGTCAGCACTGTTTTTTCTTTTGGCTGCTTCATTGTCACACCATATACAACCTGTCTGAGCTGTGTGAGTGTGTCTGTGTGTGTGAGCGTGCATGAGTGAGGAAGGATTTTTATCAGTAATTTATGTTCTGCCACAGCAGACTTCCTGTCCGGTCTGCTCTGTCTACGTGTCTGTGGCAGGAATCCTTTAGTCAGAATTACGGCCTCAGGCGGCAGATACACACTGTCATGCTGTGTGTGTTGTGTGCATGTGTGTGTGTTTGTGTGTGACCTCTGGAGCAACTATTGATTGAGTGTCTGGTGCCCCATCGTCAGCACACAGTTAGCCTCATTAGGAAACCGTCCCTCTGTTCGTTCCTCTTCCTCCTTTTCTTCACAAGTCTTCATCACATCTTCTTCTTCTACCACTACCTATGACCTCCTCTTCCTCTTCCCACTTTTAGTTCTGTGAAAGTTGATGCATGTGCTCGGCAGAGGATTGGCACGGTTGTCGTCAGTCATAATGGCAGTTTGCATCTTGACTAAATGTGAAAAACATAACGGGCCATGAAGGGCGATGATTTAATGAAACAAACTGCTGCTTTGTGTATTTTTTGGCACACAGATATGGCAGCTGTTGAATAATGAATTTAACATTGCCCCTCACCCCACAGGCTTGTGTCGGATTTCCACAAAATTTGTATAATTACATGAAGATTGAATACCCCCCTGTCTCAGGCATGCAACCTCTTTGCCAATTGAATAGACCCATTAAAAAAGAAAGAACAATCTGTTTATCACTTTTAGGAATAGTAGTTGTTGCCAAATAAGTTTAACAAGGAGTAAAGAACCCAAAGAGGACATAGTTCAGACCAGTCACTCTAAACTTGTGAATAGATTTTACTTTGAGGTGGGATTGTTTGAGGTAAAATGACAGTTGCCTGAATATAGGCCACATTCAAAAAGTTCAGTTTTAGTTGTGCAGAAACAATTGGCTTGGAAGCTAGAGCTATACATTGCTGCAGATGGTGCCACTGACTCTGTAATTTAAAGAGCTCCAGCTGGAAACAAGCAAAAACAGTGTTTCGGGACTCTTACAGGCTGCTTTGTTCAGGCGCTGCTTCACTACATGGCACAGCCTATTTGCTTTTTTCATCAACAGTGTACTAATCAAAGCATAGTCTGACTTAAATTCTCCACAGACTACTAATATCACTATATTCCAAATAAGATTTGCAAAAGGGGCAACTGTTTAAAGAATGTCACAGCACAGTGAAGAATTTTCTTGGAGCTCAGTTTACCTTCACAACAATGAACATAAGTGTACTAACACAAAGAACATTTTCCCCTGAAATTGTGGCTTAGGTCTTTACAAAATAAACAAGTGTAAGCTAATATTAAGATAAACTCTACTTCCATTGTTTTCCCCTTGTGTAGGTTAAATGTGAATCTGGTCCACATAAGAATAAATGTTCATTACAGCAGGGAGGATTTACATGATGACAGCTGCAGACTGAAGAGGAACATATAAAAACTGCTGGTATCTTCTGATCCTGGAACATCTGAAACTGATTTTTCATAGCCACACTCCTATTTCATCCATTTTGATGAAATGAGCACATGATTCACACATATGTATCCGCAGATAGTGTGGGTTTTAATGGTCTTCCAGTTCCAATAACAATTTCCTCCATTTTTAATTCATACTTGTTGACTTCTTCTACAGAAGCTCTCTCTGTGTGTCTTTCAGTGCTTACAAGTATTCCCGAGGGTCCAAAGTAGACAGCGGTCATAGCAAAGGAAACTGCTGGAGCCCTCGGTCAATCCAGCCATTTTGATATGGAGCAACAGATTCATGTTTTGGCACTACAGGTGTCTTTCTCACAGTCAGCCAAATGGTGGTCATATTCACTTAAGAAAATGATCCATTTGTGCAGTTTGATCACAGTTGTTTCCTCTTGTAAATCAAGCTGGTCGGTATCTGGCAGAAGGACATGGAGGCTGTGCAGTCTACAGTGTGTAATCACAACATATACGCTGTTTTTGTGGCTTCACAAGTCTATTAATTACATGAAGTTGGTGGTGCCATTTCTGCAACAACCAGTTGCAAGCCAATCACAGGGCTACACAGAGAGACTGACAACCATTCACACTCAAACCAGTCACTACTTAACCCCATGAGCATGATTTTAGTCTGTGGGAGGAAGCCATAGGACCCAGAAATCACTCAATATCACGGATTATTTTGTAAGACAATGATATGTAATTCCTCTTTGGGCTACTATATTGATGTTTTTGTAACAAAGAATATGCAAATCTGCCATGTTCTGCGAGGCTTCTCCATTTTATCAGCAACAACTGTAAAGGTTCAATCCCTGCCTGTGTCTATTTTAAGGTTTTCCATCCCCCATCAGGCCCTCTGAGGACTCAATAACTCTGCAAATGTAATGACAGTGTTATGAAAGGGAATATTAAATAAATTCTGTATTTCTCTGGGAGCTATTGATAAGAAGCCAGTCATGAGGTGATGGGGGACCTGAGCGAGTGTTTGTCAGAAAGCTGGCAGCAGCTTCCTGCAGCCGCCGTGGTGGCCAGGTCATTGTTGACTGAATGAGGCAGGAGAACAGGCCAGCACAAAAGACCTGACATGAAGAGATAAAAGCATGAATGAGAGAGAAGGAAAATAACAACCTGGACATGTTTGCCAGTCCATGAAACACTGACAGACTGACAAGTATTCTCAGCTACAGCCTGTGAAGAGTTTGTCTTAACATGGTGTGCTTACTTTTCTATGAAATGGAACTAAAATCAACATGAACAAACCATACTGAGCCCCTGTTCCGCTGATCAGGAGTGAAAAATACTTAGTCACAATTACTTAAGTTAGTGCAGTTTTTAACTTAGAAGTAAAGTGAGTATTATTGAGTATGGAAAATTATGTTGTTAGATATAGAAATTGTGATTATAAAACATGATTACGCACTGACTTTAAAGCATGCACTCTTCGTAGCCACTCAATTAAATTCTATTAGCACCATCATTCCAAACAAGAACAAGCAAAAACAGTATTACATATGTAAAAAAAAAAGAAGAAGTCAAGTGCAGCATATCATGTAGCTCAGAAGTCTTTTAGTCTTTTATACTCAATTTTCATAATCGCGGGAGGCAGCAACTGTAATCGAAATTAAAATTCAGCTCATTGCCCAGATCTATGGTTGAGTGTGCAAGTTCTCAGAGCTGTAAAGAGAATTATATGATCAGGTCAAATTTATGGTCCAATCATCCTAAAGTTATTGCTGAATACTCATGTCAGTCCCTTCGTCTTTGCCCATTTTGCTACCACTGCCTCACAACACGCCTTCACTGGTTAGCTGTTCAACATGAATCTGTATCTACTCAAGATTTCCTGTTGCTGAGCAGATGTTCTTTCTTTAAGTATAGCTGTTGCCGATTGTGGCAAAGTGAATAACATGGCAAATGGGCTTGTGCTTTATAGCACTTGTCTAGTCTCTTTGACAGCTGAAAATGCTTTTGCTCTGCAGGTCAGGTCACTCACATTCGCTAACTGATGGTTCAGAGTTTTTTATGTAGTCCATCAGAATTTTCAAACACATTCTCCTCCTTTCATACCCGTTTACTCGCCACTGACACTGAGTAGGAGCAATTTGAGGTTAAGTGTCTTGCCCAGAACACATGGCCATGTGACAGCCAGAGCTGAGGTCAAACTTTCAACCTTCCAATTACCGACAGAGTGCACTATCAGATGGTGCCTCTGGTGCTGATGCGTAGAGTGATGTACTCATGGTGGATACTTGTTGGGTTTGGAATAAAGATAAGAAATACAATAATGTAATGAAAAAAGGCTATAAAAACATTGATAAAATGAAGAGTATGGCATCAACCTTCTATAAACATTGCTTACATTATGGACTTGTATCCAAGGGCGTCAGTTTGTTTTTAAAAGTGGGGGGGATGGCTAAAAGTAACCTTTGACAAGTGCTTGTGATCAGGGGCACTGCCAGGGATTTTGCCCCATAATTAGAAATGTCAGTAGGTTCCCTCATAGAAAATTTTGATACTGTTTTACAAAAAAATGCATTTTAGTGTTATTTTTGACTATCATTCCTATATTTGTGAAAAGAACAACATGACAGCTACTTGGTACGGGAAGCACTGAAACTACAATGAAATTCATTTAGATTTTATTATTTGCTGCAAGGCTGATACTCTGTATTCCAAAAACCCATCTCTTTATTTAAATACTTGAACATAAAATTCTCTTTAGAATAATTACAAGAAAAAAACAACCTCAAATACAAAATAACCTCTTTCTTTAAAATTAAATGCAATTATAACCTGTGGAGAAAACACCATCAAAAACAAAATGGCCAATTTTCTGTTATGATATAATGTAATTTGAACATGTAGCCCCACATGCAGGTTTAATTTATCTCCAATACTGTGGGCTCACAGGTGATGCTATTAGATTTGTGGTGAAAAAAACATATATGAAGCTATGTGGTTTTTGCTTTGTAACCTCCTGATTTCCAGAAAATGTCAACATTTCTCTGACTGAATTGAGAGCAGTCACCCAGTCTGACCACAAATGTCTCTGTTCCTGCTGCAGAGCAGAGTCCAAACGACTGAACAAACATTAGACTTCAGAAGCCAATGCTTTTTAAATCATTAGAATCGTTATAAAATAAAATATATATGCTATAGTGAGGAAGTACCTGAGCAACTCAAGGAGAAAACACAGCGAGCCAGTGCACAAAAAATGCCCCCACAAAGATCAGCCTCATGACTCAAACTTTGTAACAGAAACTCAGTGAATCAGCAGAAGAACAGCAAATCAAAACATTAAGGCTTCTTGTCATACATTTCTTGTTTGAAGACGGGAAACATTTATTATTATTATTATTATTATTATTGTTGTTTTTATTTAGGCCTAATTATTCAATGAAAATACCGCCATGTGTGGATAATCCGGGTCATGACCTCTTCTTCTTCTGTGCTGTTATTACATGGGATAATCACAGCAAGCAAACAAGTTTTGTAGCTCACCCAGGTATTATCAGAAGAAAAAGCACACTCTGGGTCGGAGCTTCAACTTGGCACAATTGCAGATTTATAGCAGCGGCACGTTTTTTTTATCATCACGGAGGTCTGCAGCATCTCTCTGCTACTCGCGGACGAATGCGGATGGTGCGTTCAGGAGCGTCGAAATTTTCTATACTACCAAAATAACTGGGATTACAGTGGTTTACACGTGAAGGACTTGTGTGCGGTGGAGACAAAATGACCTCAGACAAAAAGTGGGGGGGACACATCCCCCTGTCCCCCCCTAAACTGACGCCTATGCTTGTATCAAATGTAATCACAAGCTTAGCTCTCCCGTACAGAAAGTGGTGATTCATTCAACACACCTCAGTTGTCTTTCTTTTTTGGACACATACATATTTACCAAAAATACTGGATAAGCACATTTTTGAAATGTGTTGCTCATGCTCTACTCAAGTACATCTTTTTCCTTATAAAAGTAGCTGTAATTTTCCTCAAGATTACGTATGTTTGTACTCTTACATCCCCATTTTTGACTTTTTTATGAATGAGCAGACTCAATTAAATAAATTAGAAAAGTACCCACTATGGTCTGCTAATAGGTAAACAACATTTTGTTAAGGACACAGAACACCTTTTATCAAATGTCCTCAAGGATTTCGCAGTTTTGAGACAATTTCTCTTCATCTGCCCCTTCAGATGTCACAGTCTTTGTTTGATTATCCAAAGACCAGAGTGGCGACAAATTAGCTCCCTTCAATTAATAGAGCCATCCTGCCAGCTTGTAATTACTGTTGCTGGGCTTGTTCCATAATATGTTCATGCTATCAGAGTTGTAATTATTTTCCTGAATCAGACTCGTTGCCAACTACAGCACAGTGTGTTTCATCTAACCTAGGGTGTACGTCAGCTGTGCCGGTGCCAGGAGAGCGTGCTTTATAATGAGACGCTATGCTTCAGTGCGTTTGTGGATTTACTTACTTTCAACATTTGTATTAGCAAGGCAAAGGGGAATTGACTACTATATTTAGGGTTGTGCATTAAATGAGATCTGCTGTTTTGCATCATTTTTCAAAGGAGAGAACATGAGCTGTAATTTCCAAAAACAAAGTATGTTTTAATTACAGTAAACAAATAAAGATGCATGTGTGCCAAGAGCGTTTTTCAAAGTCAGCCAAAGGTGTCAGAAAGGAGGAGATGATGAATGAGAAAGTTTCAGACTACCTTCCAAAAACTATCAATCAAGTCAGGTGTCATCATATATAAGTATTGAAGTTAAAGATTTCAGAAACATAAATGAATAAGGACTGCTGGTGATCAAGCGGTTATGTTTTTGTGCCACAGAGGCTGTTGTTGACACATGAAGCCTGGATGAAAACCTAGCCCATTTATAAAACTGATCAATACAGATTCTTTTACAAACCATGACCTTCTTCTTCAGTACCAAACTACAGTTTACATAAGAACAATGTTTCAGACTTACTTTGATATTGCACGTAAATGTACTTTGGGATTGGATCTCCTGTATGTACATGCAAGTTAAGGCAGAAAATGCTTACAAAAGTATCTGATAGTATCAAATGTCAGGTTACGGCAAAACTGCCAAGTACTACAAAAATTTCACACATTGATCCAACATATCTGATGAACTGAAGAATATAAAATGGTTTTAATAAGATCAAATGTAGTGTTAATGTAGTTAATTGGTAATTAATCAACCTGACACACCAGATAGGCAGTTGCATATACTTCACTTGTTCATCTGGAAAAGAGCCCATAGAATGTGTTTGGGAATGGACAGATCCTTTCAATAGCATACCCGGCAGATGACTAGATTATCTATCCATTAATTACATTCATTACAGGCCTGTCAGATAATGTAGAAGGTGAGCAGTATTATTGTGGGGTAAAATAAAATGTGAGCCACTTCATAGAATAAACTCATCAAAACATTTCAAAAGGGGAGTGAAAATATTCTTA
The DNA here is from genome assembly GCA_036419115.1 of Scarus forsteni. Taxonomy (NCBI): domain Eukaryota; kingdom Metazoa; phylum Chordata; class Actinopteri; order Labriformes; family Labridae; genus Scarus; species Scarus forsteni. The sequence continues at coordinate 3,267,578 of JAZDUH010000037.1, forward strand.
GTTTTGAGAATTGAAGTCACTAATCTTGTTTGTTTTTTATTCAATAAAGAAATGTGGTCCAAATCTGTTAGAACTGCAAGTGAAGCTGTTAACATGCTAACATGCTCCATGCTAATTTTTGTACAAGCAGTCACTTTCTGCTGTCGTTTTGCTCGTAGCTCACACCTCTTCCTGCTCTATAGGACACTGATTGGAGCAGTGCCGCTTTGGGATGCTTGTATAGATTGCAGTTTGGCAAGATAGATCTGGCTGATTGTAACATTGAACCTTGCTGATCCATCTGCTATGGAAGGTTAGCAATTTATGTATTGAATTATACAATAAGAGAACATCTCTTCAAATAAAGTTATAAAATAAATGTATGTACAGTTTTCACAGGCTACATTAGTGGTGCTGTAAATTGTGTTTAGGTATTTTATTTACATGTGAATTTTTTATGTTATACCAAGAGACCAGAGCTACAACCTGATGTAGGAAGGTGAGAAATCTTAAATCTTGTGTTCATAGGCATGCATTTTAGCAGCTCTGTGCAGATCTTAGCATGCATTAGGCTTTGTTAGCTATGTTTACATGTGTGTGTGATTGGAGCAATATACGGTTTGTATAGACATTCTGATCATGACGTGTATACATGCATCAAACATTTAACCAGAATAAAAGTATTTGGGCGTGTGTAGTGCTTTCCTATGGGTCTAAACTCAGAGACATTAGGAGCAGCTGTTCCTTCATAATAAAATACATTAACAAAATGATCTAACTTGTAAAAAAAATAGGATTTTTGTTCAGTTATAATTTGTTAGCAAAATGTGAAGTGGCAGTATCAAACGACATGAACTAAATATGATTTAACATGTTAGTATTTCTTTTAACAAGCATTTAATCTTTGGTGTCTCCCTCATTGACTACTGTGTTACATAGATACGCACTTTAAAGAGTTAAAAGACACACAGAGAATAACTGGCAAAGAAAACAACTGTAGGGTGAAGTGAAAAGATGTATTTAATCCATTTAAGAGGAGCAGGAGCATCATTTTACAGAGAATTTTGTAAAAGATCGCACATGCTCAAAGCAAAATGATCTATTGATGGATCTTCTTGTTTCAGTGTAACACAGGACTTTGGCTTTAGGCAGAGAGCAGAGTGAGTCTGACAGGGTGCCAGCATTAAAGTTAAAAACTAATGTTTGTATGTCAAACAGTGGATTCATAGATAAAGTAAACAGGTGTTTCCATCTATATATCTGTGATGATCAATCAAGTGTGTTGCACAGAAAAAGATGACAAATACTTATACAGTATCTTAACATTTTAGGTGAAATAGACCCTGGTTTTATTTGATGATAGGGAAAATAATCAAACCTTTTGGATTTTTCACGCATGTGTTACAGGTTTCATTAGGAGTAATAACCACAACCCTGAATTCCATGGAGCTTTATTGTGAGGTTCCAGCTCATTGTTTAACTGTCCAGCCTGCAACTTTTCTGCCTTACTTCCCCCTCACTCGATTAATTTAATTTGATGCCCAGCCTGCTGCTGTTTTCAGTGAGGAAGCACTGAAACCCCACTGTGCAGTACCTGCTCATCATTACCAGCAGACAGACATAGTGTGAGAGAGGCTGATGAACAAATGTGGTAAAACAAACAAAGGATACAGTATCACTGTATGAAAATACAGCTTATCACAGAGAAACTGATGAACCTCCAATGAAAACCTATTAGCTCCTCTGTCTACCCTATTCGGGGATTTTTTTTTTAAGTTTACAGACCACGATCAACAGAATGAAATGTGGATTAACTTTAACCTTTAGGTGCACAGAAAGTTGGACCCAATGTGAAATAATGTAGTAGAAAATAAAGTATTTCTGTCTCTGTGTTTTAAACCACTCTCCCTTTAACCTCAAAGTCACGTCTTGACCCACAACCTTTTTTTGAACACACAAATGAGCAGTGAAGATATTTATGATTCTTCTGAAAAGTGAACACTGTTCCAACTCCCTGTCCTCACAAGTACTTCCTGTCAACAACATAAAGGCATGTTGACCCTTTTTAATGCCCTTCCCTTATCAGGAAGTGACCCTTTGTCAGGCTCCACCATCCTTGGTTACTGTAAGTGGGTTAGTCATGATTTCTTGTCACTGTGCTTCTTCTGATTGGACTTTTTTATGAACATAGTGAAGAATACTGAAAAGGACATTAGAAGAAGGATAAAATAAAGGTAGGCTAACCCTATCCTACCCTAACCCTAACCCTTTATACAGTTTATGATATTAAATGACAGAGATGTAGGCAGGGATCCAAATGTTAGGTATTTTTTATGAGGGGTGACTCTTTGATAGGTGGCCAGCAGCCTAATCAGAAGACCAACAAAGGGTCAGTTTTACACTTTTCAGATCGTCAATTATTAAACTATGCTTCTTGGTAACCAAACCTTTCAGAGTTCACAATACATATTTTGCAAATTCTCTAAAATAACTTCTCCTTGAATGTCTAAAATTGATTTACTGCCGGAGGTGACCCAAGATTTTTATGAAGGAGACAGACAAAAGGAAAAGAGGTCATGAGAAGGAGCTGAGCAAGTAACAGGACACGAAATGAACCAGGAGAAGAAAATAAAAGATGGAGAGGGAGGTGGGGGGAGGGGGGTGGGAGGAAAAGGAGAGGTGAGCGAAATGTCAAGGAGACTTAGAGGTAACACCAGGAGACAGAGGCATTGTGTCGCCCTACGTAAATGTGTGTGCACGTGTTGGTGAACAGATAAACAGGGGGGCTCCCAGAGGGGAGTCCATCCTGGAATTTTGAACAGGAAATGTATTCTACCTAAACAATGGTGTAATGCGCACACACAAATGCACACACACACAAATGCCAAACGCTTTTACAACCTCTCACTCTTCAAGAGGTTCACTACAAAAAAAACTGAGAATAGACTTGAGCTTGTATTTCCCTTCAGATGTCTGATCACTCAGAGTGCTTTTTGCACCGCAGGTCACTCTAACCTGTTCACACCCTGTTCACTTCACATTCACACAGTTATCATTAAGATGATAAAGTGTGCTTCAGGAAAGGCTTATCACAATCACACACATGCATACACATTTATGCAAATGTGTTTTTTTGTAAAAGTTATTTGAAATGCACTCTTACATCCAGTGAAACTGAATACATACCTTATTTTCCAGACTATAAGTTGCTCCTGAGTATAAGCCCCATCAGTCAAAAAATGCGACATGAAGAGAAATAAAGCATTCATAAGTCACTCTGGACTATAAGTCATGTGTATTTAGCGCTCTGATAGAGAGGTGGTTGCTTTGATGACGCAGTAACACCACGAAGGACCGCTGTGTCCTAATCATTGGCATTGCTGTCAACCAATACATCCACCGGGGGGCTGGAGACAGATCTGTCTCGCACAGACTGCCACTTCTCCTTCGCTACTTACCAACTGATATTTACTTGCTCTCCAGTCTCCTCACAGGTTTTTTCTTTTTTTTTTTTATCCCAGTTTCCAGGTGAAGTAACATCATACAGATGTTAGTAATTTCTAACTAACTTGCAGAGTTTATCTTCAATAAGTTTATCCATTATTATTATTTCTTCATCCATGTCTCATTAGAGCTACGTAATGGGTAGTAACAGCAACACTGCCCCCACAGTTTCCAGTGGTACTGCTCCGTTTGGCCCATAACCATAAGCTTTATGGAAACATGCAGAAATATGGATGAAATAAACGCAAAGCACGGACAGGAGGCTCAGTCCGTATCCGGATCCATCTTTAACGTTGAAAATAAATGGGCCTGTAATGAATCTCTCCCAGCAGCATATTGTTCAAGCACCAATCTGTGGACTCGTTCCTTCAGCTCTGGCCGTCTTACTTTTGGGGCTTCGATTAGCTTTCTTCATTTTCTTCAATGGAGTAAGAGTAACCTCTGCTTTTTGCCAGTCCCTCATGAGTTGCTCACTCACTCCAAACTTTATTTCTGCTCGATTACTGCTGCATATTTTACAACCTGCAGATTGTTAGAATAGGATTTTAATATTGGGGCTTTTTTTATGTCTAGCCTAGCCCAGAGCGCCCTCTCGTGGTTGTAGACAGTAATGTTTACTTCTTGGTTCATGTCTGTTAGTATGTCCCATGATGTATATTTTATTGTAAAAGTCACACCTGGCTTTAAGTCTCAGGATCAGCCAAACTATGAAGAAAGTGCGACTTATAGTGAGGAAAATATGGGCATATCAATTTGAGGTAAGGTTAAATATGAGCTGTTCAAATGTCAGTATGGTGTCTACTTCAGTTAAGTCTCAGTTGCCATAAAAGCATTTACTGGCTAGTGTTAAAGAAAGCAGCTAAGGCTGGTGTGATCCTTTTTAGTTGCTAGCCATGAATTAAAGAGAAAGAACTCCTATTTTCAGTTTCTTTTTCCAAGCAAATAAATGCCAGATGCCCAAATACATTTTGTCTCGTAGAGGATGAGATACAGCTTTTTTTCCCTCCCCTTTGGAAATTCTTGGATCTGGGGGAACACTCAGTTAATGAGAGACTATGATAATGAGCTCTGTACTCAGTGGTTGCCTAAACACGGCAGACTTTCAAAACAGTCATTGGTGTCTGCTGGTGATGAGCAGAAAACAAACATGTAGGTGGAGGCTGTATTGCTACATTAAAAGTAAAAAAGTGTTTCATGGGCATTTTCTAAAAAGAGGCACAGTGGATTTCTTGTTCAACTGTTTGTTAAAAAATGGCATGTTCTTCTGCTTTCCAAGCCCCTTCTAACAGCGTTAAAAGCAGAGTAAACAGATTTTACAGAATTTTGCTTCTACTTCTATCTTTGTTTTTTTTAATTTATAATTATCTTTTGTTTTGTTTATATTGATCTTTTTTATCTATCATTTTATCTCTTATCCTATCTAATTTACCCGATGGAGTTTTTCCAAAGGGGATAAATAAAGTTCTTTGTAATCTAAAAAAATTATTGAATTACTTGTCACAGAGCTGTTTGCAAGGAGGACTATGAATCTTCCGCATACTTAACACTTACAGCAAAAACATCTCATTTAGTTTGGTGCATATGTGTGACATGTGTGGCCGTAAGACTTATTAGTTTTATTCCGTCTTGTTCCCATTATGGTTCCCAAATGCACCTTTAACTAACATGCTGGCTACAATTCTAATTAGACAGTCTACTCTAATGAATGAAGTTATTTTTATCATGTGTCTGTAAAGGTCCACACAAAGCCAGCCTTATCATTCTAAAAACAAAACAGGATAAAAATAAAGCAGAAGTGAATCATAGAAGTGGTGTGCAAATCCTCCTTTAGAAGCCCCTTTTTATCTTACAAACTTTGAATGCCAGAAACAGACATGCAAAAGCAGACAGTTCCCCCTTCTTTCCCGTCACTCAAGGCCTGTGCCTCACATAAGCCCACACATCATAACTGCACACACAGTGTGACTCAGACTTCAGGACTATGAACAGTGAGCAATCAGGATGTCCAGAGCACCCCCAAACAAATTAACAACACGGTTGAAATTAAAATTGGTCTTAGATATTTGAGTGGCAGCCAATTATCAAGTGTATTTTAGGATTTGCTTTTTAAAACAGCTGCTATTTGATTTACAGTGCATAATAATGACTGATGTATTAAATTAGCTGAGCAGCAGTTCTTGATGACTCCCGAACAAATTAACCTTTTTAAAAAGAGACCATAGCTGGAATAAATTAAAAAATAATGGTGGTCAGATTTTCAATAGCATACTTCTTCATGATGGCATAGCTGGGTATTATTCTTAAATCATGGAGCTGAAATTCCTCCCAGAGATGTCCTTCTCATTGATGTGCACATATTTATTTGAGATAACTCTAACTTTTAATGGTTATTGATCTGCTGTGATGCATCAACTGCAACTGTATCAAACTTGTTGCCAGAATGTCAGACATAGCTTCTAACTAGTTGTGTAACTTGAGCAGGCTTATGATTTCTATGTCAGAGCTATTCCGTAACCTATGCTATAGGTCTATGATGAGCTTGGGAGTAATAGCTTATTGGATGCTGGCAAATATCCAGTATCTTGCACCTCTATTGTAAATACCACAAAAGAATGAATAAGTTAAAGTACAAGTTTCTGAATAAAACTGTTGCATAACTTTCTTAAAATAAATTTTATTAGTTACACTGTTGTTTTTGATTTTTGTTGACAATTTACATACAAATAAATACATGGAACAGACTGATAAGATACTAAAACCGTCTAAAAAAATAGCATGTTTTGCTGGGATAATTTGTGCCTTGAGATCTTGGCTTAGTTTTAAGTATGCTGTGGGCAAAATCTGTTTTGAAGAACACTGTTTTCGAGCGCCCACCAATAACAGAGCTGAGGGGTGAGCATTTTGGCTCAGCAGCAGCAGAGTCAAGAAAACCTGATCGGGAGACACAGTGTCCTTTTGTTTCACCCTTTGCATGCCAACACAAACCAAAAATGGTTTTAAGGGGCTTATTTTCACAAAAATATTCAGGTTTATTTGGAATAATATTGTAAAAGGAATGGAATAAAAGTCAAATTTAGTGCTTTCAGATTTTACACTAAGATGTCTTGATCCAGCTTTAGGCCCCAGAGGATGCTGGCAGTTTTTCTTCTGGTGTTTAGAACAATAAGGTATGTTTGGTGTTGTTTTGTCACTCAGCCATTAAATTCTGTTTTTGTACTGCACCTGTGCATTTGTGAGTCTGTGTGCGTCCGTGTTTGGGTGAACTAATCAAACTGCATTTATAATTCAATGTAATAGATTTTCCTTTTTAATTTGCTGCATTCATGTGCAATTGCTGCCCCAGGTGTACACTTTGAAGTGGGATCACACACACACACACGCACACACACACACACACACACACATGGCCTCTCTTACAGTGACATGTTGAACAGAAGGTTGGAGTGGGGCGAAGGCTAAAATAGGAAGTGTGTGAACATGTGAGAATCGGATATACACTTCCTTCTCTCTCCCGCTCTCTTTACACTTTGATTTCACATGTGTCTTTTTGTTCAAGGAACACAGAGAAAAACAGAGTTGGAGGCAGCAATCTTTTGTATTTGATCCCAAATCTCCTGGCTTCCATTGTGTGGATGAAGTGTAGACTTGGCTGTGAGCAAAAGATGGCTGAACATCTAACAGCCAGGCTGAAAATAACAATCTTACACGAGAAAGTTGGCAGAATTATCCATTGTTCTGTTCAAAAGAGAACAGACAAGACAGGCTTCAGATTTATCTGCAACACAGAGAACACTCATTTCTCTGGTTCCTGTTACTTTTTGGCAGGTTCATGTGAATATACCTCAGCTGTGTGAGGATTGCAGTGAAATCTGTCATTTTTCCAGTTGTATATGCAAGAAAGTTGTAGGAACTGACCATAAACTGGAAGAGTAGATACTGATATTGTTGCTGCAGACATCACAAACCTGCTCATTGGTCATTGTCAACACAGCCGCTATTGTACTGTAGGGGCTCCTCGTCAGACCAGCTGAACAGATGTGCTGTTGAATCCTCGTGCAAAAAATAGTGTACTTGTTCTCCACCACTTAAAGCTAGGGTCTGCGATTTGATTTAGATACACTTTTTTTTAATTGAAATACGGTAGTTAAAATACGGTAGTTTCATGGCCAAAACGGGAGATTTGACAGCTATGTGGAGAATATCAGAGGAACTACCTTTTCCTCAACATCGGCTGTGAGTACCAACTAACTTTACATGTTTGTTTGGTGTTTTCTTACCGCTGACTGAGACATGACTTGGTGTAGTGTAAAACAAACACATTGTGCAGAGGGTTTGGAGTTGAATCAGTCTTCTGGATATATCAGCACGTGCATGCAAACGGGGGACTAGGCGGAGCCTTGAGGAGATGCTACTTTCAAATTCATGCTAGTTTTCCAAAATCACCAACCCCAGCTTTAAGTGAACTCTATTCCTGCACGCATATGCACTTTACTCACTTCAGTATTTGTTGTCTGTGGTAAGAGGCTTTGAAAATATCTTGATCAGGGTTGGACATTTTTGTGAATTTTCAAAGTTGAAAACTTTCCATGGAAATAAATAGAATTTTACAGGAATAAATGGAACTTGAGGGATAAAACAGCAAGAAAACTGGAATTTGCTAAATCAAAGCTTGGCCCTTAACAGGAATTTAAAAAGCTGGGGGAAATGTGTTTTGCATAATCTTTACAAATCAACCAGAATTCATGCAAATACACTTGAGATTTTTTGCACTGTTCTCTAACGAATGCACTGAGCACACTGCCTATTGCAGGGGTATTGAGTCAATGGCCTCTACATGCACTGTTCATTCCTCTATGGCACTCATAGATGACTCTAACACCCTGGACTACTGAAGACAAACATATGAGATTGTGAGCAACATTAAATGAAGCTGATATTGATTGTTCCATTAAAGAATAAAACTTGATAAAGTTACATAAATTAATCTGTTGAAATAAAATGTTTGGTAGAACTATGTTAAAATGTGTTTGAATATGATGTAGTTCGTATAAATTACCCCTAATTTATAGCTGATTACCATAAATTAGCCCAAATTTACATAATCCCCATAAAAAGTTTCCAATTTGGAATATTTCCACAATTCCCCTGCTCAACTTCCCAAGTAAATTTTCTGGAAAGTTTCCAGAAATGTACAAGATTTTCCACCCTTTTGCAACCCTTATCTTGACTGAGATGAAATATTCAGATATTTTGCTGCATGGAGATCACATTTTGCACGATTACTCTCTCAGAAGACAGATTATTAGTGTTGTTAATCCTTTTTTGTGAAATCTATTGCGATACAATCTGTATATTGACTAAAAGTTATTTATGCTTAATGCCTCTGTTAAACTTGTATAAATTGAAAAATATTTGACAGAGGAGTTAGCAGCTACTTAAATTCTGCTGTTTTATCACCTGGGAGTGTTGTAGATTTAGGACTTAGTTTTCAACCATTTACTATCACATAGTAACAGCTGCTTCTAATAATTTGACTTGGCAGGAGGATCTAGAGAGGACTCAGACATGTTTTGAGCTGATCCCCATGAGTGCTGTCTTTTGAAGTTCTTGTGGTTTTGTGTGATATGAAATAACACACAACAGTCTTCAGCTCAGTGATCTACATTTAGTACTTCTCTTTTTTGACAGGTATTATTTCAGTAACAGGCTACTGTACATCTGTCTGTGCAAGTTGAAAAAGTCAGTGATGGAGAGGCAGCAGTGTGACCTTGAAATGCTGAAAACTGCTAAAGGAAATAATTTTGTGCTGATAGATGGTGCTGTGCTGATTGGATGTGGAAAATGTTGAACACTGCTCAAAACAAAAATGTAATTTTGGTGCTTTTTGGTGTAGGGATCCAGAGGTTGTCGGCAACTGGAAGGCAGTCACAAAAACAGTTACTGTATGTCAGTAGGGCCACATCCATCTTTATCTATATGGTGTGTCCCATTTGGTGGCAGGAGCCTATCATTGAATTAGAGCAGAGCACATCTTGGACTGATTGCTATTCAATCAAAGGACTGACATATAGAGGGATACAAACAGTCCCACCTTAAAGCAATCGAGAGTCACCAGTTCCTTAACAAGCATTTGTCTGGTCTAACAGGGGAAACCTGAGTTTTCAAAGAACATACAGTTTCCATTTAGAAAGACCCTGACTAGGAACATGGGTTGAGTTTTCAGGAGCGAATAAAACTTCTGAGAGCAAGTTTCAATCTTACTGGCACTGTTTTGACATGAAAAGTTTATTGATGAGTTCGGTCAGATGCTAGCTGTGATCGGATATTTTTCAATCATTTTATATTAAAATCCCTTTATGCTTCATGTCTTGCTGTTAGCAAACATCCTAACGTTCCTTAAGTTCGCTTATGTTAAAGTGCTTGATTTACTACAGAACATGTAGAACATGATAGAACTAGATTTCCCTGCAGTAATTTGACATAGGCCACTATATGTCAATTTATTTACCCAGCATGCAACTGTGAAGCTACTTGTTCACTCATTAGTAAATTTAACCATTCAACCATTCACTCACTTGTTCATCCGTGGATGCAGCACTGTCATTGATCGCAGTAAATGTGGGCACCTTGCCAGAACATGGATGAATAATAAAACCGAAGCATGCTTCGGTTTTATTATTCATCCATGTTCTGTAGTAAATCCAAAGCACTTTAACATAAGCGAACTTAGGGAACGTTAGGATGTTTGCTAACTTAGCAAGACATGAAGCATAAAGTGATTTTAAATATAAAATGATTGAAAAATATCCGATCACAGCTGCAGGGAGAGCAGGTTACTGTACGCCGACAGAGGGCGCTCTCCTCCCCTCAAAGCCTGGAAGCGCGTGCTCCCGTTCCCCCCTCCCCTCCCCCCTCTCCCCTCCCCTCATGTCAAAACAGTGCCAGTAAGATTGAAACTTGAAAAAAAAAAACATTGTAACTGAAAACCAGAAAGTTGAAACTGAAAACCTGTTGAAGCTGAAAAAAACAGAAAATATAAAGAAAATCAGAACATTGGCATTGAAAAACAACATAAAACAAAAAGTATTTTAAAAAATATATTTCTTAGTGTCTGCATTTTATTTTCAATTCAACATTTTACAATGCCAATACTTTTTAAAATGCCAATTCAACATTTTACAATGCCAATAGTTTTTTCAGTGACAATTCAACATTTTACAATGCCAATACGTATTTCAGTGACAATGCAAGTTTTTCTTCAATACCAAGTTTCTTTTTCAATGCCAATTCTTACTGTCACTGTTATGGCTCCATATCTCTAGGGCTTCAGACTCATAAACTGTGTAGCCTTACTGACCTCCATCAGGGAGAGAACAAAACTGACACCAAGCTCAACATTTCATGCAGTGAAATGATGAGGTAAGAATACTTATCCACCCAACTAAGCAAGCAAGATGTACCTAAGATCTCAAAGCAATAAAAAAATGCTAATTTTTGAAAAAACATATTTTCAACATAAAAATGGTTGAAAATACATGAAACTGACCAAATAGCTAGCTATTGTATGAAATTATATGAAAACTTGCTACGAGTAACCAAGAAGAATTTTACAAGTATGACAGGAAAAGAGACTTGACAAGTTGGTTATACCTTTTGTAAATGTCAATAACATTGTCACCTGCACCTCATGCAGAATACATAGGATTATAGACATGCCAAAAGCCAGAATCAGTAAGGACTTATTCTAGAGGAGCTTAAAAATGTGTTCTTTGGGCATTTCAGACTAATGTGAACCCACTTAAATAGGATTAGAATATGAAACCTTAAAGTATTTGACAATTCTGATCAGCTTGATTTTGTCTCACAATCTGTTGTGATACTGTACAGCTTAACCCCCTGATGCTCCACTTTAACCATCGATACTATCATACTTCTGTGCTAGAATCAATTAAACTAAGAGATAGATTATCTTTATTGTTAAAAATGTGACACTTCATCATGAAAAGCCCTCTGAAGACTTCAGATTTGTTTAATACAATGACATTCAGCAACAGATGTCTCCAGGTCTAACCTTTGATTCTTTCTCTCCAAGTCATAATTGTGTGTCAGGCATCCAAAAAGAATTTTCATCCTGAGATACAGAGAGCTGCATTTCAAACTACAAGAAAACTGTGGTATCTGTATCCATGGCGATGTGGTTTTCAACTGCGCAAGCAGTTTCCAAGGCAGCAACAGTATGCTGCCTCAAACTGAATGTGCATGAAGAGTCCTCTCTGCTTCAACAAGATATGATCCTTTATTTACTAATATTTCAATGGACGATAGGATGGATGGATCGTGAATAAACTGATGGATGGAAACATGGATGATTGATGTATGGATCAGTACAGGTACATCTAAAAAAAATTAGAATATCATGAAAAAGTTCAATATTTTTCATCACTCATTTCAGAATATGAAACCCATGTATTACATAGATTCATTACAGATAGAGTGAAATATTTTAAACGTTTATTGCTTGAAATTTTGGTAATTTTGAAATGAGTGGTAAAAAATATTGAACTTTTTCATGATATTCAAATTTTTTTAGATGTACCTGTGGATACCTGGATAAATAGTCGGACTGGATGATATTACCTTATCTCAGGATCACGATTAACGAATGATTATTTTATGTTAAGCTGGAACAAATTTGTGGTTTAATGGTCTTCCTGCAGTATTTACACTTAAAGGGATAGTTCAGTTTTTTTGAAGTGGGGTTGATTCAAGCTTTGTTTGACCACTAAGTACATTAGATGCTGTGGAAAGTTCTCTCGTCTTCCTCAGTAAGCCACAGTGTGTAAAAGTTAGTGACACAGAACCAGCCGCAAACAGGGAAGTATTGTACCAAATACAAAGGGTTTTCTCTCCAGCTACAAGAACTTCCATCAAAAAATAATACCTAAGTTTAAGAGTACAATACCTAGAAATATTTTTGAGTGTATTACCTTTTCAGAAATATAAAGTTTATCTGAAATTAGGAATAAATTGAATACAAGGAGTATGTGACGTGAGACAATTCGTTCCAAAAAACGTGATTTTGTTCCTTTTATGTTCCTTTTATCCAAAGATTGGTGGATTAATGAAAAGATGTGTAAATGGATGGATGGTTAGAAAGTCATATATATATATCATTATTATTATTATTAGTAATTTTTTTGGGGGGTGAAAGGGAGAAAATAAGTGAAAACAGAGAGAAATAGAACCAGGAAAATGGTGGGTGTCTGTTCCTGAACATAAGAGTCAGATTTAAATAGAACAATGGTGATGTGATGACAGTATGACTGTCAAACACCTGCAGAGAGAGAGAGGGAGCAAAGGAGACCAACATAATGGGATGTAAAGGATGTACAAATGGAGAAACAGGTGACAAAGAGACCGAGGTAAAAGGGCTTGGTTTGAGATGGTGAATAGTGAGACGATGCGAAACATCAGAGGGAACAGAACGACAAAGAGTGAGAGAGCATGAATAATATACAGATGAGCCAAAGGTTGGGAACAAATGAAAAGATGGTGAGAAGGAAGAATGGAGGCCATTATTTGTTTGAATGAGGAAAAAAAATGTGGTCTACTCCTGTCATACTCTCCCATCAGTCTCCCTTTCTCCCGCTCAGAGCTTTGAATAGCTCCTCAAATGAGAGAAAAAATCGACAAGCCCCTGTATGATTGTCTGTTAAGAGTTCATGCTCTTGTACCACACCAATGTTGCATTTTTAGAGAAGCTTTTCAGTGGCCATGATATTTAAAGAGCACTGATTGGCATTCGTTGACATTTGAATAGAGGCCAGAACTGATGACAGTCAGAGTCATTTTAACCAAACAAGGTGCTTAACATTTTAAGGTATCATTTGTCAGACTACAGGAACAATCAGAGAAGAGACATTTTTTAATTTGCTGTTTTAACAAATCACTTTTCACAGTTTACATGCATTTGCTTAGTCACACTGACTCTCACCGATTGGGTTGGCTCTGGTCAGTGACAGTCATTTCTTAGGATTGATCAAAAACCAATTTCAGTTGAAACCGATAACAACTCTATCAAAGAATCAATATCATTAATCTTTTTGCTTATTGATTCCCATATCAGTTCCTTGCAATTTGCTCTGCATGCTTTTCAAATCAAGGACATCCACTCAGCAGAAGCAGTCATGACAGAAAAGAGTTCAAAAGTCATGGCAGACAGGGGACAGAAATGGTTACATTTGTGGAATAATTGTTGGCAAAAGACCTTAACTGTTAGTGAGTGAAGACACCAGCAACTGTTATCTACAAAGCATGGCATTGAATGTCAGAAGTGCCATGTTTTTGACATCATTGCCACTGAGAACTCTATGTAAGATGAGTTTTTTTCACAGGAATCGATAAGGGATAAAGAAATAGAGATAGACACTTGACTACCACTGCAGTTCTGTGAAATATAATATAAAATCATCTTACTAGCTGGTTAGCTCAATAATATAACAACTTTAACCATCACTGCTCTCAACCATCCCAGATTAGTAGCATGGGCAGAACCGGTTTACTCCTAAATTAGCTTTAACCCAAAATGTTGCAGTGAGATTTACGTGCAGCACATAAGCTTACGGGCCACGTTCTGACAGTTCAATTAAAGCTACAACACACAAACTGTGGCGAAAAGACTCAGCACAGTCCTTCGGGATGAGCAGGTAGAGAGAACAGCCTTTTAACAAATACCAAAAACAGTGACAGTTATTCTTAAGATAAATCACATCGCCTTGAAATGCAGGTATGCTCGTCGCAGCCCACTCTCTGTGTTTTTATTGTCATCAGTGTCAAAGTGACACCCTGTGAGAGGTCATTAGTTTCACTGTGATCACCACGGACAGACAAGCACTGCAGCCAGTGACAGAGACGGAGTGACGGAGCGAAGCAGGCCGATAAGGCTCAGTCACAGTCTGACACAAACAGAGACATGAAACATCAACACACAGCAGAGGAGCTCATTTATTTACTCTCACTGATATTTATCTACAGGAATAAATGACTGTTCACAGCATGGTTTGTTTAACAATAATGGATTGCTGTCTCTCATCAGATTGATTCACATCTGTTCTGACATGGTGGAAGTTTTGCCTCTGGAAGCTGGATATGAGTGACAATGACAAAGTCTGCTTGTTTTTGTTTTGTTTTCTTCACACATGCTTACCTGCCTCCCGGCCATTGTCCATTCCTTGTCTAGTTTTGGACTGTTTCTTCTATAGAGTGAAGTCCGTGCAACAGTATGAGACAGTTTTAGTGCTTTTCCATTGCTGGTATTCAGCTTGAATCAACTCGACTCCTCTTAGTCTTAAAGGATAAATTCGGTTTCTACAGCTTTCACATTGTTTATAGAATGAAGTAGAACAATATACTCTCCCAGAAGGCTTTCCTGATGCAAACAGTGCTTCAGGAGATATTTAGATCCAAAATCAAGCGGCGGACATCCGTATAATGGTAGCACACGGGGCATACAGCACCGCTCCTAAAACTGCATTAATCGTCCAAAAACTCATTAGTTTCACCAATATTTCATCATGGTCCGCTCACACTACTGCTCCAAGACAGTCCGGGGTCGCTCCACCCATGTTTTTGTGACTGTGCTGACCTCTGAACTGGAAACTTTCTTCACGGCTGCCGCGCATGCACAGTACGGCTTCCTCCTTTCGATGAGCTCCTCATCTGTAAACTCTGGCTCGAAACTGTAAGGACACCCATCATATTCAAAGTTCTCCTCCACAACATCTTCATCCGATATATTCGTCCATTTTGCACAAAACTGGAAGAAGAAAGTCGTTGAGTAGCTGGCGGTCGCCCCTGAAACAATGAGCCGTACTGCGCATGTACGGCAGCCATGAAGAAAGTTTCTAGTTCAGAGGTCAGCTCAGTCACAAAAACATGGGTGGAGTGACACAGACTGTCTTGGAGGGGTAGCGCGAGCGGACCATGATGAAATATTGGTGAAACTAATGAGTTTTTGGACGATAAATGCAGTTTTAGGAGCGGCGCTATGCATGCCCCGTGTGCTACCATTATAGGGATGTCCGCCGCTCGATTTTGGATCTAAATATCTCCCGAAGCACTGTTTGGATCAGGAAAGCCTTCTGGGTGAGTATATTGTTCTACTTCATTCTATAAACAATGTGAAAGCTGTAGAAACCGAACTTATCCTTTAAAACAAGGCACTTTCCTCAGCTCCTTAAAAATATCAATATAAATAAATAAATATATAAAAAAAAGAAAGATAATAGAGTAAGTTCTAGGCAAGACTACTTAGTGGAAAAGGGCCATTATTGTTAGTCAGGACATAAACCAGATGACGGTCATTGTGCAATAACAGAACATTCAATAAGAAAGCCACACACTCTCAGAACATTCATTAGTTGCACTATATGAGGTCAAAACCTCCTCAGGGTGCCTTTGAGCCTGAATTAAACACCTCTCGAAATGCATTGCAAGCCAAATGAGTTTCTGTAGCACCTTTCCCAAACAAGAAAACAAACAGTGCTTTAATGTATAAAGACAAGGTTATATTTAAGGAACACTTGAAATGGATTAAAGCGAAACAGGCTAAAGAAGATTTAAAAATAGGTCTGAATGAAGGGATGTCAAGAAGCACCAGCAAATCCCTTATAATATTGAGTTTAACCTGGTTCTGATTACATAAGTCTGTTTTATGCATGCATGAGACATTCAGCTTTAACTGCAGGGTTATTATATTTATGCACAATGTTGAAAAATATAACTAGAGTTTTTACAAGGATTAAATCCTGAAGTGTCAGCAATGGTCAGGGGCTGTTCTAGTATTTCAAGGCCTCAGAATCAGAGCAATGTGAGTCCATTATTTCAAACAATCAATTTAGTTTTTTTGCTCTGGCTAGTACTAAAAAAGAACAATTAACTAAAGTATGTCTTTTTCGTCAACAGAGGTAAATAAGGATTATACACAAACATGAATGTCACATCCTGTCTGAGTAACATGTATAAAAAGTCTCCAATTTTCAACTTTGTTCAACAGAGATTTTCTATTGTGGGTAACTCTGTGAATAAATCAGAAACCTTTTTGTTAATTAATGTATTGCAGACAACAGTGGTGTGGCTTTAACTTTCTTGAGAGTTATCTGCTTTTACAAATGAGCTCTTGGTACATGTTGACATTAAAATACAGGTTGCAGTATATTGGATGTTGACACACTTAGTACACCAGAAAGAAGGAGGAAGAAGCAACTATGTTCCTGTTCCACCTAGACACATTATGGTTAACTTTGGATATTTTATTAATTTCGAGACACCAACAGCCAAACTCTTTCTATCCACATTTGCGGTACAGCTCTGAATGAAATTGGTTGATGCTACATGCTACATGAATACAGTATGTGATAAAACAGATGAAACTAGAAGAGCACTAGGAGAGCACAGACCTCCGCCAGCGCCACAGTCCTCAGCCATATTGTGATTTTGACCATAAATATTAGTCCTACCTTTATTTCATGTAAATATTTAGATTCCTTGACCATAAAAACATACCATTAGCAACTGGATTCATAATGATGTCTATTTTAGCTCAGTAGTTGTTCACAAAAATCACATTTTTCGCCATGGCGGCCAGACGCTGATCTGGGTCAACACCAAAATCGAATCACTTCTTCCTTTTCCCATGCTGAACATTTCCTGAATATTTCATCAAAATCCATCCATTACTGTTTGAGTTATTTTGTTCAGAGACAGACGGATAGACAGACTGGCGGATAGGCAGACGGACGGACAGACAGACAAACAAACTCTCCCGAAAACATAACCTCCTTGGCAGAGGTAATTAAGAGTTCCTTTTAGATGCTTACTGCCAAGTCAGCATCATGCACTATAGCAGGTTTGTGTTCACATCTCTCATTTACTGTGCCTGA